>VZTM01014282.1:35758-49689 GCA_013400555.1 Jacana jacana
TCTCCCTCTAGCGAGGCTGCGGGCGTGCTGCCCCTCACTGTGCTATCTGGCCCTTTTCACCACGCCGGTTTGCAGTGTCCCGACCCCACTTCGTGTGTGTGTGTGTGTNTCCTGCCTGCCCTTCTTTCTGTCCCACCTCAGGCGATGCCCCCGATTCCAGGTCCCGGCAGAGCCTGCATCGCTCGCCTCTCACGGGGGTGGCACCGGACGGGGAAGGAAGCGAGGGGTGTGGGGGGGCAAGTCACATCCCCTCCCTCCATTGGCACTCCTCAGGGACCAGCACGGCCATGCCTGGCTCCGGAGGAGTGGGACGGGCCAGGGATGCTGGGCAGCTGGCTGTTAAGGGGGCTTGCACCCCCCAGGGGAGTGCAAGTTGCCCGTTTCCAGCCCATCCTGCCGGTGGGGCTGGCAGCCCCGGGGGCTCCTGCTCGCACCCGGCAGCACGACATATCCTGCAGGTTCGTCCACGGTGACAAAAGCCTGGCTGCCACCGCAGGAGCGACCTCCCCGCAGTCCCCAGGGGCTGGCACTGCTCCCACCCCGTCATCTCGCCAGCCCGGCATCTGCCCCCCGCCAGCCCCGGAGGGAGGGACAACCCCCCACACACCCCCCACCCCAAGGAGAGGGCTGTGCCCCGACATGCTCTCTGCTGGTCACCACCCTCACAGCCCAGGGGACAAGAGTGCTTTAACTGCAGCCCTCTGCCCAGCCGGAGCGGGGGACCCTGCACACACAGCAATAACCTACTCACACACCAGGGGTGCCACCGTGGGGTGTCCCGCTGTGGAGGGGTGGGGAGGGGGGGTCCCGCACCGGGGACCCTTGCTGTTTCAGTCACAGCTCCCTCTCTTTCAGCCAAGGCCACTGGAGGAGGCGGAGGCATCCCAGCGCCCAGGGTCTGCACCAAGGCACACTCCACACACGAGCAAGGTCAAGATAAAAGCATTGGACTATCTGGTGCTGAGGGACACCAGGGCCTTGGCATGAGCTGCGAGGCTGCAGAAACCAAGGCCACCAGCCTTGGGGGGACACCACGTTTCCCTGGCAATGCAGGGGTCATCATCAGCTTGGCATAAAGTCACGAGGTGCAGAGCCATCCAGACCCCAAACATCACAAGAAACAGTGACAAAGGTTTTTGGGACACAAGTGGGATGGCTACAGGGCAGCACATGTGGGTCGAGACCTGCTGGCGTTTGTCACCAGTCACCCCTCACACCAAAGGGGAGGGGAGGGGAAGGGAAGGGAAGGGGCAAGGGATAAAAAGTTTCCATCAGAAAGGCCAACAACTACCTGGAAGGAGGTTGGCAGGAGGTGAGGGTTGGTCTCTTTTCCCACATAACAGGCAATAGGACAAGAGGAAATGGACTCAAATTGTACCAGGAGAGGTTTAGATTGGATAATAGGAAAAATTACTTCACTGAAAGGGTTGTAAAAAATTGTAACAGGCTGCAGTGGTGGAATCACCATCCCTGGGGGTATTTAAAAGATGGGTAGATGTGGAGCTGAGGGACATGGTATAGTGGTGTTTTTGGCAGCGTTAGGTTAATGGTTGGACTTGATGATCTGAAAGGTTCCTTCCAACCTAGAAGATTCTATGAATATGTGAAAGATCCAGGGCAGTTTGGGGGGCACGCAAGACCCCTCCATGGCCTGTGCAGCAGCCCAAGCACTGCTCTGAAACCTGAATTAGGAGGTGACCACAGAACCACAGCACCATCCACAGCACACTCAGTACTCCTCTGACTCTAAACCAGTGAGGAAAACCCTCTGTTAAGCCATTGCCATTCCTGCTGCGAGCTGTCTCTCTGCACCCCTACACCTCCCCGTGCCCCTGCAGCGGTGTTGCCATGGTACGGTGACACCAGGTGGACAATAAGTCAGACACTGTCCTCTCAGTTCCTCCAGGGTGCTCTGTTTCAGTCCCTTGCCTCGGCAGAGGAATAGGAGGTCATTTCTTTCTGCAGGGAGCACTGATCATGGCTGGATACTGCCACCCTTCGCTGCCTTGTGCCTCTCAAACATCACCAGTTTTACTGCACAAGTTCTACCTGGCCTCTGTGCCACTATATCCTTGGCTTCAGTGTCCCAAAGAAAGGGAAGGCCTAATCTGGTGCCTCTCTACCCCAAAATGCCCTTGGAGTGATTCAGGGGCCATAGGGCAGATGGTCCTATGGCCATAGGGCAGTGGCATACACCACTTTCCTCTCCTGACAGGACAAGAGGTAACAGGCACAAACATGAACATAGGAAGTTCCATCTGACCATTAGGAGGAAATTCTTCACTTTGAGGGTGGCAGAGCCCTGGAACAGGCTGCCCAGAGAGGTGGTGGAGTCTCCTGCTTTGGCGACATCCAAAACCTGCCTGGACGCCATCCTGTCCAGCCTCCTCTGGGTGACCCTGCTCTGGGTGACCATGCTCTGGCAGGGGGATTTGGACTAGATGGCGTCCAGAGGTCCCTTCCAACCCCTGTGATTCTGTGACTGCAGACACCAGAGAGGACACAGAGCTCAGAACCTCACCTGGCCACCCCAAGCTGAGCCTGTGAGGACGGTGCAGGTTGCAACCAGAAGTGACATAGGTTTGGTCTGGAAAAGACCAACTCCCCCCAGAATTTGGAATGAAAAATACCAAAGCCTAGAAAATGGATGAGGGATTCAGGAGGCTCTGGCTTTGCACAGAAGGTGACTGGGCCTTGCAGGGAGGTAATGCAAACAGGAAGGTTAGCACTGACATGACTGAGATATTGAGTTCTGAGAGCCACTAGCTCTGCAGCTGAATCACTGGACCAGGCCAGAGAACCATATGGGACCTGATCACGCTCCAGATGAGAGTATCCTGGAAAGGAAAAGGTACCCTGACAAATGTAGCCTGACAACCTGCCACATCACAAATGTCTCAGCCCAAGACCTTGCTGGAAGGGAGAGGACTGCAGGAAGTGTCTCTGCCTGGACACGGTCTCACATAGAGACAGGTTGGAAGTGGCAGGGTTGATCTCTCCCAGCCTGCTCCACCAGACATCTACCCACACATGGGGCAACCATCCTGAGCTCGGGTGCAGGCCGGCTCAGAACAACATACAGGGAGCCTGTGGTGGGCTGTGCTCATCTCTGCCCTACATCTCTGAACATACACAAGGTTGAGGAGGTTCAGGAGGTCTGGACAATAGGTACAAGACCATAGAATGGTTAGAGTTGGAAGGGACCTTAAAGATCATTGAGTTCCAACCCCCCTGCCATGGGCAGGGACACCTCCCACCAGACCAGGTTCCTCAAAGCCCCATCCAGCCTGGTCCAAAGGCCATGGAACTCTTGCCCTCAAGAAACAGGAGGCTGCTACTCGGATGTTGAGAGACACTGCAGTATCAGAAAGTCTCGGCCTCCAGGACAGAAAGATTGCTGAATTTCTATTGGCACTCAACTTCTGACCGACCCCTCCCCACAGCCACCGTGGATGCTGGACTGTCCTGTAATGGGAACCACCATAGGATTGAAGACCTGGGACTCCTTGCTTGCCAGGCTGGAGAAAAACTCACAGCCCTCCAGCACCAAGAAAGCTGGCAAAGATGAAAAAGGAGATGTGCTCCCACCCACATGCCTACCACAACACCACAGCAATCACTGGCCTGATAGGCCACTTCATAGAAAATCCAGCACACCCAGTCCTCACCCTTCCCCTCTTCCGCAGCAACACTGTCTGCAAAACACGCTGCACAGGGTTAGACTCCACACCGAGCCTTGGTGGCCCAGCTGGACAGCAAGCAACTTTGGTCACTCACCTCATGTTGGAGGCCAAGGGAGTACCAAAGCTGTCCTCTGAGCGGCAAGGGCTGTGCCGAGCACCCTTCCTTCGCTTCCCCCGCTCCTCCTCCCTCTCTGTCCAGGGAGCATCTGTGGCCGAACTGGTCCCAGAGTCTGGCTCCAAGTGAGCCAAAGGAGCAAAGTTCTCCTCAATCAGTTTGGCGCTGTCTCGGATCTGTCCCTGTATTTCTGGGGTGAGGGTTGGAAGGTCAAAAGTGAAAAAGGTCCCCTGGGTGCGGGCTGGGGAGGAGAGGATGTCAATGGAGTCCAGACTGGTGTAAGATGTGCCTTTAGCTCGATGGGACTCCATGATGCTCTCAAAATGCTTGCTGAAAGAGTCCATGCCATCCTTGGAGAGGCTGTGCCCTAGGAGGAAGGGCACTGGAGACTTGAGCATACCCTGTGTGTCTCGGTCCATGGTCCTAGAGGGAAAGAAAGTGAGAAGAACTGGTGACTTGAGGAGCAAAGGGATCAAATCCCTGAAAAAAAAAAAAGCCCACGTGCTGCTCCAGAAGGAAATTTGGGAGGGCAGAAATCTCCTCTGAACATCTGTAGACCTCCAAGGAAATGCCTCGCCTGCTCAAGACATCATGGGAAGAGGGACTGGACTGGCCTCCCTCCAGACATATGCTTCTCCTTTAATGCACCACAGACTTTTGTTCCTTTAGTGGCTCATCCTCATAAGAAGCTTATGAGATGGCTACTGCTCCCAGTCACTCGACTTGAGCTTAGATCCAATAAAGGGCTCAAGCACTAGAAGCAGGACGTGGTTAGTCTCCATTTCCAACCAAATCTGGAAGTGGTTGAATTTTCCACCAGCCTTCAGAGCTCCTGGCACCTTGAAGCTGCACAGGATAGCATGACACCTTCCTCGATGAACACAGCACCGTGGTCACTAAGCACCACACTCAGAACATGACCAACACCCACCTGCAAGGTCTGCTGGGTGATCCCAGGAGAAACCTGGGACCCAGCACAAGGAGATGCTCCAGGTTTCCCCAGGCTCCTCAGAGGGAGCCTCACACCCAGTTCTGGGCTCAGGGACCTGAGCTGGCCCATGTCCAGGACCATGGCCAGGCTTGGTCCTGGCTTGTCATCTTGTCAGGGATCAGCCCCACAGGAAGGTTCACCCTTTCTGTAAAAGACTTGGGTCCAGCTCAATGCAGCAGTTTCTATACCCTGAAGCCCTGAGTGTTTTGTCCTGTAACTGAGGTGAAATGCAGCCTGGCCATGTGACAACAGGGACATCTCCAACCCAGGGAACATCAGTGCTTCAGCTGTACCAGCACAGACACAGCCCTAAAAGCCTACTTTACTCATAAGCCGCTATCATTTTATTCAAGCAGCAGAAAAGCACTTGTTATGCCACTCTCTCCTCTGATTAAAGGAGAGGAACTGCTCCAGCTTGTCATAACAAATGTTATGAACAAACAACTTCATAGAGAGGGCTCAGGAGGTGCGTCGCTGTTACAAGCGCCAAATGATTTTCATTCATTAAGCCTTCACATGCAGCTCAAAAAAAATATATCAAAAAACAAACAAACAAACAAAAAAACCCCAACAAAACCAACAAACCAACCTCACCCTGATTTCTTCAGCAGGCCAAGAGCTGGCAGCTTGACTCCCCTCCCCGAGTGCCGGCTGCCTTGGAGGGGAGCTCAGCTATGCCAGACATGGGTGAGTGAGGCAGGATGAAGGCTGCCTTCGCCCATCCACCAGCCTTTCCCTGCGGCTCAATGCTCTTACCACTCCCATAGGAGCCCCCAGGAGCAGCAAGCCACCTCTGGAGTGGCTTTCCGGTGAGGACAAAGCAGGAAAGACCTCTTTAACATCTGCAGATAAGCTTTAGAGATGGAAACGTGCCTGCACTGTCCTTACCAGCCAGCTGCCTGCTACCAAACCGAGCTGATGCTGCTGGCTTGGCTTTGTGCTTTGAATCCATAAGGAGGGCGCCGGGCTGTGCTGGGGAGGACAATGCCAGCAGATGGAAAGGACCTTGTTCCCAGGAGAGGGAGCTGGGCTAATTCCTGTCATCAAGTACATTGCCACCAAGCCACAGAAAAGACCACACAGCTGGTTTTGTCCACACCAGCTGAGCTTTGGAAGCGATCTCTCCACCCCAAAATATCAAGTGTAAAGCCATGCAGCTCCAGAAGGATCCAGCCGCAGCAGCACGGGCGCAGTGCTGCCGGCATGCACCGCTTCTGCTGGGACCAAGACACTTCATCAGCCCTCCCCACATCCCACTCCAACCTTCCCCCCCTAGAAAGGGTCACCACACTGTCACCAAGCCAGACAAATGCAACTGGGAGGAGCAGAGGAGAGGAGAAGATGCAGAGGCTGTAATGGAGCACCTCTGCACAAGGGCGATGGGGCAGCGGGAAAGCTTTGAGGTGGGGTGGGAGAGGTGGTGAGCCTTCCTCAGGAGAGGGCTAGGTGGGTACAGGGGGCAAGCAGATCCTGACAGCTGATGGCCATGCTGCATTGCATGTTAGGGACCGCGGGGGTCTGAGCACTGGACTTCGGGAGCTGCATCTGATGGAGGGGAAGGGGTTCACCCCATTCTCCCCGCCTGGTGCTGCAAAGTAGTCCCCAGCCAGGGGTAGATGAGGGGGAAAAAATCTCACTCCTCAGATCCTCTCTCTCTGCCAAATGCTCCTGTGACTCTCCGGACCCCTGACTGCCCAAGCATGCCCCACGCTTCCAGGGGTCCAGCTCAGCCCCAAGAAAGCAAGGCTGTACGGCACCACCCAGCAGCCCCTCATTTTATTCCTCTCTGAACAAAGCTCCTGTTCAGACCAGCCCCAGAGGCTCCTTGCACTCCCCCAGGCTCCTTCACTTGTCTCCTCCAGCTCAGCAGTGTGCCCACCCTTAGGGCTTGGTGTCCAACTACAGCCCGTGCCCACCCACAGGTGCTCATCATCAGGGGTGCTGCAGCACCCTCACGGCTGCCCACACGTCCTTGCCACACTCATACCATCACGCTGGGGTCACGCTGTCCCCAGTCCTCCCTCAGGAGGAGCAGGAGTCTCTCCCTGCTCATTGGCATCACCCTGAGCATCCCCTCTCCAGCCCCACCAGTGGGTGCCTGTGGGACACAGGAGCATCACCCCGAGCTGTGGCTCTGTGGCCACCTGGGCTCAGCTACAGCACAGCCCATCAGAGCCTTGTGGCTACTGAGGCTAAGCTTAAGTGTTTGAGGAAATCAGGGCCAAAACCATTGTTTTAATCCTCAACAAGGCTTGCCCTGCAGCTATTTTCCTCTCCACCAAGCAGCGAGTACAAAAGCTCCCAAGGCAGCAGATCCAAGGGCTTTCCTGGGCGAGAAAGGGAGAAAAGGAGTTTGTGCCTCCTGTCAGCCCTCCCTGCTCTCAGGAGAGTGGGGCAACCCCTCATCCCCCCCCCCCCAGCAAAGCCTCTTCTCTCTTATCAGCCCAAGGCACCAGTGCTATGGGCCAAACCGGGCCCTGCCTCCAGCTCCACCAGCACGTCCGATGCTCAGGGAGAAAGGGAATTGAGCCTGTTCTCGCTGACAGGTCTCAGCTCTCTGGGACTAATGGGAATAAAGACAGAAAAAGGCTTAGACTAGTCATTAGAGCCGGTAGAGCTGACTCTAAATATATTCAGGGAGCAGATTTGCTGGAAGAAGACAGTGCTTCTTCTGATGTTTCCCGTGTCTCATTAGGTTTGGTGCTGGTCCTCTCTTATTTTGGGAGGGTAAACCACCAAAGAAGATGCCCTTGGGCCAGAATACAAAGGACAAGAAGATAGTACCAAGCCAAAACTCCCCTTGGCAGAGGGTGCTAAACCTTTAAGGCTAGATTTTTCAAAGGGATTTACATGTCTAAGTGCTGCAAATCAGCATCCAAAGGTGCTTCAGTAATTTTGTAGGGCTGGTCCTTCCCAGCTACCGGGCCAGTCCTCCAGCAGCAGAACGGTGCTGCTTTTGGGGAGCCCAGGGGGCTTCTTAATCACCCCAGCATCACCCCTCCCGTGAGCAGGCAAAGCAGAAAGCTGGAAGCAGAAAACATCAATACTGGTTACTGGTAAACAGGGAGGAGGACTGCAGCTGCAGAGCTCAGAAACAGCGCGTAAGCAAAAAACCCAGGGCTGTCGTGCAGGGACTAAACAAGCTCACGATCCGAGGCTTGGGGTTTTCAAGACACTGTCTGCAGGGTCTGAGCCTGCCTGGGGAATATTTGAGGGGCTGCAAATCGAGAGAGCCACTGGTCTACAGAGAAGCCATGTAAAATGATGTTCCTATGTACGCATCGGTAATTATACCGGGACTGCCATCTTTAGGGGCAACAATGCATTTAAGGACCCATCTAAGCTTTCCAGAGCTGTCTTGGGAGCTACAGTGAGGTGTCTCAGAGGGCAAAAGGCAGGTCTAGGCATACAGCTCATCAGCCTTCTAGTACGTATTTGGAAATACAATATCACTATGCAAGATAATTGTTACAGTGACTTAAAGAACTTGCTTGCAGTGGGAATAACTTTACACTCAAAACTTCCATCACCATTCATTTGGAAAAAATATATATTAAAAATGGCTTATTTTCAGCTTTCCTCTAGGATCCAACATTTTTTAGGACAGTGCAGATGGCAGGGAGGAACTTAACCATCTCCTCCACTAGAGATACAGAAGCTAGACAAACTGGCAGGAGCCCAGGTCCCATCTGGATGCCCACCTTCCCTCCCCACCAGCCCAGTACCTTCTCCTTCCCAGTGCAGGGGCACCACCTGGGGTTATTTTTTCATTGCCATTTTTCTGCTGTGGACTTTTCCTTTTCTTCCACCTAAACACTCCCACCACCTGCACAGGCAGCTCCTGCTCCCTGCCAGGGCCTTTCCCCTCCAGGCAGATGCTCCCAAACAGTGCTCTGAAGCTCCTTCCCCTCCTGATGCCTCCTGGGGCAGGCTGATGGTGCCTACCATCACTCCTCATGGTCAAGCCACCACTCCAGAGGACACTCCACGACAGGCAGAGTTTTGTGCCACCAGGTCCAAACGTCACCTCCCATAGGTCCTAACTGCCAGTGCCAGCTGGGCGGCTCAGACGGTGTGAGCTGAATGATAACCTTGGTGTCACCCACTCCTCCAGCCTCCCAGCACAGGCTGTTTTGCCACACAGGTGAAAAATGGCATGAAAGATGACAAAAGGCTTTTTCCAGCCCAATGCACCCCCGACTCTTTCCCAAACATGGCAAACACCATCTGAGGCCAAGCAAAAGGGACTGTTCCTGCCACTGAAGCGAAGCCATCTATGGAGGGGTAGGCAGCCTGGCAGCGTCTGCCAGTACACAGCAGCTCCAGGACACGGCCTGGGCTCAGGTGGCCCTGACACCATCACCCCAACGCTTGGCAGCACCGGGGCAGGACATAATTAACCCAGCGGGACTCACGCCGGGAATCCTCAGCTCAGCTGGGCGACCTGAGCTGCAGGGCTCACCTCAGGGGCTCAGGGATCACCTGTGTCATAGGGCATAGGGGGCCTTTCCATAGGGTATTGAGGGCCTTCTCCCAGTACCAGTCCCACTGGGGCAACCTGGGACCCTGTCTGACCCCGACACATGGCTCCCATGGGATTTTTGGCTCAAATGCTCTTTCAGCAGAGCTTGTGCTATGCAGGGAATAACAAAGAGAGTGAGAGGAGCTTTCTGCCCTCACGCACAGAGCCTCACCTTTCCCTGTTCTCCTTCCTCGTTGCCTCAAACACCTCATCGTCCTCGTCAACATTCCCATCCCGCAGCCCATCTTTCGGGCAGCTGGTGCCCAGGGCTGGGGGCTCCTCCGGCGTGCTGTTCCTCCTGCCCGGTGTGCCCCCAAAGCTTGGGTTGCTCTCGCTGTCCTTTTGGCTCTCAATCGCCGAATCCACCTCCTCTTTCTCAGCCAGGATATCGTCGATGTTGGTTTCGCGGTAGCACCTCAGCGGCACGGTGTCCAGGTCTGTCTCCGAGTACTTCACCGTCCTCCTTATAATCCCAGTCTCGCAGGAGCTGGGCTTCTGGTTGCTCGGTGGAGACATCTCTATCTCCACCTCCACGTGGCTCAGGCTGTGCTCGGGCACCAGCACCGTTGGCTCAGCGGGCAGCAGGCGGATGGGCTTCTGGGGGGGCTCAGCCAGAGGTGGAGAGGAGCCTGCAAAGGAGCCCCAACACTCAGAGCCATGGGGAGCTGTGCCCGGGGGGCAGCTTCACATGCACAGTGAGAGTGGAGACACGTGTGATGGACACTGGGGAATGGAAAGGGGGAGCTAGAGGGGGAAAGGGCGGGAGAAGCAGAGACAGGGTGCAGTTGGCGTTGGTGCACCCACAGAACAGCCCTGAGACCCCATCTGAACCCCAAAGCCCTTCTGCAGAGGTAGTGGGGGGCTAGGGGTTAGGGCTCTGCATCACCCCCTTTGCATAGCCAAGCGGGAAGCTTGGTCTGTGCAGGATTTATCTCCATGAGGATGTGGACTGGCCGATTTTGGGGGTCCCCCAGCTGCCTGATGGGGACCGACGTGTCCCAAGGGATGGGCAGCCCCAGAGGGAATCCCAGCAGAGACTTGAGACTTGCAAAGGGGAAATAGGTCAGGCCAAGGGCATCACCCCCCGCCCCCGGCAACTTCTTACCTGTCTTGGGGGTGTCCGAGGAGCCATAGAAGAATTCCCACTTGGCCCTGGCGATGCGCTGGGCATGGGCTGAGCTCTGTCGGGGGTACGGCCAGGCACTGCCCTGCGGAGGGGAGAGCGGTGAGGGGGTGACGGACCCCAGGGCAGAGCCCGTGCCCGGCGGGGGGTACCCCAGCACCTACCTGGAGTCGGGGCTCCAGCTTTGGGGGGCTCCTGGCGAAGGCAGGGTATTCCTCAGGCAGCCCATTGGCGAGGGAGCGGCAGAGGCAGTCGGCATCGAGGGCACAGGGCTCCATCCCGCAGGGACGAGTTGCCCCTGGGGTCCTGCCCCCAGCCAGGAGCGGGTCGGAGGCGGAGGCCTCCAGCTTCAGCGCCCGCAGGAGCCGCTCCTGGGGCAGAGGCTGGGGCTGGGGGGACCCCATTTCCCCACCGAGCTCCAGGCTGCGGCTGAGGTTGTGGGGGCCATTCTCCCAGCGGGGCTGGGGGGGCGGCAGGCTGCCCAGGGTCCGCACACTAGCCTTTTCGATGAAGCGGAAGGTGACGACTGAGCTATGTCCCTCTGAGGCCACCGCCACCAACGGGCTGCGGCTACCCGGGGAGGAGAGGGACGGGGTAGTCTTGCCCCGCCGTGGGGTACAGGGGGCCGTCAGGCGTCCCGTGCCCAGGCAGCCCCCGTTGCCGAAAGTAGCTACCTCCGCTGGTTTGCGGGCCAAGGAGCCGGTGCTGTTGTAGAGGCCAAGGGGGCAACGGCGGGTGTCGGGGGCCAGGCCTTTGCGCAGGAGGTGGAGGCGGCCAGCGTTGAGGTTGGGGGTGAGGCAGCGTGGGGGGCTGTGCCTTCCAGCCTCGGGGCTCCCCCCTGCCAGCCATGGCCTCCGGTCCAGCCCGCGGGCAAATGGCGGGGGGGAGGCGGCGCAGCCTTCCTCAGGGTGGAAGCGGACGGGTCCCCCGGCCTGGGCCATCCCGCTGGAGGAGGCCACGGAGGGGTCAGGTCCAGAGCACGGCAGGGTGGCAGAGGGATAGCGAGGTGGGTTCCCAGCACCCCTGAGATGGTGGCCAGGTCGCGGGGCGACGCATCCTCAGACAGCCCTGAAACAAGGGCGAGGAGAGCTGGTTAGGGCAAAGAGGGAGGACACAAGAAGCAGTCCGGGGCCACAGGGAGGACAAGCAAAAGGCGCCCTTCCCTTGTGGCAGGAGAAAGAGATGCTCCAGGTGAGACAGCCCCTATCAAATCCCCTCCTGCTGCTAAAAGCAGGTGAGGTTCAGTGCAGGCATCACATCAGCACCACCACGGGGCCACCAGCGGCCCTTTGCTCCCCCCACAGACACCTTGGGGTCTTTGCTTCCTTCCCGGGGTGCCAGGATGCTGAGGAGCTTCCCCCCACAGAGCAGCACTCCAGACGCAGCGGGAGAGCACACTGTGCACTTCAGAATGGGTTTCATTCATCCTGCTGTGGGTTGAATATATTTACTACCAACAGCCTACTAAAATAATTTCAATAAAGGGAGGGGGGGAGGGAAATGTTATACTGGATCACTGAGATATCCTCTGATTTCACTTCCTCAAGGGGTTTAACAGGAGCAGCACGGGCAGGAAGCCTCTCTCTTTGGAGGTCAGCCTGGGTTTAAAGTGTGTCACGCCAGCACATGCCGCAGCCGCTATCGGTGGCACAGACAGAGCTGTCAACACCCAGCAGATCCCAAAAAACCAGTGGTTAACGACTATCCCTCCCTGGGGAAACGGAGCACGCCCGCCCTGCGAGGAGCAGCTCGCCTGCCTGCCTCTGCCCAGAGCCCCTTTCTCCAGAGGTGAGCCCAGCCACCCCATGAGCAGCGGGCGGCTGCGGGGGAAGGCAGGACGCGGAGCCCCCCGTCAGTGCTGCTGGCAGGGCTGCTGACATTTTTCTTCCTCACAGCGGAGCTAAAACTTGCACTCGATCCGTCCTCGAGTTTCTCCGGATTCCTGGTGTGCGGAGAAGACTCGGCTTTGGCTGCTTTTGCCTTCTGACAGATGCCAAGGCACCGAGTCCCTCGCTTAGATCTCGTCATTCGAAAGCGAGAAACCACATGCCAGTTGCAAACAGAGGAAAGGGCGATTTCTACTCCCCGTTCCCCAGTACACAAACCAGACAGGACTGAATTCCTGAAGGATGTTGGGCTGGATTTTCAACGGTGTTTAGGCTCCAGAGATGCAGAGACATAACTCTCAATAAAACAGCCCAAATCACCACCCTCCCTGGGGCAGGCGCCCAAATATCTGCACTATCACACTGCTAAAAAATCTGGCTCCGGCTGAGCGGTAGCAATCTGCAATTCACTCACCACAAAAGCACACTCTCCTGTTTAATGTATCCGTTGTTGTTTTTGCAGTCTCTCTCCCCTGTTATGCCTGTGTTCACATTCAAGGTTGCTGAAGTTAACTCATAAATAATAAAGATTGGGGGGCAGGGGGTGGGGGGGTTAGATATTTCAAATGAAATTCCCCTTTTTTATCTCCACGTGGGCTGACACACATGCCAAGGAGAAGAAGTTATCACTAGGAAGAGCTGGCATGCGCCGTTAACATAACAAATCTATAAAAACCAGCCAATCTCCATGCATGTGAGTTTACTGCTAAAATAAATGGGATAAGCACAGTGTGTCCTCCTGGTTATCAAAGGAGCATTATCAAATCCGGAGTAAAGGCCGTGCCCGCCTGCGAGCCGCCAGAGCCGGGTGGTTACACTGTCCAGAGGAGCGAGCTTTTCCTTCATAACGAAAGGGAAAAAGCACAAATGTGAGAGAGGTGAAAAAATCAGCGCTGGAGCTCAGGCTTCCTGCTCGCTGCTTCCAATCGTGAATCAAATGCATGCTCTTTACATCACCCCGGCGAATGGGTTGGGCTGGAGGGAGCCTTGCTGGTCCCACTGCCTGAAGGTGGGAGAAGTCCTGGGAAGGAAAGCTTAGCCCAGGGCGTGCGTTCAAAGAGGAAAGCTCGGGAGCCGCAGCGTGGTAGCCGGGAGCTGCACATCAGTGGGGGATTTCATTTGTTCAATAAAACATCTCCTACATACCAGAAACTTGCTCTTCCTGGCAGTCCGAAGGGACGCCCAGGGATTTTTCCCGGCCCTTGCTTTGGGCTGTACCCGGTGCAACAGGGGAATGGTTCCACCCGGTGCCGGTGTTCGCCCGGCTGAGCCCGGGGGCCATGCGGGGTGAAGGCAGCAGACAGCAGGCGCTGCTCACGCTGCGGGGGAAGAACGCACCCACCGCCGCGGGGGTGTGCGGGGACAGCGCGCAGGAGCTGGGGGAGGATGCGATAGGAAGGGGTGAAGAACGGGACAGGGATGGGAGGGAAGCAAGAAGTGCGGGGCTGGGGGCTGAATTCACACCGGCTGTCAGCAGTGGTGCCAGGGAATGGGGGAAACCAGACTGTGGGACCAAGAGGGGACCCCTTTCCGAGGGCCCGTCGGGGGGGGTATATGTGCGCCCCCCACACACACACACATTCCAAGATAGGGCTGAGCCTGCCCTTCCCT
>VZTM01014282.1:49739-59989 GCA_013400555.1 Jacana jacana
GTGCGGTACGGCACGGCACGGCACGGCACACTTCGGTCCGCCCCGTCGGGCGCGGTACGGTACGGTACGGTACGGTGCGGTGCGGTACGGTATGGTGCGGTGCGGTGCTACCGGCCCCTGCCCGCCGCTCCCCGCCGCGGTAATCCCGGCCCCGGACCTGTCACTCCGCCCCGCTGACAGCCCCGGCAGCCAATGGGAAACACCCCACGGGCGCCGCGCCCCGCCCCGCGGCACCGGGACACACCGGCCCTGGGCAGAGTGTCCCCCCTCGGTGCGGGCGGGCGTGTCCCGGTGTAACAGCGTGCTCGTCCCCGTGTCTCAGTGTGCACGTCCGGGTGTAGCACCGGGCACGTCCTCCTGTCCCCCCCCGTGTGACACCGTGCAGGTCCCGGTGTCCCGGTGTGCACGTCCCCACCAGCCAGCGTGAACCTGGCCACACGCACTGGGGGGCGCGTGGCCGTTACACCGGTGTTCGTGTCCCTTTGGAACACCGTGTTCTGGTGTGCGTGTCCCCATTCATCATCAGCATGGCCGTGTGTGGCACATCCCCACCCCGCAGAGCGCACCTTCCTGTGTGACTCTGGGCACACGTCCTCAGGCCTGAGCATCCATGGCCACCCGTGTTGTCCCCTGGATCGCAGGGCCCATGCTGGCCCACTCCCCACCACGGCCTGGGGACCGTGGGGACAGGAAGACGAAAGTTGTCGTGTCTTGGGGCACCAGTTCCTCCCTCCTCACCCCCTCCAAAATGAGCTGCTGGGGAGCAGACCCCACGCTGGGGACTCATCTCTCCAAGTGGGGGTCTCACCCCAAGCACACCACATCCACAGGTGTCCCAGGTCACAAGGGACATGACACTGCTGTTTGACCAGCCACCCTAAGGACAGGAAACACCACCCCAGTCCTCCCCCTTTACCCCCTCCAAAATGAGCTGCTGGGGAGCAGACCCCACGCTGGGGACTCATCTCTCCAAGTGGGGGTCTCACCCCAAGCACACCACATCCACAGGTGTCCCAGGTCACAAGGGACATGACACTGCTGTTTGACCAGCCACCCTAAGGACAGGAAACACCACCCCAGTCTCAGGAAACCTCTTTGTGCTACAAGGGGGGGAGAAAAAAAAAAACCCAGATTTTTGCATCCCACCCAGGGATGGAGGTGCCAGCTCTGGAGGTGGGTTTCAGCAGAGCCCGCAGGGAGCCATGGGGTGCCAAGAGCTCTGACAGGGTCTCCAGCCACGCTGCTGCTGCCACCACGCTGGGTCTTCATGTGGCAGCCACCAGGGCTGGTAGCCAGGGCTCCCTGCCCGCCCAGGCTGCCAGATCGATTGACTATTAAACAGCACTTTATTACCCAGCCCGGCAATCGTTATTAAACGTGTGCGAGCGGAGAGGCCCAGGGGAGCCAGGGCCTCATGTGCACACCGTGCCTGCAAGAGGAATTTGGGGAGAACTGCCCCTCCTTGCTGCTTTTCCTGCCAGCTCCGTGCCCGCCTGCCCTCTCTTGTCACCCAGAAAGGGTGTCTCCTTCTCCCCTCCCGGGCGAGGGGAGGTGGGGAGGAAGGAGCGGGCGCAGCAGGCTCTCCTCATATTTAATGCATTGAAACACTGCCATTTTCTGCCTGCTTCTCCAGGCTCCTGCCTGTGTGGGGGCCCTTCTCCCCCACGCTGGGGACGGCGGGTCCCTGAGCTGCCTCGCACACAGCCGGCTTTCGCCGCAGACTCGGAGAAGCCGGGCTAATTAGGGGCCCTCGCTGCTGCGGGATCAACGACCTGATTCCTTCAGCAGCTTCTTGATGGCGGGAGGGCGGGGAGGGGGAAGGCTTTTTTCTCTAAGCCGCAGCCAGAGTGACAAATTTAACCAAGTGGAAGAGCTCAGAGCTTTCCCCGGTGTCTCTGTACCCGGACAAGACACTCCTGCACCTTCCCGGCGCCTGCAGGCAGCCCGGCCGAGAGCTACAGAGGGGAAGGGAGAGAGAGATTCTTCTGCCACCCTGGCTGGAGATCCAAGGCCATCCACAGAAAACACATTTCCTTCCAAACCATGTGTGTTTCACCCACAGCAGCTGCTTTTCTCCCTGCTGCGCTCTGCTCCATGCCCCCCTCACCTTCTCACAGCCATGTAACTCCTGAAGGATGTTCCCACATACGTGGGTCAGGCCAGCACTGACATAAGCCCTGCTGGATCAGGATTTAGCCCTGGCTCCCCTGGTCCCTCCTGCTGTGAATCCCTCTCCAGCTGACGAAGGGCAGGAGGGAGCGAGGGACCCCTCTGGCAGAAGACAGAGAAGGGAACAGGGGGGAGCCCCCCATGCTCTACCCCACAGACCCAACTCAGAGGGCTTAGCCAAAGAGCCAGAAGTGCCATGCACTTGGAACCCTCTTCACTGTCACTTGGGTGCCTCAGGCCCTCCAGTCCTTGCCTGCAGGTACTGCATCCTTCCTACATGAGAATCCAGCCGGCTCCATGTCATCTATTCCAGCCTTCTGGTCTCTGCCAGTTCCTCAAGCCCTGCCACAGGCAACTTCCAGCCTCCCTTGGTCAACTTCACATGACAAAACTCTCTTCCCCAAGCCCAGAAAGACTTAGGTATCACCAGAACAGCACAATGATGACCTTCTTGCTTGGAAGAGACCAACCTGGGATGTCATACTGTCCTGGCAGCTCTGGAGAGGTAAATGATATTTGGGTGGACAAGAGCTCCTTCCCCCAGCTGGCTCCAGGAGAGACTGGTGCTCAGCCTGCCCCAAGGCACAGAGATCAGTCTGTAGAAAGGTGCTTCTCCTGCAGCTCCAGTTGATGTAAACAACCCGGTGCACCTCAGGGCTGCTCCCCTGGGTGCAGAGGGGAGGCTTTCGGAGCCCGTTCCCTTTGGTGCAGCGTGTACTTTGACTCACTGCCACCGAAGTTGATGGGGCTGCACTGTGGCTTCAGGGCACAGCTTAGCCCTGAAGTGGGGACGGTCACTCTGTCAGCAGGTGGGTGCTCTTCACCCAGCTCACCATGGAAATAGCAATTCCAGCCCCACAGGACATGGGTCCCAGTGAGGGCAAGGGAAGTTGAACTTCCCACATCTCTACTCTGAGGCCTCTGGGGCAACCGATGAGGTTGCACACATTCCCTCAAGGCATAGACTTAACTACACATCTCTAATTAATGCCTTCTGCCTCCGGTGCCAACACCCAACCACATCCTAGCTGTATATTAAAAAAGCCACTGCAGTATAAGCCAAGTCTTTAATGGGCTGAGACACTTATCTGTTATCCCACCAGGCAGCTGGTTAAGGATAAATGGTGAAAATACCCTTCCTTGATAGTCCATTATACAAATGATACTCTCCAGCTTACTCGGGGCAGAAAGGCAGTTCTGGAGACCCTGCCTAACCCCCCACCCCCTTACTCCATGCCCTCAAATCTCAGGCTCCTGCCCAGACCTGGGTCTGTGGAGAGCACACCCATACCATGTGTTAGATCCCGGGAGGGGTTCGTAATGACGTGTGTCTTGCAGCTCTCTTGCATGGGGCAGGCACGCGGGACCAGGGTAGGATTTTTCAGGGTAAAAAGGCGCTCTAGAAGAAGACACAGGCTGGAAAAGGTCTTACCAGAGGGAAGAGCCAAGTCAGGCCACAGTCTATGTGAGGGATAGCTTCTGCCTGCCTGATTGCCCGTGCCCTCCCCAGCATCCCAGCTCCCTACCTGGGGCTGTCCCCTCCCGCAGAAGGGACAGGGGCTTAGAAGAGCAGAGGCATAGAGAGGAGGTAGAAGAAGCTGTGTGCTTTTTGAGTGAGCTGTAAATATTTCTGCAATGCCCTGGGAACACCTGCTGTTACAGAAACCCCCTGAGCCTGCCCCAGCCCTGGGCAGCACCAGCCCAGCCAAGTGGGCTTCCCCCTGCACCAGTACCGTGCAGTCCAGGTGGAAGGCAAAACCACCAGCTTGGTAAAACCTGTCCTGGAGACGTGGGAGGTGGGGCCCCAGCACAGCTTGAGCCATAAATAATCTCCCAACACATTGAGTTAGGGGAACAATTGTGTGGGAGTATCTTTTAGTAAAGAGATGCTCAGGGAAAAAACGGTCTTGAAGGAAAGCAGGAGACTTCTGGCTGGTTGGGGTGTGTTCTCCACCGAGCTGCCTTGGATGCCAATGGTCACTCATCAGACCCACCTCACCATGGTGAGTCACCACACCAAAGAGGCAAATTTAGGGTGAAACAACCCAAATCACCAGGCTTTTTTGGGTGTAGCCTCCCGAGACACACAGCTTGTGCTGCAGCGCAGATCTCCGGAGCTGCTCTCCAGCTAATCTCCACAAGAGTAAGATGGGATCCCTTCCCCCCACCTTCAGCCTCAAGACTCACATGGGAAAAGGTGAAAGGGTGTAAGGGGGAGTAAGAGCAAGGAATATAGCGAGTGTCTTAGGCAGAAAAGAGGCAGAAAGCCCCAGGCACACAGCCTGACCCAGCACAGGGAGAATGTGGTCACGTGCAGAATTGTATAGAAGGTGCAGAAACTCTTTTATAATTTACTATTATTACTCTTTAAGCAGGAGTAATTAGAAGCATAGCAAGGAAACTGAGCAAAACCTGCCACCATGGAGATGTGTGGAGACACGTCGGACATGCTTGAAAGCTCAGCAGAAATGGATTCAGAAGGAGGATGCTGCAGAGCAGCTCTGCAATGGTGTGTAACCAGGAGCTCCTCACACATGTTCCTCTTCCAACCCTGACTTGCACAACTTGGCCTTGCTTCACTTCTATTTATTTTGGTTTTTGGCCCTGGCTGTATAGTCAGATTCTCTTCTCTATAAGAGAAAGGGGAAGGTGGCACATACAGGGAAGAGCTGAACTGAAGGCATCATGGGTTCCTGTTTCACCAGCTGAAGAGTGACTCGTTGGTGGCACTGTACAATCTCAGCACTCACCAAGGGGAGAATATTTGCCTCTTCAGCTCAATACCTTCTCCCATGCAACCAAGCTGTGCAAGAAGTCCAGCTATGGTCCACTCCAACCCGAGAGTGAGGGAGGCTGTCAGCCTTACCCTGAAGCCTGAGAGAATATAAAACCAGAGCCTTTGAAAGAACCTAGTGAGAGACCAAGGAAGTGTTGAGAGACAACCAGCAAGATGCCAAGCCATCATACAAGGTGATGGGCATCAGGTTAATGTTGGCTGTGTACCATCCCAGTCTCCTAAAAGTAAGTTGTACCCTCCCACAACACCAGTCTTAGGGGACACCATTAGGCTTGAAGAAACCCAGCCAACCTCTTAATTCACCTTTGCCATGAGAAGAACTGCATTTTCAATGCAAAGGAAAAGTCAAGGGGCACGGGTGGGAAAGATGTGCCCAAGATCAGCCAGCAAATCAGCAGCACCTCCAGGAACCAAAGCCTGAGATTCTTGACTTGAGGTCAGTTCTACCCACAAAACTCCCCTCCCTTCAGGCTTCAGTGTCCTACACCTCACCCCCACTTCCCAAAGGATGAGGTCAAGACCAAGCTACTCCTTCTAGACCCCTTGAAAGTACAGCTGGGCACCGGCACCGCTGGTTGACGTCTCTGTTTGCCTCAGCGGGATGTTCACAAGGATGAAGATGCCAAGCAGTATCAGACCTGAGGCTATGCCCCAGCTCTGAGAGCAGCCAGCACCATATGCTTCCAAGGAAGACACAAGAAAGCTGCAGCAGCAGTTGTTGGGAGCTAATCTGCTTCCTCCCCCCTCAGGGCTCAGCTTGTTCTCTCGTCACTACGGATCAGCTCAAGGCCTGGCGCAGGAGCCCTGCTTTCCCTCACAGGACATCAGTGCACGTTGGGATAACAGGAGAACCCCACAGGACTGATGTGTGTCCCCTGCCCATTGAAAATACCTGGGCAATACACTTCCCCAGGGGCCCTGCAGGCACCGCAGGTGTCACAGCCCAGAGCTGCTTCTGGGAACAGGCGGCTTCAGACACACTTTGTCCAAACACAATGTCTTACAAGGGGACAAAACAGAAGCAAGGGGCACGTGCCTGGTGAGTCACGACAGATGCAGCTTCCCCCTTGAAAGGGAACCACCTCTAAGCTCACCTCATTGATCTCGCAAAGGGCACCCTCTTTATATATATCCAAGGAAAGTAGAATAGAACAGTTAAGGTTAGAAGGGACTTTTAAAGGTCGCCGAGTCCAACCCGCCTTCAATAACCAGGAACAGCTTCAACTAGATCAGGTTGCTCAGAGCACCATCCAACCTGACCTTGAAGGTTTCCAGGGGTGGGGCATCCACTACTGCTCTGGGCAACCTGTTCCAGTGTTTCACCACCCTCATTGTAAAAAATCCTTCCTTCTATCTAGTCTAAATCTACCCTCTTCCAGTTTAAAGCCATTACCCCTTGTCTGGTCACAACACACCCTGCTAAAAAGTTTGTCCCCATCTCTCCTGTAGCCCCCTTTAAGTACTGAAAGGCTGCAGTAAGGTCTCCCCAGAGCCTTCTCTTCTCCAGGCTGAACAAACTCAACTCTCTCAGCCTGTCCTCACAGGAGAGGTCACCAAACCTCTGATCATTTCTGTAGCCTCCTCTGGACTTGCTCCAACATGTCCATGTCTTTTCTTGTAAGCTAGGAGCTGGGGCTGTCTGAATGACACCAAGCACACACTGTACCATGGAGCTAACAGGACATACCCTGAAGCCAGACCAGCTGGGTTCGCTTAAGTGCTTTTGTCAGCTCCATTTCCTCATTCCTCACAGCTTGTCTCCACCAGGCTTATCACTGAACTCATAGCACTCACAGACACCAGTAGTCCTGCACACGAACGGGACCGCAGCCCTTTTTATATCCTTTTAGAAGATAAATTAAGAGAATTGGTTGGTCTTACAGGAGCAGTTGTAATAATCTTTCCCACATCCTCTTTACAAATCTAGAAGCTGGCAGTCACCCAAGCTTGTAGCAGGAAGTTTTTAGCCCAGGCTCTGCCCTCATCCTACTGCTTGACTGGCAAGTTGGATTCCCCTGATCTTAAGGGAGCACTCCCCTCCAACATCAGGACCAACTCAGGAAGCTGTTTTAGCAAACCAGTCTTCAATATTAGGGCTCAACCAGAAATCTGCATCTAGCTGAAGCTTAGAAAGGTGCCTCTCAAGAAAAAATGTGGGCCTACCTTAGAAATAAAGAAGCAGAAGCTCCCTGCATCTCTTGACTGAGATAAAAGAGCAAAACAAAGCTCTGGCCCTTCAAGCTTGCTGGCTTTGAGTTACAGAATCACAGAATGCTATGGGGACCTCTGGAGATCTCCCAGTCCAACCCCCTGCCAGAGCAGGGTCACCCAGAGCAGGTTGCACAGGAACGTGTCCAGGTGGGTTTTGAATGTCTCCAGGGACAGAGACTCCACCACCTCTCTGGGCAGCCTGTGCCCAGTGCTCTGACACCATCAAAGCTAAGAAGTTCCTCCTTATGTTTAGATGGAACCTCCTATGTTCAAATTTGTCCTGTTACCTCTTGTCCTGTTGCTGGACACTACTGAAAAAAGACTGGTCCCTTCCCCCTGACACCCACCCTTTAAGTATTTGTAAGGACTGATCAGCTCCTCTAGATCTCCCCTCAGTCTTCTCCTCTCCCAACTAAAAAGACCCAGGTCCCTCAGCCTTTCCTCAGCCAAGAGATGCTCCAGGTCCCTAAACATCTTTGTAGCCCTCTGCTGTACCCTCTCCAGCAGTTCACTGTCCTTCTTGAACTGGGGAGCCCAGAACTGGACACTGGACTCCAGATGTGCCCTTACCAGGGCAGAGCAGAGGGGGAGGATGACCTCCCTTGACCTGCTGGCCCCACTATTCTTGATGCACCTCAGGATGCCAGGAGTTGTCCCTATGACAAGCCCTTGACTACCCCAAGAGCTGTCCCTTTCCTGCTAAGCTCTGGAAGATAACAAAGCTATAGCAGATAGCACCACCCCAGCCCTGTGCCGTGGTGCTGCACAGCTGTACCATGGCCACTCTGCAAACTTTACCCAAGAAGGGTACTGGTTTGGGACCCTTACCGTTGGTGCAGTCCTAGGCTGCTGGCTCTGCTGGACATCCTGAGGGTGTAAAGCTGTGTCTCAGCATGTGCTCCTACAAGTGATGCTCTTCCTGCACCTGCAACCAAACTGTGAAGAAGAAAGAGAACACTCTGAGCGTTTCACATCTTAGAAACTGTCCACAACTCCTAATAAACAGCACCTAGATCTCAGTAGCCATAAACCTACTAATTTCCTCACAAACCAGTAGCTTGTCAAGGCCCAGGGGGCTTCTAATAAACCTTACTGGCCCTAACTGACTTTCCCTGGAACCTCCACCACTCCTGCCCATAGGCCCAGGGACTCTATTTAAGACCAGCCTGGGGCTCTTAGTTCCTGTCTAGCAATGCTGTAGGAGTGCTGGTCTCCAGCTTGGCTTAACCATCCTTACAGTGGGCTATGGGCTCCCTTGATCTGGATCCTCCCCTACGGGCTGGTGTCCTAGCTGGACCTCATCCCCACCCCATCACCATGGCCTTGCCTGTTGGTCTACAATCTGTCTGACCCTGATTGCCCTCACTGGGCTCCACCCAAGTATCGAGTACCTGGCTGGTGAGTCCCTTGCTCTTTCAGGAGCAGCCCACCCTTGCTGTGAAAGCAAACAGGCGGCTTGTGGTCTTGTGTTAGGGAGCCTGCTTCCAGGCTGTAGGATCTGAAAGCCGTTCATTGCTTCCCAGGGCAGCTCTGACGCTGGGAGCTGCGTCTGGAAAAGGGCCAGCGCTGCCTGAGAGGCCCCAGTCCTGGCAATTGCTGCCCCACCAGCAGGCTGGAGTGAGCTGGGTTAGGAGTGATTCCTGAACAACCCCCTGAGCGGCTCAAGGGAGCTCTGGAAGCTCTGCCTTGGCACTGGGTATTGAGGGTGGCACTGGGTATTGAGAGCCTTCGTCTTCTCTGTGAAGGCAAGGGGTATTGAGGGTGCCTCAATAAGCCAGGAAAAGGTTGGGATGCAACAGATGCCAAACAAACACAACAGGGTCTCACCTCTACCACTAAAAGTGCATCCCAACCTCCTCGTGGTATCCGAAATCTGTCTGGGCTGACTCTCCGCCCTCCTCCAAGCCCTGCTACCCAGCAAGCTCCCAGGAAGGTGACTCAGTCAGCCCAGCTGGATGGGATGAAATGAAAAACATAAACAGAGGTTGGTGTGGGAGCAGAGCAGGTCCCGCCTTGCCAGCCCAGCACACATGTTGCTCAGGAAGGATAACAAGCAATCCACAACCCAGCCTTTCCAAGCAAGAAGCTTCCACACAAGCCGGGGGCTCCCAGCCAGGTCTGTTTTGGCACAGGAAGCCTTCAGCAAAGGCCAGATTTAATGGAGCGTTGCGCTCCCTTGATCACTGGTACTCCCTCACCTCCTTTCCAAAGCAAGACCACTATTTCAAGAAGCCTCCTTGTAGCCAACTTCAGTCACAGCCATCCACTTACTCGGGCAAAATTAAGGGATGCCCCTGCCAGACGCCACACTCCTGTTCCACAGCAGGAACCGAGAGCAGGATGGACACAGAGCTAAAACCTCCTGAGGGCACCATGAACCCTCCTGGTTTGGAAGTAGGATCAGCAATCTCAGCGCTTTCTGTGCAGAGGAAGGAAGGGCTGTCCCAGGCCATGGCTGGGGGCATTCTCAGCTCCTTTAAAATTGAAAATCCCTGCCTCTCTTTTCCTTCTGTAAGTGAGGAAAGCACTCTGCTAGCGCAGGGAGCTGCTGGGACCCTTGAAGGGTGGGTGCTACGTGCCACGGGGCAACCAGGTAGTGTGGGTAGCTGTGCCCAGGGGACAGGCACTGCGGTCAGAAGACCTTCCCGTGAACCAGCCACCGCCTTGGCAGGGAATGAGCAGAGCCGGGGGCATAGACAGGTCATTGCTTTCCAGGGAACCTGGGATTTGTTCCAGGGAGTTTGGGACCGGGGATCTGGGATTCGTTAGCTCTATGAGGGCCCTGCTCGTCTGCCAAGCGGATCTAGTGCCCGTCGCCGGCAGTGGCCAGCAGCTTGCTGCTGCACAAGGTACCGGGGTTCAAGATCCCAGCCAGGGCTGGGGTCACTCGCCCGGGGCCAGCTCCGAGGGCGGGTGGTGGTGGCGGCGGTGGTGGCGGTGGTGTGGCTGCCCCGCAAACCTGCAGCGAGGAGGAGAAGCAGCGGGGAATCAGCAGCTTCTGTTTCTGCGGGAGCCTTAAGCGGAGTCGTTATGGCAACTGCCGCGGCAGGAGCCCGAGCCGCTTCTCTGCGGG
>VZTM01014282.1:60631-75094 GCA_013400555.1 Jacana jacana
CCGGCGTGACGTCAGGCCGGGACGCCGGCGTCGGGGGCGGGGCTAGGTGGGGCTGCATGGAACGGCCGGCGGGCAGGCAGGTACCGGGGCTCGGTGTCGGTGTCTTGCCGCGGGACCTTGCGGGAGGGAGGTGTCTTTGTGGGGCAGCCCGGGAGCCGGGCCTCGGGGTTGCTTTGGGGCTGGGGTGAAAGAGGCCGCGGGCGAGGGGCCCCCCCCCCAGCTGCCGGTTCCACCGGGGCCCGGTCTCACCGCTGCCTCCAGCCGCAGCGCGCAGAGTTCCGGGGCCACCGGCATCCCTCTGCTCCTTCTCCGGGTTCGCCGGGGCTGCGGCCTCATCGCCGCGGAGATTCCGCGTCCCTAGGTGGGGGGAGGAGGGCCCGGAGCGCTGTTGCTCCCCCTGGGAAGGGGCCGGTGGCATCCCGCTCCCCCTCGCCCGGTGCCCGGGTGGCTCATCTGCGGGTGCCGGGGACCAGCTGCCGGGTAGGGTGATGGTTAGACAGGAAGGCTGGGCACGGGCACCGTGCGGGTGGTTGGGTCAGTGCTACAGCTGTCACTTGGTGCCCTGCTGAGGGACAAGAGTTCCTTAAGGAGCTGGTGGAAAGCTCCACCCCAGCTCCCCTGGGTGGACTGGGATGCCTGAGCAATGAACAGCCCAGGCTGGGGAGGAGGTGACGCAGGTGGCAAGTGCGTGCCCTGCTGAGGGCTAGCCAAAGGGTATCGCCTTGTGGGCCGACTGTGGGAGACGTGGCTGAGTCTTTCTTTCTGGCTGTTCCTCCTAGAGGCACCCGGCAGTAGGTGTGAGGAGATCTAGCCTGGCTTTCACTGTAGCCCGGCTCCCTGGAGTCTGATGATGAGTCTGACCCCCTCCTGGGGATGCCTCCTGGACCTGCCCTGGGAAGACATCTTGGTTCCACATATCCTCTGTCATCTGCCACTGCAGCAGCTCCTGAGCCTGCAGAGGGTCAGCAAGTCGTTCCAGTCTCTCATCCAGCTCTATCTGGCCAACATGCGCTGCTTTGACTCAAGCCAGGTATTGGGTGGCTCTGAGGCTGGGGGAGACACAGATGTCCTACTGCTCTGGAGATAACAGGGGAGCATCTGATGATGTGGGGAGAAGAAGTTCCAGGCAAGGAGACTGGTTTCTGCTCAGGAGCTTGGGTGTCAGACTGGACAGATGGGCTCAGTGAGGAGAGGTGGTGATTCAGGGCCCAGCAATGCCACTGTCTTTAGCAAGAGGCCTTGAGAGGAGCGAGCCTGGAAGCTCCACCTCAGCCATTATGGGGCACCAGCTGGCAGAGACACAAGCCAGCTCCAGAGTGGCACGGCATGTTGGTCTTCACGGAGGTTTTGCAATAGGGTGGGTCTGATGAGAGACAGCTCTGTGCCTGGTCTTGGGGAAAAGCTTGTGCAGGCCCTCTTAGGGACTGCCCGGGGCTTGGAAAGAGAGGAGGAGCTGCTGTTCTGTGAGGGTACAGGGTGGTCTAGCAAAGAGTCTTAGGAGAGCAGAGGTGTGGAGCTCAGCAGGAGCACATAAATAATAAAGAGGTGATGATGGGGGATGGCAAGGCCAGAGCATCTTCTAGTTTGTGGCATGAGGGGCGGAGAGCCTGACAGCAGGGTTTGCCCTGGGATGAGAAGAGTGTGGTTTTGTCGCAGTGGGCAAGAAGAGGGGAAGATAATCTCTGGTGAGGATCAGGCTGAGAGCCAGGCTGACCTGAAACCCTGGGGGATGCCTCATTCTTCCTGGGTTCCCCACGCAGATTGGACCTGCCATCCCTAGAGCTGCTTTCGTTAACCTGCTGAAGGACAACGAGGTACTGCAGCAGCTGGTGCTCCAGAACTGCTCCGACTGGTTGACGGACAGGGAGCTGCTCCCGGTTATCGGGCAGAACCACCACCTCCACCACATCCAGCTGAAGGGCTGTGCCCAGCTCAGTCGCCATGCCCTGGTGGCCATCTCGCTGAGTTGTCCCAACCTGCGCCGCCTCTCCCTGGCTCACTGTGAGTGGGTGGACAGCCTGTCCCTGCGCAGCCTGGCTGACCACTGCAAGGCACTGGAGGCTGTGGACCTGACGGCCTGTCGCCAGCTGAAGGATGAGGCCATCTGCTACCTGGTGCAGAAGTGCAGCAGGCTCAAGTCCCTGTCGCTGGCAGTCAACGCCAACGTGGGTGATGTGGCGGTGGAGGAGATTGCCAAGTGCTGCCCCGAGCTGGAGCACCTGGACCTCACAGGGTGTCTGCGAGTCAAGAATGACTCCATCAGGTATTGAGTGACGTGGGGAGCTGGGGTTGGGAGAGGAAACGCCAGATTTCCTCACGCTGAAAGCAAGGAGAGCTGAGGCTGGGGGAGAAGCCACTGGCAGGGCTTTCAGGAGAGGCACCCTGGGCTACTAACAGCAAATTCCACAGGATGTCACAGAGCGTGCGTCTGGGGTCCGACTGTGCCCCTTGAGTGTCTCTCAGACCACCAGGGTGGGTGTTTCTTCTAAAGGGTGGTGTGTGTGTGTGTGGCACAGGCGTGAGCTGTTGGGAGTAGAGAAGCAGGTACGTGGTGTGCTCAGGACTCCTGGCTTGCAACCTGCATGTGCTCCCTTTTTTGGCAGGGTCCTGGCCGAGTATTGTCCCAAGCTGCGCTCGCTGAAGGTGAAGCATTGCCACAACGTGGCTGAGTCCAGCCTGAGCATCCTCCGAAGCCGTGGGGTGGAGCTGGATGTGGAGCCTCCACTGCAGAGGGCTCTCGTTCTCCTGCAGGACGTGGTTGGCTTTGCCCCTTTCATCAATCTCCAGATCTAGAACTGCTGCTGCTGGGGAACGGGGAGGGGGGGGACTGACGTGACACTGGGATCCCGGGAGGATGCCGGAACCGGCTGCTGCAGAGATGTGCAGAGGGAGAGGTTGGTCCCGTTGGTGAGGCTGGCCCAAGCTGGGATCACTCTTTCCCCTGGGGCTGTTTTAGCAGCCACTGGGTGTTTGTGAGAGGGCTCCCTTGGTGCCTCCAGGGGAAGTAACTCCCTCTGCAGTGGCGTGGAGAGAGGGACTTGCAGGAACCCCATGGTGCTGAACAGGCTTTGGCCAGGCCAGCTAATAGATAGGATTTATTAATTGTTGTATTTTAAATCTCTGAGCGGCAGTTGTCCAGAGAGCAGGAGAGTGTTTTGTGAGGACTGTCCCCTGGGGTGAGTGTGCAGGAGATGCCAGCAGAGTTGTGGAACAAACCAGGCTAGCTGGAGCAGAAATGAGAAAAGCCTCCAGCCCTCCTCTTGGGAGGAGGGCAGACCCCTCTGGGCTCTGGGAGGAGGGCAGAGCGAGCCCAGCTCCAGCTTGAGGCCAAAGGGGTGGCATATCCCTGGCACGGGGAGTGTGTTGGACCAGGCAGACCTGGGTGCTGGTTTAGGCTGGTGCAAGGTGGGAGTTGTTTTTCTGGGGGAACACTCTCCTAACTGCACTTTACCTGGCAGAAACCACCACAGCTGGCTGTGCCGTCACCAAAAGCACTTGGTTATTGCCATTTGTTTCTTCCAGCTTCTGACTTAACGTTTCGGTAGCACCCAGGCTTGCTACTGCGTCCTGCACCTCGTCCTGTGGCTGGAGCTTTTGGCACTCAAGGCTGGTGACAAGCAGCAGCAGCCCTGGCCATGCCATCAGCTGGAGTCTGTGAAGCGTTGCGGGTCGTGTTGGCAAGGAGAGAGAGCTTGGTTCTGGTCTGGAGTTCAGCCTCAGCCCTCGTACCCACTCGGTGGTTAACCAAAGAGCAGCCACATCACGTGGTGAATGTGATAAAGAGAGTAATCAGGGGAAGACAGGATGACCCAGCTCCTGTCTTTGTCCGCAGGTGACGTCCTTCAAGCATGTGCATGCTCTGGCAGAACTACACACAAACTCACATCATCTTTATTGACACTGGCACTCAGTTTAAAGCAACAGTGCACACAGACTTGTAAAAAAGCTTGCTGCAAAAGCACAAGCCACACCTTGGATCTAAAAACGTCCCATGCAAGGAATAGCAGAGAACACCCAGGCCCCAAAAAGCCACCGCGGTGTGCCCCTGGGGGCAGAGGGAGAGCTAGGCAAGGAGAGAGGTCTCCTCCTTGTCACCCAGGTTAGTTGAGGAAGCTGAAAGCGGTGTGCTGGCTCCCAGGTTAGTTCCAGTTAGTGGCAGGTGGAGGAGTTCCCCCTCATCCTCTAGTGCCACGTGTCCATCCTGCCCTGCCTGGCTGGTTGAGGTGGAGGTTGAAGAGCAGAGGAGCTGGTTGTCAGTGGAACTTGTACTTCCTGGCTGGTTTGAGGCTGATGTAGGTTCTCTTCATCTCCTCGCTCTCAGGTTTTTTGATGTCTTTGTACCTCTCTCCCTTCGTACTCACCACCTGGTTGTCGATGTAGCGGATCAACTTCTTGGGAGCCTGGAAAGACATTAAGACCACATGGATGGACAGCCAAGCTGCTCGGGAAAGAGGGGGGGACAAGGAGAAGCAGAGCTGTGCTCTGGGGGAGGGGGGGGCAGGTGGAGGAAAACTGAGCTGGGCTGGAATCTTGGCCAAAACTGGGAAGGAAGCAGTCTGGTGGTGGAGGAGCAGGAGCCATGCTAATGAAAAATGGTACGAACGGACAGACCCTGCAGCACCTTAAGCTACTCCTCCTTTGCTGGCTGGTGGGCTCCCTGAATGGTCCTTGCCTTTAGCCTGTCCCTTTGCTTTTTTTGGACTCGCAGCCTGATTTTTAAACCTTGTCACCAAAGGACATTCCAAGTGCCGGTGAGCTGGGACTGCTCTTCTTACCTCTTTGGGTGGAGCCGGCCGATGCGTTTTCTGATCGTCTGCGCTATCCACCATCATGTACCTGGAAAAGAAGAAGCATTTAGTGAACACCACAGCCTGGGGTTAGTCACACCCTATGTCCTTTCTCCCCCTGGCTAGCTTGTGGCCATGCAACGTGTCCTACTTGCCTAGATCGCAGCTAGGAGCACTTAACGTTCCCCTCTAGATCCAACGGGCAAGAACCGTGTCATCCTTCTGGTGAGAATCCAGCAGGATTCTCCTGGAGTGGCACCCTTGGCCGTATGCAAAGGGGATTGAAAACTCAGGGCTGAGGAGAATCTCAAAAGCCCCTGCAGAACGAGAGGGGTGACAAGGCCTGGGGTGCTCTGTCATGGGGGCAGCTCTGCTCCTTCTCAGCCCCAGCAATGGCAGCCAAAGGAGACAGAGGTGAGATGACAGGACCACGCTGGCTTCTCCTACCCAGAAGAGATGGCCTTCCTCTCACGCTCCACCTACTACTTGACTACAAAACAGGTCTGTGCTGGAAGCAACTTCCTAAGAGCATCACCTCATTCCCTGTGTGACTGAAACGTTAGGGCCCAAGCATTTGCTTGCTCTACTGCTGAGTTACTACTTGTGAGACTTTGGTGCTGATTTAGTAGGGGGACAGCACAGCTGACCATGACTTCTCCCTCAGTAGCTAATATAGTCGTTCCTGTGTATCTTCAGCTACGGTGATCTGCTCTCTGTACCTGTGCTTGAGTGATGTTTAAAGTACAGGATGTTGCCAAAATGTCATTATTAAAGGAAAATTCCCAGAAAGGTAACTGGCAGCTAGTGTTTGTGTGGGTTTGTTTTTTTCTTTTCCTTTTTGTTCCCTTTCATGTAATTCTGAAACCAGCCTGCACAGGGAGTGCACAGGGAGTACACAGGCAAGTACAAGGATTGCTAATTCTGCCTGGATGCCATTCTGCCTTGCTTTATCTTCCCAAGCCCACTGGCTGTTTATTCTGCCACCGGGGAGGATGCGAAGTGGTGGGAAAGAGGTGGATGGATAGACACGGGGCATCTGCATGCCCGCAGGAGGATACTTGTGAAAGCTGAGATCTTAAAGTGGATCGATGAAACCACACTGTGTGTTCTATTGAGAATTAAATGCTTTTGGAAATGACTTAAGAGGTAAACCAATCCGAAGCCATTTTCATTCCCAAGAAGTCCACAGGGGGACTTCAGAGAGGTTTCTTTAAATGCATTGAATTCACACCCTCAGCAACTGAGATCTAATCTTCCCACTGTTGCTGTACAAGTAGTCTCTTAAAGATATCTTTAGCCTTGTTTGGACCGTCTCCAAGGATGGAGGTATGAATGAATGGCTGTAGTTCTACATGTCACCTGAGCTGCAGCATGATGTTTGTACCTTGAACCTTTAACCGGGGCTTAACACTGGATCTGTAGGAGGCTGAAACCTCACACGCAGCCAGGGCTGTCACCCAGCTGGGGCAGGTAACCTCTTTCTGTGCCAGAGCTCTAAAAGAAACTCAAACCTGTTTTTTTTTTCCTCACCTGATGATTGTATTTGCACTTAGTTATGTTCAGCTATACCCAAATCAGCTTCATGACATCTTTTATGAGCATTGTATACCCCACGTGTGTCATTCTGACCTTCCCCAAACTGCCACCTCCTCCTTTTCCAGGAGCAGAATAAAAGGGTTCTTTGCTGCTGGGTACTTACTTCTCTAGGATAACCTGTTTGAGTTCCTCGTGGTTGGGGGCTCTGCGGGGCCGTGCCAGTTCCTGGGAGGAGACAAGGCGGGTGGGTGAGCAGCACAACATGTGGGGCACACCGCTCCCACCACCCCCCCCCGCTAGCTCAGGTGCAGCAATCCATCCCCTCTGGGAAAGAGGGGGTGCCAGCCACAGCTCCGCCATGGGAAGTTCCTGTGGTCAAAGGGGACAGCTGGGACATCTGTCTGTGTGTGTCCCTGAGCTCTGCCCTGCTCCTTGGCCTGCTGCCACCCAGCTCAGAGTACAGTACCTTCACACTCGCACCTGCTGGGCCAATTTCCACCTTCTCCTCCACAATTAACTGCACTGCCTCCTCCAAGTTCCCCAAGGCCATGGCGAGCGCCTTCTCTGCCTGGCTCATGGTACAAGCCGGGAACATCTCCAGGAGCAGCTCCACCCCATCCTTCAAGTCATCGCCTTCCTAGTTGGAGCAAGAGACAGAGGTAAGTTGTGGATGCAGTAAAGAGAGGGCTATTTAAAAGGGTGTCTCTGGTTTTGTGTTGTCAGGAAATTCAGCTTGCCCTCGGCTGAAGGTTCTCTCTCGTTCACAAGGGTGACTAAACCCCATTCCTGAAGCTAACAGGGGATTGTGTCTCTGCAAAGCCAAAGCATTGCTCTTCCTAATCTCCTCCCCCTGTATTTCAGCTGGCTTTAATGTAGAGCTGCTGTGAGCCAGCTCCTCTGTGTGACCACACGACGTGTCTCCTTAGGAGCAAGCTTGAACTCCTGCTCACCTTGTGAAGTTGTGTCTGCTTTGATCAGAAAGGGAAGGGACTGTTAAAGGTGGTGACCTTTGGCTGCATCAGAAGGCAGCACAGCAGCAGCATTTGGACACAGGATAATTGTGCCGTGGAGTAGGAAGAGATCAGTGCTGGAGAAACAGCCAGTAGAGCCTGGGGGAAGGAAGCTGGGAGCATCTCCCAGGTGCTGCAGGACCAGGACTGCTGGGCCAGTGACTCAGTGCTGTATAACTCAGTGAGGGCACAGCACAGGAGGTCACCCAGGGAGGGACTGGTGTCTTCAGGACCAACACCTGGACGTGGCTGCTTGCTGTGCAGATATGGCATGATAGCTGGGGAGAGAAACAGTGATGCAGCTCAAACTGCAGAGTGAGGCTGAGGGAACAGGGTAAAGCAGGGTGGAGCCTGGCTAGTGCTGCAGAGACAGCCCCATGGTGCTGCTGTGGGATCTCTGAGGGCATTTGGGACAGCCTCCCGCAACCATCACTCTGTCTCATCCTTTCTGGATGCTGGAAAGGATGAGACAAGAGTGATGGTTCATACTCTTCCGTCAGCATGTAGTTTCCTTTTTTCCACTTACTGACACAGTCTCGCTCAGGCCATACAATGGAGGACATCGTGCTGTGTCAGAGCCTATGCTGTGGTTCCTTCCAGAGCCAGAAAATGCCCTCAGGTGGTGCTGGTAGGCTAGTGCTGGGTGACTGTCCCCAGTGCTCCTGCTCCTCTGTGTGGTGCTCATACCTGGGCCCCAGCTCCGTCTGCTGGAGGAAAGAGCCTTTCCTCATTGCGTGCTCCAGCTTCAGGCTCCTGGCCTTCGGTCAGGTCTTCAGAGGGTGCTTCACTCCTGTTTTCCACAGCTTTTTGGCCAGGTTTTTCTTAAAGACACAGTGAGATCTCCTGAGGAACGGTCCCACTAAGGCTAGAGCTCTGTGCTTTCTTTTGGCATAAGGTGCATCGTGTGCCAAAGCAAAATCCCTTCTGAAGTGAAATCACTGGGCTGCACTACTGTTCCTCCTGCCCTCAGTGGGGAGAGCTGCAGCTCTGCTCACACTGACCCGCAGGAAGGCAGCAGAAGCACAGGCTGCAGTGCCCAAGTGCTGCATTTCCAGCCCTCACTGGACGTGGGCTGCTTGCAAATTCAATTCTACCCATCAATTCTTGGCTCTCAAGCACTTTGGCTGTGGATACTTACAGGATTTGTGTTACACTTCTAAAGAATCCCTGGTGTTTGCTCTAACTTTGAGCTAAGGTGTGGGTTTGGTTTTAAATTTGGTAATACACTCTGGTAGTCCCCAGGCTGCATGTGAGCCAGCACATCCTGTCATCAGGTTACTCTGTACAGGCTCTTCCCATGTCACTTCAGGAAGAATCATTTCAGCTCTGTTCTGTCCTCTCTAAAGCTGGGATAGCGCTGTCTTTCTGCACCCTGGCTACAGCAGGATCCTCAACAGGTAGGATGCAGAGGACTAGAACAGATTTTAACAAGTTCAAGAAAGCATCAAGTAAAAGACAGGAGTGCCTGTTCTATGTTCTGTAGCCTTCTGGCAAGACAGCAGTGACGTTACTAGATAAGCAAAATCCAGACCGGTGTGTCCTGAAAGGTTTAATATCCAGACACACCTTTGGGGCTGATTAATACAGCAATCCAGCTGATCTGCTGAGGTTAGAAAGGGCCAACAGGGGTAGCACAGCCTTCTGCAGTCCTGCACAGCACAGGCTGGAGCGTTCCATAGGGGATCTTGTGTCTGTGCCAGGGGGCACGGGTGAAACGGGAAGCGAGCTTCCAGGATGTTTGGAGTCTGGAAGTGAGAGGCGTGATCAGCTGGAATCTCTATCTGATGAAACACGTGGGGTGCCCAGTGGTGATTTTGGTTAGGCAGAGGCAGGCAGAAATCCCCACCTTCGGAATGAACCTACAGTAGAATTTCAACAACCGACCCTGTATCTGCTATTTCTTCTTTATTACCACGGATTTGATCTCAGCAGAAGCATCCTGAGATCCAGTCACCTGTTCTTCACCCCAGTATGCCTTGGACAGTATTCCATAGGACTCAAACCTCCCAAACCAGAAACCAGACTGAGCATTAAATAAAATTGTCAGTCAATTCAGGCTACCTCATGAGATCCTAACTGTGGGAAACCAGATTTTATTCTATCCTGTGACGTTGCTCAACTCCAAACACTACGAGTGAAGACACAGAATATACCCTCTTGTGCTGAAACTGTGCAACTCACCTCTGTTGCGAGCTTCACCGAGCCTTTCTGAGAGGGAGAACATCATTTCACAGACATCCTCACTGTAAGAGACAGAAGCTGCATAATTAGCACAAGGAACAAAAGCAGTAGCCCATCCTACTGGGCTACCTCTTCATAGAAAGACAAGGTTTGACGGGAAGCCCACTAACATAAACTGGTATTTCAGATGGCCAAGGACCTACTTGCAAACTATACTGGGATCACCATCTGTGTATTCAGGCAAAGACTAATCATAATGGCACAGGTTTGGTACTGAGACATCTTCAACTGGGTATAAAAAATGAGTTTGTAGTAGTGAGGGGCTTGGGTACAGGCCCCCAGCAGATGGCATGCACGTACAAAGCAGCAACATTCTCATACCTGTGGATTTCTGCAAAACCAGGGATATAAGCCTCCATCATTTCCACAAAGGTGTCCATGTCAAAAGTCTCCTCAGAGGACTCTGGTGAGCCCAGCTCTTCCAGGACACCCGTGATATAAGAGAAGAAAACATCATCCATCCCACTGGAGACAGAGAGAACACAGGACATGGCAGCAGATCAATGGGCCTTTTTTTAATCTCTCTCTCTCTCTCCATTCCCTCTAAACTTGTTTCTTTCTAATACAGCAGCAGAAGGACCTATGTGGACTGTATCTTATGGGAAGATGCCACCAGTAAAGCCAGGCAGCAGGTGGTCAGTAGTCGAGTGGGAAGCATTTATGGATAAAATACTGCACAGGCAGCTCTGAACGAAAGGCCCAGTGTGTCTGCGCTCCTGTGGGTGCCTCAGCTGAGCTATGCAAAAGATTCCAAGTGTTCAAACTCTGACTTTTCTATGCTGACTGGTGTTTCAGGGTGCTCATCACATTCTGTCAAGTTGCAGTTTCTATGTGGAGTTCCCTGCTTGCTGCTCTCCACACTGGTGGCAAACGCTGCCACCAAGCTGCCGTGCTCCAGCCTCCAGGTGGCTGTATCTCTGCATAGGGAGAGCCCTGACAAAGCATTACGCTGCTCAGAAAGCCCTTAGGGAGCAGTGTGGAATGAAGGGAATCCCATATTCTAATGTGTATTACCAGGCAGGAAATTAATCATCCTGGTCCTCAAAGAAATGACATTGCTAGATTGCAAGGCGAAACAAGAGTTGTTCAAGCATCCTCATCAGAGCCTGTGCCAACTCCCTGCATCCTGGATCTGACTCAAGAGAAATCAACAGAGAGCACAGGAAAAGTACAGAGTTTGATATATTGTGTAGAGGAACAATTAACAGAGAGTTCAAGTTATTGGATCTTCCTCTTTCAACATACCTGAGGTCTGCTGCAGGGATGTGGGACTGGATGAAGCGTGTCAGCGTGTCTCGAATGATTCTTTCGAGCTCCATGTCTTTCTAAACTTTTCTCTCTGAATAAAAAATAAGAAAAAAAGGAAGAAAAAGAAAACTCCATGTCATTTCAAAGACAAGAAGTAGATCAAAATATCAACAGGATTAAAAGGTAGGCAGGCTACAGGCAAGTGTGCTCTTCCCATCAGAACAACTCACAAACGCCTCCAAAATGTCTTGTCATCCCTGGGTAAAAGCGGGCAAAGATCTCTGCAAAAAGCAGCAGCATGAGGATCCACTGGAAACACCAGCCCAGTACCTTGGGCCTCTGCTGCTTGTGTTGGTGCTGGCAGTATGCAGCTGTACTGTACATTTAAAATGCCCCCTCCAGGAAGCAGAGCTGGAAATCCAGATGTGCCCAGCTGCAGGACCTCAGAGACACCTCCTGAGCTGGAACGCTGTGCCGTCCAGCGAGGAAGCAGTGGGTTTGCACGCTCAGTGCAATAAGGGGTGGATCTTCCAGCTAAGAGCAATCACAGTTGATGGTTGGACTCGGGGACAAGTGGGAGGAAGGGTAATGTCTCCTAAAGAAAGGACAACCTAACGCCTATTTCACAGGGAAATACCAAGCAGGGCGCAGACAACCAGTCTGCCAGCCAAAATATCAAAGGTCTGCAGGTCAGGCATGGACGGCCAGTGGAATCCTGCCCAAACAGGAGCCCCTTGTTCTGCTCGGTAAATGAGCCATTTTGCAGCTGATGCAGCTGCAACAAGGGGCTCTTGATAACCCAAAACTCAGGGGAGTTCTAAGAATCACAAAGCTCCTACAGAAGCAATAGCAGAGGGGGGCTGCCCACAGCCCTCCTTCAGCTATCACTACTGGGCCTGGACTGAATTGGGTGGAGAAAAGTCATTCCTTAACCATTACTTTCCCCTGGGTCTACAAAGCTGCTGGGTGGAGAAACTCCTGGTGTAAGTACAGAGTTCTCCTGAGGAAGGAAACCAGACCTGCATATAGAGAAACTGATGTGGCCATCAGAGAGCTTCCAGAGGTCCCACCAGTACAGCTCACTCGTTCCAGCCACACCAGGACCTGAGCAGGTCTGTTTGACACAGAACTCACGGAGCATTCGTGTGGGTTGCTGAGAGACAACTCCCATGTTCCCATAGGGATCAGAAAGGCTTGGCATTTCCCAAGATGAGGCTTCCAAAGCGAGCAGGATATGAACAAAACCACGCTGCCACACTCAGCACTGCTCTTGGTGGGACCTAGAGAAAACCACAGCCCAGCAACCTGTTGGTAGGTCCATCTGCAATCTTGGGGCCCATTCAAGCTCTGCACTGCACTTGGCCACCACTGCAGGTTTTTGGCTGACCCAGGGAGTCAGCCTCTGTTTGTGGCTGGCCCAGGGAGCATGTCCAAGCCAGCTGAACCTGCCACTTGCTATGAGACTCTAAGAGTACTGAGACTCTGGATATTGAGGGAGAAAGCTGTGACGCAGGCTTATGCAAAAGTGTTCTAATGGGTATACAACATCCTACATTACACCTCCCTGCAGCCATTCCCCATCCAACATTCCCAGTCCGTGCTCTTCTAGGCTTTCAACAGGTTTTGTTACCTAAAAGAGCACCTCTTACTGTCCTAAGCAGCACATTTGCCCCCTATTTTAAGCTTAATCTACAAATGCTGGTAACTACCAATCCCCCTGAACTTGCAGCTGCACGAGAAGCCATCTTTTATACAGAACTCAAGGGAAATCAACATAAAGCAGACAGAACGTTCCTAATACAGTCACAACTATCAAGAAGAATGCTTATCTCCTTCTTCCTCAGAGTCTTCGTGACATCCTGGGAACTGGAGGTCTGAAAGATTTTTGTCCATTTCCAAGAAACAGGCCAATATTCTGGATTGTGACACACGACATTTCCTGACAACCCAACCACCTGAACAACAGCGCGCAATTCACCACCTCAAAGGCACTTTTGTGAGGTCCATAAATTAGCTGCTGGTAATTTATTCTGATCAACAGAACAGGCAAAGTCACCCATCTCCTTAATCAAAGGCACTTGCAGGCAAGTGTCAGACTGGGGCAAGAGAAACGTGGAAAAAGATAATTCAGCAACAGGAGTATCATAGCTACAGCCAGCTACTAACTGGGGGTGAGTCCTTGCCCCATCCTCTGAGAACCACAAGCAATGCTGGTGTGAAGTGGTTGAAAACATTCAGGTGTCTTCCCATGGAGTTACCACGCTGTATCTGAAGAAGAGATATTTCCTTGGGCCTTGGGTGAGTGGAAAGAAGGCAGCAGGCTCTAACCATTGGGTATAAATGCTTCAATGGTATAAACCTCTGGTATCTCAGACACATCCATCCACCAGCACACTTGGATTTAAGGTTTGCATACGAGAGAAGACAAGCTGCCACCTTCAGCCTGCCTTTGAAGAAAGGAAACCCTCTAAATGACAACAGCGTAGTCTTATGCTGAAGGGTGGAAAGCAGCTGGGTGCTCAAATGTTTCTTCAAAGGTCAGACATCACTGTTTCACCTGAAGAACTCATCCCTGTTCCTGTAAAACAAGGGGCAGCAAGAGAGAGGAATGCACTTGCATTTGATCATTTATTGCCACAGGGGAGATTTTTTTTTTTTCCTAGTAATGAGGCTGTGTCCTGGTTTGAGGTAAAACAAACCAATTTTCTGTTCAGTAATTTTACTTTTTAGCTGGGCCTCTTCTAACTCACTAAAGTCTGAAATGAACAGCAGATTGTTCAGAAACTGTTCCCTCTCACAGTGATAAGACCTGATTAGACCAAGGGAAGGTGCAGAGAGGCCTTTGCTTATACTTACTGCTGGAACAACCAAGGTCAGGGAATTCTGTTCTTTGCCCCGTTGGAGGGTGGGAAGCGGAAAATCATAGAGGGGTCACCCCTGCAGGGAGGAGAGGACAGGACAGGGGACCCCAAACTGACCAACGGGGATATTCCATCCCATCCCACCATCCTCAGTGTAAAAGCTGAGGGATCAAAGGGTCAACTCTCTTCCTTCAATGGCTGATGTCTGAGCAGGACCCTGTCTGTTCTTCTGCCTCTAATCCTGACCCCAGCATTCCTGACTCCAGATCTGGAATCCAGCTCCTGTTGGTCACTGAGTCCAGTCTGGGACTTTTCCTGATGCTGCTGGGGATGCAATCATCATCCCAGGAGCTTGATACAGTTTTGTATAGACTGGATATTTTTTTTTTCTTTCTTTCTTTTATACTTTTTAGGGTTTTTTATTTTCTTTTTATCATTTATTATATTATTATGTATATTTTCATTAAAGTAGTTTAGTTTCTAAACTCCTGAATCTCTTTAATCCCTTCCTCTCATTTCTTTTCCTTAGTGGGGGGGGGGAAGGGGTCATCATCTGTCTGACTGCTCAAAACCACGACAGGCTGTCCTTACAAAACATCCGGGGGATCTGCAGCCCTCAATGGTCTTGGACGAATGAGGCTTGTGGAAGACAAGTCCTGAAGGTCCTCCAGCCTTTCTGATTCGGTGGTTATTTTCTTGAAATAAGAGGAGCTGATTAAAAACCTTTGTACAAACACGTTAAAATAGATTCTTCAAGGAACAAACTAATCATAGAATCAT
>VZTM01014282.1:75104-111923 GCA_013400555.1 Jacana jacana
ACCTCGATATCTCTCTTGTGCTGAGGTGCCCAGAACTGGATGTTCTGTGCATGTCAGTGCATGTTCCTCCACACACAGCTAAGTTTAGAATAACTCACACGAAGTCTTATCCTATGTGCCCAGTTTTGTGGAGGAGTGATTTATAATGCACAGAACGATGTAAAACCCAAAGGCAGGAGAAATCACTCTCCCGAGAGCTCCATTTTACTGAAAAGGTGTTGCCATCACTTGGAACTTCCAGCCATAATTGCAATGTGGATTTTAAGGTCACTTCAGCAGCTGTCAGCCGATTCAAACATACTATGGAAGGCCTTCTCTATTTCTTGTCATTACAATGTGGGCTCTGCTTAACATGTTGCACCTATTTTTCAAAACATCTGGTCAGCTAGAGCCTCACAGTTTTGCACTGTCAGGACAAGAGACCTTCAGCCCTTGAAAACCCCTGTCACTTTTCAGACAGTCTTTAGACATCGGGGCAGTGGAGCACTTGACTGCATTTTCCTTCCTGATGTGTTAATGTCAAATTTGAAGGGTTTTCTTTTTGTAAAACAGCTGCAGAAATAATACCCCGCTAAAAGCACCGTTACGCTTGTGATGTCTGAAATATCTACTTATACTATATTCAAAAAAAAGTTGGCTTCTTTTTGTACAATTCATATGGATCTGCCTTCCATGACAAGAAAAGAAAATAAAGAAAAAAAAAAGGGTGAAAATCTGAAATGTTTGCACACAGCGAGATCATTTCTGAAGGCTCTTTCATCTCAAATTTCAGATGGTCGATGCGATGAGACTGGAATGATTGATTGTGCCTTGGACTTCGTATTAACCAGACAGACTTGAGGAGAGCAATTTAGGAAAATGCTTCAGAGCTAAGAGGAACTGTCATTTGGATGTATATCAACTTTTATGAGATCATAAATTTGCCTACCAATGAACTGGGGTTTCTGCAAGTGGAAGGAGATGGGTGTTGTAACGCCTTAGACGTTTCTCAGAACAGGTTAGAGAAAGTTTAGGTAAATCTGATGTGGCTGAGGGACTGACTGAACCACCTTGAGAATGTCCCTTCAGCTCAAGTTTCAGTAATTATTCTTAAGTAACGGGTCAGGGATGGTTCACTGCGCGCTCTCTGAAAATCTGAAATGAGAAAGCACAGAGTTTGTGTGTGTGTGTGTGTGTGTGTGTGTGTGTGTGTGTGTGCGCCTGTGGCTGGGGAAAAAAGAGCTCTCAGCACAGTGTGTGACATACAGCCTCAGAGGAAATCTCTCCCAAGCCACAACTGCAGGACAGAGAATGAGCAGTGACTACATTCCACTGAACTACTTTACCTCCTGAAACTTTGCTGGCTTAACAGAAAACTTTCCAGGCTGAGTAACACCGCTCAGATGTAGTTTCAGTGCTCTCATTTTTTGGTTTGCTTGCTAAAGAAGTCCCTGAAAGGACTTTCACGGTGTGGTTGCTCTGGGAAAGCGAGCTGAGGGCTTTGTGCACGTTAACACAAGTAACTGCTTAAGGCTCTAGCATTAAAAAAAGGTTTTTGGTAATAACTTAGTTCCATTAAATTACAGTAATAGAAGATAGTAATGGCCAGACTCTTCCCTCCCTCCCAGATCTATGCTGGGAGGCTGAACTCGGGGTGGTGCTCTGCTGGCACGGGGCCCTTACCTGAGCAGGGGTATTGCCTGTGCCCAGACCTCGGCCCACAGCCGGCGTTCACAAGTCACTTCAGCGCCTGCAGAAGAGTCGAGGGTCCATCCTACGACTGCTTGGCCCAAGGTGTGAACGAGGCAGTCCTTTAAGGGGAAGGAAAGCTGAATTAGCTGGAGCAGAACAGAAACATTCTCTGCGTATCAGTGCCTTTACGCCTTATGTCACTCGTGACCGTTTCCCCCAGCGCAAAGGGTACATCTTGATCCTCTGGAATAAAACGTACCACGTGGAAAGCTAACTGGGATGACAGATCAGTGTACTTGTCAGTCTCCAATTCACTGCCACGTTGGGATGTTTTTCAACATTTATAGTTTCTGTAGCAAGGCCTGCAGCGGTCTCTGAACATCACTGCTGTATTCCAGAGGCACTGGTGGTCTCCTTGCCACCGTAAGGCAGAGCTTGTTTCTGGTGGCTTTAATGAAACAGACCAGAAAGCGAGCATTGGGTTTCCCTGCTGCAGCTTTGGCATCCTTGTGGCACATCCCCACAGCCAGCGCTCCACCAAGCCCCACGTTGGGTGAACAGCTGGTTTTGATCCTGAGCTACAACATTAGAATCATAGAATGGTTTGGGTTGGAAGGGACCTTAAAGATCATCCAGTTCCAACCCCCCTGCCCTGGGCAGGGACACCTCCCACCAGAGCAGGTTGCTCCAAGCCCCATCCAGGCTGGCCTTGAACTCCTCCAGGGATGGGGCAGCCACAGCTTCTTGGGGCAGCCACAGCTTCTCTGGGCAACCTGTTCCAGCATCTCACCACCCTCAGAGGAAAGAACTTCTTCCTGAGATCTCATCTAAATCTCCCTTCTTTCAGTTTATAGCTGTAACCCCTCATCCTATGGCTCTGCTCCCCAATAAAGAGTCCCTCCCCATCTCTCCTGGAGCCCCCTTCAGGTACTGGAAGGGGCTCCAAGATCTCCCTGGAGTCTCCTCCTCTTCTCCAGGCTTGAGTAACCCCAGCTCTCTCACAGCCGAGGTGCTCTAGCCCTCTGAGTGTACTGGTGGTCAATGTCCTTTTGCATCGGAGAGCCCAGAGACAGACACAGCGCTCACCAGGGCAGAGTCACCTCCCTGGAGGTGATGCCCAAGGATGGGCTGAATGACTCTGGGACACTCTTTATTCCCACTGTCCCCCTTCCCCCCCCCGCTAAGAACTACCTCAGGGGGTGATGACAGAACATGGCAACGGGGTACCCGAAGCAAACTCTGCCAGCAGACCGAGCTCCCCCCCCCNCGCCGCCGCTGCGGCCTCGCTCCCTCCCTCTCGGCGCAGCTGAGGCTCAGTCACGGAGGCGGGCGCGCGAGGGCTCCGCGCACCGCCATCTTGGTTGTGGGCAAGGAGGGCGCCCGGCAGCTACTCCTTAGCGCCGCGCCCGGCCTCCCGCCTCCCCCTGCAGCCGCGGAGGACTTAAGCGTAGCTGTGCCCCGGTCGGTACCCTGAGGCGAGCGGGGAGAGGGTCAGCGCCTGGTGGGGAAGGCAGAGAGGGAAGAAAAGCGGGCACAGGCCCAGGGGGCGGAGAAGCGCCTTTGTGAGGCCCGCGGAGGCGGCCGCTGCTCCGTGGGGTCACGCCGATAGCGGCCGGGTGACGGTCTCCTCTCTGCCGAGCGCGGGAGATGTGTCCCCTGAAGGAAAACGGCACGTTTTCCGGTGTTTGGGCATGGCTGCCCCCCCTTCCTCGGGTTGCTGAAGCGTTGGTGGGGCAGAAGAACCATTTGAGGGACGTTCCTCAAGCCTTTGCTAAAGTTGGGAGCCGCGCACAAGAGTCCCCCACCGCCGTTTCCTCTTGTGCTTTATAAAAAGCCTCCCTGCCCCATCCCACACTCTGCTGCTGCTTATTCCTTTATTCCAGCGATGTGGTGGATGGCCACACCTGAGAGCAGCTTCAGGAGGCCATGCTGTAGGACAGGATGGTGACTTCTGCCCTCCTCGCTGGCTGCAGCCCACTTTCCCAGCCAGGTGAGCTGCTTTACCCCGATTTACTGGGTCCCGATGACGACAGTGGGTGCTCCCTGAAGTAGTTCTGCCATGATGGGTACTTCTCCCTCATAGAAATCCTAAAGCAGCGAGGCATAGTGATTTTCCAGCTCACACTCCTCAGGGGTGCGTTGCTAAATACCAAACCAGTGAGCCTGATTCTGCCTTTGGCGGCACCAGGAAAACCCCAGAGTAATGCCAGCTGGGTAGGGAACATCACTCCACTCACTGGAGTGGCATTAAGAGCTGAGTCTGTTTACATTCCCTTGGCTTTGTATGAATATACCTCATTACAGGAGTACTGGCTGTCTTTGAATTCTTCTTTATCCTTACGTTAACTGAAACTAATCAACGATGCAGCGTTCTTTGTCCTCTGATCTGTGGTCTTACCGTAGTTTGGGAAATAGTTGGAAAATCCCCCAACAAGCCTCTGATTTCTAGGATGCGTTTCAACTTGTGTGACCCTCGCTATAAAAAGGGCACACTGAAAGTGCATCTGCTCCTGGGGCAGGGAGATGGTGGAAATTGGATTACATCCCAGAGAAGTGGAAGGGGAATTTTTGAAGAAAATAAAGCGGTGCATGTAAAGCCCCTAGAAATTAAGTCTTTAATGCTAAGAGAAACAATTGTCGTTACCTTGTCTGACCTAACTTCCCTCCTCAATTCTTGACTGAACTAGAACTGAACTTCCTAAACTAATTTATGTTACAAGAGCATAAGAGGTTCTATCAGCTTTTTCTACAGGAGGTTCATGGCACTCTANCCCAATCACCGCCATGCTCCCCTCTGACCCCCAACGACACGGCAGACGCCCCGTCCCCTTCTCCGCACCTCCTGCCGGGCACCGGGATGGAGCCAAGCGTTCGGATTCCTCCGGTTCCCGCGCTCCCCCGAAGCGCCGCCACAAGGGGATGCAGGCTGGGNCCCAGGGGGCGGAGAAGCGCCTTTGTGAGGCCCGCGGAGGCGGCCGCTGCTCCGTGGGCTCACGCCGATAGCGGCCGGGTGACGGTCTCCTCTCTGCCGAGCGCGGGAGATGTGTTCCCTGAAGGAAAACGGCACGTTTTCCGGTGTTTGGGCATGGCTGCCCCCCCTTCCTCGGGTTGCTGAAGCGTTGGTGGGGCAGAAGAACCATTTGAGGGACGTTCCTCAAGCCTTTGCTAAAGTTGGGAGCCGCGCACAAGAGTCCCCCACCGCCGTTTCCTCTTGTGCTTTATAAAAAGCCTCCCTGCCCCATCCCACACTCTGCTGCTGCTTATTCCTTTATTCCAGCGATGTGGTGGATGGCCACACCTGAGAGCAGCTTCAGGAGGCCATGCTGTAGGACAGGATGGTGACTTCTGCCCTCCTCGCTGGCTGCAGCCCACTTTCCCAGCCAGGTGAGCTGCTTTACCCCGATTTACTGGGTCCCGATGACGACAGTGGGTGCTCCCTGAAGTAGTTCTGCCATGATGGGTACTTCTCCCTCATAGAAATCCTAAAGCAGCGAGGCATAGTGATTTTCCAGCTCACACTCCTCAGGGGTGCGTTGCTAAATACCAAACCAGTGAGCCTGATTCTGCCTTTGGCGGCACCAGGAAAACCCCAGAGTAATGCCAGCTGGGTAGGGAACATCACTCCACTCACTGGAGTGGCATTAAGAGCTGAGTCTGTTTACATTCCCTTGGCTTTGTATGAATATACCTCATTACAGGAGTACTGGCTGTCTTTGAATTCTTCTTTATCCTTACGTTAACTGAAACTAATCAACGATGCAGCGTTCTTTGTCCTCTGATCTGTGGTCTTACCGTAGTTTGGGAAATAGTTGGAAAATCCCCCAACAAGCCTCTGATTTCTAGGATGCGTTTCAACTTGTGTGACCCTCGCTATAAAAAGGGCACACTGAAAGTGCATCTGCTCCTGGGGCAGGGAGATGGTGGAAATTGGATTACATCCCAGAGAAGTGGAAGGGGAATTTTTGAAGAAAATAAAGCGGTGCATGTAAAGCCCCTAGAAATTAAGTCTTTAATGCTAAGAGAAACAATTGTCGTTACCTTGTCTGACCTAACTTCCCTCCTCAATTCTTGACTGAACTAGAACTGAACTTCCTAAACTAATTTATGTTACAAGAGCATAAGAGGTTCTATCAGCTTTTTCTACAGGAGGTTCATGGCACTCTGATTGTCAGGAGAATTTAAGGATTTACTTCTTTCCTCAGTCTGCTGTGTAATTTCCTTGACATGCTGGGAAACCTTGGGGCCCGTGAAGAATTGTGAGAGTTCTCAGACGCCATCGGTTCAGACAGTTTGTGAATTGTCACAAGTCCTGTGATTTATGAATCATGGGTTTCAGAGCAACAACAGACAGGACCTCTGTTTGGGTTTTTTTTTCCTATAAATACTTCGAAGTTGACCATCAACCTGGCTGGTGACCAGGGCAGTCTATCCTAGGGTAATCAAAGGAGGAGAAAACTGCTGGGCTTCAGAGAAGAGGTGTGAGAACATCTAAGTTAAAATGCCACTAAAATTCCCATATAGCTACTTAGACTTCTCTCTTTTAGCATACTTTATTGCAATTTGATGTTTCACCTTCCTACCTTCTCTAAGGCAAAAGGCTGTAAGAGGACATTCTGTTTTTATTTATTATTATTTACAGTAATTGAAGCTTGCCAGTATTGTAGTACTGGTAATAGATACACCAATATCTATTGGTGTTGAATAGCTCCCCAAGTTAAAGTTAAACTCGGAGGGTGTTGACCTAAAGCTCAACAAAACTCCACAGGGATTCCCTATACAAAGGCACAAAACACACCCTTCACTGAGGGTCCGGGCAGAAGGGAGTGACAGCACAGGAGATGGTTCTCAGAGAGAACAGTCCTTCTACTCATCAGTCACTGGCTACTGCAGACCAGGGAGGATACCACACCATCTAATTATTTGATGGGATTCATATGCTGTCACAGCCCTGATGAATAATGCAAGTGTGTTGAATCAAGCCAGAGAGAAAATTCTTTCTTCTCCAGCTTGTTGTTAACTATTTGTTGTATAATGTGCTTGAAAAGTCTGTTCTGTGGCATATTAATATGTGGGGGAATTATATCTTTATGTGAGTCATTTTAACTGTTGCATGTGTTTCTCTTTTACATTTGAATTGAAATTAGAGAGCACAAAAGCATCCTTTCCACCTGGTTTTGCTCCCTGGGTGGTGTTCCCTACAGTGGTTATCCTGCAGTTTTTTGCCTGCTTTGAAAGGCTGCGGCGATGGGCCTTAATCCAAAGAAAGGAGCTCATTACTGGGATGTGTTTCTTGATATTCTTGCTCTATTTCCCATTTTTTTTTTAGCTCATACTATCACGTGTTTGTATGTGTCCTTGAGACTGTTCAAAATATCTTCCCTGTTGTTAAGCCTAGAATATCAGTGCGTAGCTTGAATTTTTGTCCGCTGCGTTTATTCTTACTAAACCAAACTGCGTTTTAATTGTGATTTATCTTCAGACCCATTTTTGCAACTCAGAATAGGGGTATTTTGAGAAGAAAGTTATTCCCCCCCCCCCCCTTTTTTTTTTTTTTTTTTTTTTTTTTTTTCACTAGAATTACCCCAAAGNCTTTTAGTTTTTACAGCACTAAGTATTCAGTCTCATAGCCTTACAGAAACTTAAACAACCCCTGTACACCCCTTGGAAAGCGCACGCTACTCCCAGGTTTTCTGCTCTAACCGAAGCCGGTTCTAACTCTCCGGTTCTAATTTTGCAGGAACTTCGGAAGATTGAGGCTTTTCAGGACAACGAGCGAAAAATGGGGTCCTGGAGCCCTCTGCTGGGTGCAGCGTAGAAGACAGACAACTGAAAGGGTAAGTCATTAGACTCTGGAAATGCGGTTGCCACGCTCTCCTGTGTCTTTCGCAGCTGATTACAAATGTGCTTAATTTGAAATCCAAAAGATGTTTCTGTCCGTTGCTCCTGGGAAAACTCGTGTTGCCATTTCAGAGTCTTCCAGGTAAATTAATCTGCAGGTCAGGATTACAATTAGATTAATTAGAGCCTTTTTGTCTTTACTCTTCCTCGGTGACAGGAAAGTTCTACGCAAATATTTCCTTTGTTCCTTTTTGTCACTGGTTGCCTCCTCTTATTTACTGCTACAAGTGCATCTTGTCACATTACAAAGGTCTTGCAGTCAAATAACAGACAATTTGGAGGTTGTCTGTGACAAATGTACCTGTATCATTCCTGTCTTGTGACGTTTTTAGCTATAAAACCTTCTTTTTTTGGGGGGGGGGGGGACAGAGAAATGAGCATTTTATCTAAAAATAAAAGTACCTGAATACTAACAAAAGCAAAGTACATGAACAATAACTAGATGAATAATTGGTCTGTCATTTTTTTCTGTCAAGGAACTCACTGTGCTTTACATCAGTAAATTTGCTATACAGTGGGCTGTATAATTTTATATACAGTGGGTTGGAGCACAGAGAGATGACATGTTTTTCCAAAAGCCTCACGATGAGTCTGTGGCGGAGCCATGAAAAAGAGTCAGGAATCTGTGTTCCCTGACTCATCCCACAGTTAAAAGTGTGCTACTTAGGAGCATTTTTGAAGGTGGGGAAAAAACAAATAATTGGGAAACGAAGGTGGGGCTTTTTTTTCCCCAGTCTCTAATTACAATGCCTTGCACAAAGCTAGTCGACGAGCGGTCGCGGTGTCTGGAGCTGCTCTTTCAACTTGGCCAGCTGGAAAGCAGCAGAAAGAGGATGATACTGAAGAGCCATGAGGAAGCTTTTGATGCTGCTATATAGGATGGTGGTGTATGCAAGCCAGTTAAAAAAACCATGAATTCTAGAGTTGGTGGTAGTTCTAGCAAAAAGAACCTCCTAGCTGGCAGTGTCAGACGATCCCACAGCTCGGAGGAGCTTTTAGACTGCTAAATATTTGGCCGTGGTGTCCTGGGTGCAGATCTTCCAAGTGCTGTGTGCTCCACATTGGGACAGCTTTGCTGAGCTTCTCGTAGGTGTAGCTGGTTAGAGTTCAGTACTAAGCTGGGTCTTAGTCATTGCATGTGACTCTGACAACACAGACTTTTAGTTTATCTTTTGGTGAGTGTGATGCAGAGCTTCCTCAGGACTGTCTCTAGCCCCGGCCAACAGCCTGCTACCAATGGGTGTCGTGTTCTTCTCAAGGAACTGACAGTTACAGCGTCGAGACTCTTGTGATTTCTTGCCTTTCACCTGTGAATGAAGGCCCTGCTGCCAAGGAAAGCCTTTTCACCCTAGAGTATTTCTTCTCAGCCACGTGCCAGCGTAGATATTGGGCGATTTGCCAGGCCGAGGCCAAACTGTTTTAAATTTAATTTACCGGAAGCTTGTTAGTTTGTTACGCATATTATAGATAAAATATTGACAGGATCTGTTCTTCTGTTGCATTCCTGTGTGAAAGTCATTTCTGTCTTCTGTCTTTTGTAGCAGCTAACTCAGCCAGAATTCAAGTGTGAAGGCTTTCCCTAATTTAGAGGAATTTTAAGAACTGGAAAATTATGCTACATATCTAGCTATATTTGAACACGTCTCTGAATTTACATAATAAATGCCTGACTTTTTGCAGTTGGCAGAACTAAAATATGGAGAGGATCAGAACATGATTTAAGCACTCTGTCTTACTGCTATCTCTAATTTCTTTTGTTTGGATGTAATGGGAAAAACCTAACTATTTCCGTACCGGAAAGAGCTCAGGACACTTAGGTTTTGATCCTCCCCTCCCTCTGTCTTTAAGTATTTTCCTCATTTCACAGATGAACAAAGTACAGGGAACAATATTTGACCTTTTTTTCTTAAAACACTTGGAGATCTGTTACTGAAAAGTGTATTAAAAAGCTACACAATTCCCTAATTATGTAGCTTTTCTTTAACATATCCAACCACTTCATCTCAGGCAGACTGAAGAGAGGAAGCGTACTCAGCTGGGGTAATGTACCTGCCTGCAGAGCTTTCTGATTAAATTACACACCATAAAATTATAGTTGAGTAAATCATGTAATAAAAAAAATGGTAATAATATATAAAAAAAGAAAGGATGCTGCTTTCAGGAGTTCACTCAGGAGCTCCAGGCAGTTTGTGTCGCTGGGATTCGGATGGCTGTTATTCCTGGTATCTGGAAAATGCTCCCTGGATGTGCATCCAGTCCCTCACCTTTTTCTTTGGGGGTGTTGTTGTTGGGGTGTTGTTTTTTTTTTTTATGTCCCCCTTGGAGGGTTCTGCTTTTTAGGTTTGACTGGCAGATAGAAAAAGGGGAAGAATGAGTTTGGAGAGGGATTTGTTCTGAGGTGAACAGCAGTTGCAGTGTCTGAGATCTGGCCTGCAGAGGAATGCTCAGCAGCTTCAGGCAGGTTTCCATAGGTACACAGGAGTAAACCCAGCTGTAACCAGTGTACAGTGGAGGGTGAGTGTTGTTAAACAGAACTCTGGGCTGTGTAGAAATTATCCTCTTCGTACAGCACGGTCTGGTTAACCAGAAGGATAAGTTTACTCCTTTTTTTTTTAATTATTATTATTATTATTTTACTGCACTGCTGATGTGCTTCCCGTGGAACCAATTAATCCTGCAGCTTTGGAGAGAAGTGCCTCATCCTGCAGTTAGAAGTGGGCTATTTAGGAGCGTTTGGAAGGATGGGAAAAACCAAATAATCGGGTGTTTTATTTCGGTCTCTGTTTACAATGAGTTGCACAAAACCGGTCTACAGACACAACACGGTGCCTGGAGCCGCTCCTTCGGTTTGGCAACCTCGTTACCCTGAGGAAGCCCGGTAGCCCGGGCTAGTTTTTGTTTGTTGTGGAGTGTCCCTGGTTGAGGACGGCGGAGGAGGTGCGGAGGATGGCGGTGAAGGGCAGTGCCGCAGCCGGGCACTAGATGCCGCTCCGAGGCCGCGGTAGGAGCTGCGCAGCGTCTCTGCGGAGAGCCCCGTGAGTGTGTGTGTGTGTGCATGGGACGGACAGGCCCTGCTCCCTGCATACCCCTCCAATGACGCTACCAGAACAAACAAGGAAAAGGTGAATCAGGGGCCATCCGGTGGTGGATTCGGCCCCCGTGTGAGTCAGGGCCGACAGCAGGTGCTTTCAGATGAGAACGAAACCTCCCGAGTTAGCAAATAACCTCCTTCAATGGCTTTGTGCACAGGTGTCCTCACTTCTGGCCTGTTAGCCAGATGGGCTCAGAAGGAGAGAGGAAGAGCAGGGTGAAAGGGCAGTTATAGCTCAGTGGATGGGATTTCATGAGAGTTTAAGGATGATCTGAAGACCTGTGGCTCTTGCAGCGTTTCTGCTGGTACAGTCCCCCTGCAGGTAGGTCTATAAAAGTCTGAGATCAATGGAAATGCGGTTGACTATCCCCTCCTTCACCATTCCTATACACATCTTAAACGTGGCGGCGTTTTACTGAGAACCAGGCATCCAAACTGTCTGCAGGCTGACTGAACTAATAGCAGGCACGAGTCCCAAACCTCAGCATGGGTTTTGTGCAGCTCAGAAAACGTAGGAGGGTCTGCAGAAAAAGTTTGGCTTGTTGTCAAGATAAAGGCTGGTTATGGAGTTTGGGGTTCGGATCACGGCTGAAATGTGGGCTGAAGTTTTGATGGGGCAGCTTCTTCTCCGGGCAGTGAGTCTGCCTTTACTGAACTCCTCGAAAGAGGACGCTTTCTGTGAGTGACCCAGACTACACCTCCTGTGAAAAAAAATACTCTCTTCATACAGTGTAACGTTAGTAACGTGAACACGTTGCTTCGAAGCACTGAAAAAGCTTCCTGAATAGGGGGAGTGAAAGCAGAGACAGGTATATATAAAAAATATATATGTATATCTCCATTTATATGGAAGGATTTACCAGCACAACATCAGTTTCGAGTTAACTGGCTTGTAGTCCTCAGCTTTGAGGATGAATACATGTCAATCTGGGGGAAACAGGAAGGGATAAATCCTGGTAAAAATCCTAGGCGCTGATGCGTATTATTTCTCTTCAATTACTTGGTATTCCTACATAATCAGGAATGGTGTGCAATGCATTGCTAAGTGAGCTGTGCTGGTCTCAAATAGCAGGCTCAGAGAGAAGACAAGGTCCTCGCTGCTATTAGCTGCAGGAGTTCTGCAGGCAGGGGTGGTAGAGGTGCACATCTCGCAGCTGGGTGCTTTTGGAGCACTAACTTCCTGGGGACGCTAGCGTTGCTTTGGTGGCCTGTGGTCTTGTGCAACCCTCTGATGGGAACTGTGATTGGATCCAGCCTTGTTATGGTAGATGTGTGTGTGTGTGGGGAGGGGGCAATTTAACCTTAACAGAGTTAAGCACCCAAAAGGATTGCTCTTGGCGAAGTGCGACTGTAACGCCTTGTCTGGCTGTTTTATCCTCTGTACCAATTGCTCATGGTACAAAGAATAAATATCTGTTGTAGGAAATACCAGTTGGAGTTAGCTCAAGTGGGAGAGGATTGTATTTTTGGTGCTGAAGTTCCTGTATTTGCTCCTTGCTGACCAGTTTAAACATCTGTTATGTGGGGGCCCTAACCCTTACTGGTGAAATGTAGCCAGCACAGGCTAGAAATTCTGTGGCCCTTCAGTCCCCTGGCAAAATCCTTTCTGGTAAAAAAAAGTAACAAAAAGAAATGCTCTGTCTCTCCCACCACCACCCACCTGCTGGAAAAAGAGTTTTAGCAGAGGGTTCACTAAAGTATAGAAAGCTCATATGTATTTTTCTGTGTATCTGTGAGTATATGGGGGTGTCCATCTGGGGTCCCCTAGGTGTGAACTAAGGTGTACTTATCTAAGGCAGGATGTTGGGTCACTCTCTGTCCCCCCTAACTGGAATTTAAATGTGGAAGTGACTACTTTGAAGTAGAGCACTCTCAGTTATTGAGGAAGGAGCTTGGTCTTTCGTATTTAAATGCCGCTGCCGTTGCACACACACTCTTTTATCCATGAAGCCACCCAAGTCCTAACCTGGAATTTCAAGGTTTTCTGTCGGCAACATCCATCTTCTGTGGCCCTCCTCATATTAGCATTGATCTACAGGGGAAATAGAGAACACGGCGGTGTTATTATATACCCGGCTGCAATCTCTGTTCCAGTGATTGAGTGTACATACAGAATTTTTGAAACATGGCCATTCTAACTTATTTTGTCTTCCTGTCAATAGCCTGGCACTTGTCCAAATTATGGATCGATATCAGCTGATCTTTTTATGTTAAACCGTAATGAAGTTGCCTCTCTTATTGGAGATGTGATCTTGCCTCCAGGCAATGCTTTTAACTGGAGAACTTTTGGAATGGAAATGGGGGAGAGGGGAAACAGGAGCAGAGGAAAGATGTGGGGAAGAATGAGCAAAACCCAGGGTTGTTCCTTTTTTTTTGCAGCAGAAAAATAAAGAGGTAGGAAGAGGGGGACTGGGTTATGAAGAGAGGCAGCTTGTTAGGACTTGTATTAGCATGGGCCAGAACCTGTAGCCTCTACTCTGTTGTTTGAAGTACAAGTACTGTCAAAAAGCCAGTAGTGGGCACTGGGCATGAAATCCTGGCTCTCTTGAGATCTCAGACAATATTACCTTTAAATTCCATTTGTGGTTTCATGCAGAGTTTGTGAAATCGAGTAATGTAAAGAACAGAGGAAAAATGGGATGAGGCAAGGAGTGAGGAATGAGGGATGCAAAAGGGACTATTAGATCAGCCATTCTTTCCCTTGCAGGGAAGCAGTACAGGATCATCTCTACAGTGACTTCTCCAGGCCATTATCTAGCTCTGAAGAGTTTCAGGGTGTCTGTGGTGTGTAGTAGCTGTAGCATGGAGTAGGTGAATGCCTGTCGTTTCATGGTGTTGTCCCTGCTTTCACTTTAGTTCACTTTTGGACAAAATACAGAGGGGAACTTTTGTAAAACCAGTTCTAGGGTAAAAGGTGTGTGTGTCGGGCGTTGAGGAGAGGAGTCTGGGGGGGCTATATTTATTTTATTTTGTAGGGGGAAAAGAAGGAAGAGGGGAATCTGGTGGAATTGGTAGTCAGTGGATGAAGTTAACAGATGCTTTCCTTTCTAGCAGCAAAGTGGTGCTGGTATTTGGGTGGTGGGGTTTTTTGTGTGTGTGTGTGTGAGCCATTTAAGGAGAAGGCAGTTTAATTTGTGGCCTCTCCCACAAATGTCTCTGAGCCCCTCTGTTGCATCTCAGTTCTGGTTGCTATGGATATGTGCAAGCTGGAGAACCCAGAAACTGGCACAGTAATAGGGAGGGAGCTGAGGGACACATTGGCCTGGTCCCTGAGCTGGCTGACAGGAGGACAGGGAGCCTGGGGGGACAATGCAGCGGGGGGACCCCTTGGTCAGAGTAAATTCAACCAGTCTTGGGTTCTAGCTATCCTCTCCAGACTACGTGGAGTTCTCTGAAGGTATTTTTCCACTGACTCTCACTTGGTGTGTGTAGTCCCAGTCAGCAGAACTTTACTGCTACGTAACCATATGTAAGAGTTAGCTTCTTAAGCAGTTTCTACCTTCTTTTCCTCTTATCTTAATCTCTTTCAGAGTAGGAAAAACAGCAAACCACCAAACCACATCCTTACAGGTGTATGGCTGTGTATCTGCAAGGGTCTTCTCTAATACTTTTTCCTTTCATAACCTCGCCCTCAGTTAAAAGGATATTTCACTGCTATTTTGTCCTGGCTCCTCCACAAATTGTTTGGTGAACTGTGTGAAAGCACTATTAGAAAACCCATTTTCAACCATCTGATCCCACAGTGCATAGATGTGAACAGAGTCTGCAATGAAGAGAGAGGGAATTTTTGCATGAAAGTAATTCTTAGGCTGGAATTATCCAAGGCCTGTGCTTAATTAGGGGTATTCTGTAGGAGACCTAAACTTTTTCGCTGTTATATGAGGCTCATATTCAGCCTGTTCTTTGTTCTCATCCTCTTTTTTTTTTTTAATATATATACTATGCTTTACCACCATTTCTGCTCTCTTCCATTTTGCTTCTTTTCCCTCCTCTTCCACCAGCCTATATCAGTTTATAGCTTGTATAAGAAATAGTGTGACCAGCAGAAGTAAGGAGGTGATTGTCTCCCTGTACTCAGCACTGGTGAGACCATACCTTGAGTCTTGTGTCCAGTTCTGGGCACCTCAACACAAGAGAGATCTGGAGGGGCTGGAGCGAGTGCAGAGGAGGACAACGAAGCTGGGGAAGGGCCTGGAGAATCAATCTCATGAGGAGTCATTGAGGGAGTTGGGATTGTTCAGTTTGAGGAAGAGGAGGCTGAGGGGAGACCTCATCCCTCTCTACAACTGCTTGAAAGGGCATTGCAAAGAGGTTGGTGCTGNTGGATTTGAGAAGCACATGACCAGATCCTCATAACAATTGAAAATGATTGGGGATGGCTGAAAAAAAAACAACAAGGTAATGAGATAAGTGAGGGAAATTGAGGCACAAAGCAAATGGTTTGTGTACTGTCAGTCTCAGGTACCCAGTTGAGTTGTAGTCTATCACACTATTGGGTCCTTTTGAATTAATTAGTAAATTTGTACCCTCTTTAAAATTCCTAAATGCTAAAGATTGGCTAACTATAACTCTGGGGACAACTTTACAGTAATTCCTTGCCTCCAAGCCTGTAATACCTAAACAGCTCAAGAAACTTTCTGGGTTTTAGGGCCTGGGGTAAGTGAGGGCAGTGTTAGTATTCTAGTTCTGCAGGTAAAGAACAGAGGCACAAAGACAACGATGGTATTTGTGGAGTAGTACAACCAAAACTATGGTAAATGGATGGGAAACACTCTTCTTGTTCTATGGAAAAACTCTAAATTCCTAAGAAACTGTTCCCTCCTGAGCAAGGATGAGAGAATAACGTTGGGAGTGCTTCTCAGGAGCTACAGCGAGAGAAACCCTCGTGCATTGGTTTGTGTCTGTGGAGAGAATTTAAGATTTTGATGATCCTAAACGGAATGAATCTCAAATGGAAGTGAAAAGTTGTTTTTTTTTTAAGAAATACTTAGTATTGGGAATAATCCTGAATACATAAACTGGAATTTTTCATGACAATTTAAAAATATATTTTTGTCAAATGTTCCAAGTAGTGGAATTTGTAAAAAGTGGTTGCTCTCTGAAAAAAATTGGGTTGTGCTGAGTCTACATCTTAAGTCTGATGTCAAAATATTGAAGTAGCTATGGTTCCTCTGGAAGAAGGTGTGGGGAAGCCACATCTCTGGCAGGTAGGTCTCTTGCGGCCTGTGCTCCTGCTTCAATCACTTTAGTAACGGGGGGGGGGGAATGAAGACGTAGCAATCTTATCAAAGGGTTGGATAATCTGTTGGTGTAAATCAGCACAGCTCCACTGGGTCACAGAATCACACAGAGTCACAGAATCTCAGGGATTGGAAGGGACCTTGAAAGCTCATCCAGTCCAATCCCCCTGCTGGAGCAGGAACACCCAGAGCAGGTCACACAGGAACGCCTCCAGGCAAGTTTGGAATCTCTCCAGAGAAGGAGACTCCACACCCTCCCTGGGCAGCCCCTGCCAGTGTTCCCTCACCCTCACTGTGAAGAAATTTTTCCTCATATTTAACTGGAACCTCCTCTGTTCCATCTTGCACCCATTGCTCCTTGTCCTGTCATTGGACATCACTGAGAAGAGCCTGGCTCCATCCTCCTGACACTCACCCTTTACAGATTTATAAACATTCATGAGGTCACCCCTCAGTCTCCTCTTCTCCAAGCTCAAGAGACCCAGCTCCCTCATATGGGAGATGCTCCACTCCCTTCAGCATCTTGGTAGCCCTGCCCTGGACTCTCTCCAGCAGTTCCCTGTCCTTCTGGAACTGAGGCCGAAAATGTGCTCAAAACTGCCGCCAAACCGCACTTGTTTTTTCTACAATAAGGCAAGTGCAGAAGTTATGTATAAGCTAATACCTTGTACTGACAGCAGACAGTGTTTTCCTCAAAGGGGAGAAGGGAAGGCAGAAGAGGGAAAGAAGCAAAGCTGGAACCAAACCAAACCAAACCCCACCTCAAACCCAACAAAGAAGTAACTTGCCCTCGCCACTAACATCTTGTTTGAAGAGACCCCAGCGTCAGGCACGAAGCAGATGCTGGCAATGCTCCTGCTCAGCAGGAGACTGTAAACATATGTCCCAAGTCCCACATTTTATGTGACTATTTACACAAGCACAAAGTAAATGGAGGTGGTTACCCCTGTTAACTGGTGCTCCTCGGAACGCAGGCTCCACTTGCTTTGCTTCCCTGTCTGGGGCAGCAGGGGAGGAGTGAGCAAAGCTTAGAAAATTCAGCTGGAGGAAAACCAAGTGAATCAGTGGATGTTGCAGTGGGATGTTTCCAAGAACTCATCTGTCGGTTTGCTTGCAGCACCAAAAAGAAGGTGGAGGATGTGGGGCAATCAGGAGGACAAGTCTTTTAGTTGGAGACAGGCATTTTTTTCCTAGGCCTGAGAAATTGGTGTCTGCATACATTTCTTGCATGTTTGTTGAGGGTTTTTTTTAAAACAAACAAAGGTAAAATTGGACTAAATTTTAAGAAAGCATTCTAGATTTGAGCTTAAAGAGGTATCCATTTCATATTCAGAATAGTGAACTGAATTATTTGCATTTTCAGACAATTAATCTAGGCTGAAACAGACAATTCTGAAAGAAATTTGCAGCTGATGGAAACGTGCAGTTTAAGCGCTGGCTCCATCGTTCTGTCTCAGACAAACAAACCTTTGTTCTACACCTTTTCTGTTCTTATTTCTGAACTGCTTCATCCACAGAATACTCCTCAGCTTGGACTAGTATGTACAGACTGTTGGATAAAGCCAGATTGTGAAACTGGGAAGGAGTAAATTCAGTTGTAGTTTGACTTCAGTGATGGGAAGAGAGTTACACCATTGATGAATTTGCCCCACTGCTTTGGAAAGGAGAAGTCAGGCTTAATAGTGGGTGTAAAAAGATGATGGGCAGTCATGGCTGTGGAAACACCACGTGGGAGAATCGTGTGTGTTATGAGGGAATAAAAATTACAGAGTTGTAGGTCGGGGCCTTGTCTGTATTCTATTAGCAAACAGTTTACTATAACTGGTTTAAACCCATTCCTAGCAATATTCAAATAACTGCAGTGGATTTACACCAGGGATTAAGTTCATTTTCAGTTTTCATAGTCTTCAGGCCCAGAAGGACTATCAGCTTGCATCCTGTGGTCTGCTGCCTGCCACAGGCTGCAGAATTTCACTCAGTTATTCAGAAACAAACCTAGTTAACTGGTCTGTTTCGAAAAGAGACCTCTTTCTGTGGTGAAAGGCCCCAGGAAGCGCTGTTGGAAGTTTGCTGGAGTGATCAGTTGTTCTTTTTCTTCGACAAGGCTGAGAGATTGGTCCAAATTCCAAATTCTGCAGCAGTTAAATGTCCTCTCTGTGCCTTCATTTCCCTGCCTGTAGCTTGGAGATTGGATATTGAATCTGATCCAGAAATAAATATAAAACCCAGAGCAGAAGACTGATAAATGTGAGTAAAACGTCACTCGGATTGTACTGGGCGCTCTCCTCTGTCCCTTTAGTTCTTATGCATTTCTCCTTTTGCTTTTCCCATCCATAGTCCCTGGTATTTTCACTGAATGCAGTAAATGCTGTGCTGACCTTCTGCTGTCTTCTGATTGTAGCTACTGTAATTTTATCTACGTTTTCTTAAAGAAAAAATACAAATGAAAACAATTTTAGAGAAAATCACGCGCATTTGAGTAGAGACGATACCAAGTTTTCCTGTAATTTTTCATGATATGGGCACTTCAAGAACATGTTTTGTTGCTGTTATTTAAGTAGCTGTGTAATGAGATGGGGGGTTCACAAGTGGGTTTTTTCCTTCCATGTTCCATTTCAGCTTTCTTTTAGGAATTACTGTAGCAAATCTGTCTGCTGAGGCTCTCCTAGCTGTGTCATTTCAACTTTGGGGGTAATCGTGGCAATGCTGGAGTTGAGACACAAAATCTGAGCCCCGAAACACGTGGTTTCGAGTGCCCAGACACGGTGGCATACAGGACTTGTGTCACGTTTCCACCTAAGAGCGACTGTGGCCTTCAACCCAGGGGCTCGGTTCTGGATCGTCTCCTGTTTCAAGTTGAGCATTTGTAGCTCTCGGTGTTGGTGTTAGAGAGCTGACTGATGTTTTTCTCATTGATAAGTTTTAGGGACAGGGACTGACAGCTGGAGGCTCTCTAGAGAAAGGACCCGTAACCAAATGGACCCATGGGATGCAGGCACTGCATCAGAGGTCAATATTATAGTGACAGGTACCTTAGAAGTGAGATCTAAAGATCAGATGATGCAGCAAATGGAAGTCCCAGTTTCCAAGTGTGATTTGCTGTCAGTAATGGTGTCATGGGCACGAATGTCTTGAGCAATATGTACCTCGCTGACAGGGAAGGCTCAGGAAGAGGGTGCAACTCTGCTTCTTATCTTGCTTTGGCATTTTATTACATGCTAGGTTTGGTCTAGTCCCTGTTGTTTCCACAAACAACATGAGGCTCTTGCCTGCTTTAGGAAGGCTTGGCCCCTCTCAGACCACACCAACAAGGGCTCTCTAAGTTGCTCTTGCTCTGCTGTTATTTGCCAGCTGAGAGACACCACACGATCGCTGTCATCATTGCCTCTGTAGGTCTTAGAGCTGGTAATGATTGCTATTTTCTCCATAGCTTCTCAGTGCTTCCCTCTTCAGCTGATACTCCTGGATCCCCTTTTGCTCCCCATGGTTTGGAAGGCTTGGTCCTGGGGGCTTGTCCTGCCTCGCCAACATTCCCCTTGCCTGGTGCTGCCCTGTTGCAGCCTTGGTCCCCGGGGGGCTTGTGTGTCCTGCCTCTCTAGCGTTTGCCTTGCCTGGTGCAGCATTCAAGCGACACCTTAATAAAAAGCTTTCCTCTCTTATCTCCTCTCTGCTGCTGTGCCACTGGGCTGGGATCGGGTTCCCATCTCTTTCACACGCACACCTGGTCATAAAACACTGGGTTTGTTTTTAACCTCAAACCAGGGAGCTTTAATTAAAGAGACAGTGACCTCTTTTATGAGTTTGCTCGCATAGGGTTTCAGGGCTATTGTCACATACAGCTCACATAACAGAGCACCATCGCACAAAGCTCCATTTACACATCCTTCCCCGGCTTTTTGCCTCCCCTCTTTTTGTTTTCCAAACCCAGAAGGAGGTTGTTTTCTTGTTTACCCCTAGGCAAGGTTGTCTCTCATGTTAGTAGCCCATGGCTAACAGTCTCTTTGAAGAGAACTTATCTTTCTTACTAATGACACGTAGATGTTAGTAGGCTTGGAGAAATGTTATTTTTTTTTTAATCAATCCAGAAAATCATCTTCCTCTCCCTAAATTTGCTAGTTATGAATGACTAGCTAAAAGAGAGATCCTCTGCTCCATTCTCCTTAGCTAGTTCTTATACCTGTATAATGGAATGTGTGTGTTTCTTCTGACAAATACTTCTCAGTATTCACTATAGTATTTACCTGTTTTCTTTAGTTTTCAGGTGCAATAACTAGTCAATAGCAACAAATAGAATTTTTTAATATACCCTCAAGAATGATGTGTGCAGGGACGGGCAGCAAACCTTGCCCACAGCTTTACACAGAACAGTTTACATGTAATTTACAGACAAATCTTCACAAATACAGCTAGGTGTGTTCCCAGGCACATACATTCCGAGACGGGCGAGCAGGGAGACACACAGGAGCACGCAGGCAGACCAGAACCTATTTGAGGTATGCAGACTCCCTGAAAAAGGCACTCATGCACAGAAGAGCCACAGCTGGGGCAGAGACAAGCAACCACGTAATTGGTGGAATATAGAAGCACCCAGAGAGGTTGCACACATGCAGAAGGCAAACCCCAAAATATCCATGTGGAAGAGTGTAGGTACTCCCAGAGAATGCCCTTCACGTAGATCTTCAGAGGTAGGTACAAGGTTAAGTCTTCAGGAAAACTTAGGTATGGCCAGTAACTCTGCCAGTCGTATCATCTGGAAGTTAAGGTGGACACATCCAGCATTTTCAGGTGCTGGAGCTTTCACTGAATTGTGCCAGGGCTTTGCTTTCAGTAAAAGCTCGCTAATATGAAAAAAAATATGGACATGGTTTAGCTGCAAAGACTGCAGATATGAGAACACACACCTGTACATATACAGATACAGAGACATATCTTGATGCAAATCTAGGTTATTTCTTTTTTTTACTTAACATATTAATACAGATTTGCCTAGACACAAATATACCACACACACAGACCCTTAGACACACACAGATATACCCACGTCTATGTTCATTGAGAGAGACTCACTCAATATCTGTGTATGTGTGTGTTGGGAGAGGGTCATAACCTCCTCCATTCTTCTCCTGAAGGGGTTTGGATAATGAAGGGAAAAGAAATGAGGCCTGGGGCTAATTTGTAGTGGCATTTCCTGGCCTCTCTCCTGCCAATGAAGCTCTGTTTCATCTTTAGCCTTATCAATTCTGCAGTCATGTGGCTTTCCGCTTGGACGCCTCTGTCTCTTCACCCTCCTCCCCAATCTCCGATGCTAATGGAAACTTCGTTAATGCCATTAATCTGCTGACCGGGACAAGTCAAAAACATATCCACACAATCCCAGCCAGGGCTGTGAGTGTCCTGGGGCTGCCAAACAGAGGCACCCCCTGTGTTCATTGCATTCCTGAAAGAACTTAGTATTGATTTATTTCTTTCTTTCCTTCTCTGCTTTCTTCCTTGACGACATTGCATCCTTCGGAACTGGCGCCAAGTGGATGGCCTTTTCCTCCTGATCCCTCATACTGGTATTTTTGCAAGGATCCTCTTCCTAGTGCAGTGCTAATGCCGTCTTTCAGTGCCCCCTCATGGCAGCCTCTCTTTTTCTTGTGCTGTGTTTGGTGACAGCCTCGTTACTGGGATTTTTTTTCCTCTTGCCTAGTAGAATTTCATATCTAACCATGTGTTGGGAGACCCTGCCTGAACTGGGCTAGCAAAAAACCCATTCCACTCCAGCTGCATGTTAGCTGAGGGGATACAGGCAAGTGTTTCATTAAACAGCAGTGGTTGGATATTGATTGTGTAGGTGCCACCGGTCCTGTACTTGAAGGACTGTGGTGTTGGGGTGTCCTGTCCCTGGAAATGTTCTGAGCTCTCCTTTTTGGGGAGCGAGGACACGTCGTTGCTTTGCATTTTACTAGTTTGCTGAGGTTTGTAATCCTTCTCTGCTGCCTGCTATCACAACTGAGCATCGTTTTCGGCAACGTACCGTTCTCTTAGCTATGACTTCATCTTCCCCTGCCGGATCAGCACACCTGCAGAAACCTGCAGCTCCGAGCGGTGACTCACCGTCTCCTTATGCCATAGCATGTCCCCAGTGGCTGAGAGTGTGGAGGGCTCCACGTGTCAGGATTACTCTGGCTGAAGTCTCACTGAGAAGAGAAAATAGACTCTGTTTGATACTTATTTTAGGAGAAATTTTCCCTGATAATCGGAGTTCCTAGCCAGCTCTTGAGAATGTCAGGATGTTGAGTGATCTGTATTTGATCTGGGAATCTTTGTATACATAAATGAAATAGTGACAGCGGAGGAGGAAGAGACAGCTAGGAAAGGCATGCCGTCAGAGTTGTGACATATGGATATGTTTAGAAAAAAAAGCATCAAATTGATGAAAACGAGGAGAGAAGTTGGCAGTTCAGCATGAGCTTTGATGATGTCAGGCTAAATCTGGAAAGATATGGGCCATGACAGAAGGCTGAGCCTCAGTTGCCACCTTCACAAAGACATCACAGCAAAAAGGGATTGTTTTACAAGGAGACAAGACAAAGAAGTTTCAAGTTCTTCAGACTTGGCAGGGGTTGAAGTCAAAAGTTCATCCTCATGTAGTTTTGAGTACAGGGAATGTATGTCACTTCCCACCAGCCAGGAGATGCTCCACTGACCAGAGTGCCCTCCTCCTCCAGCCTGCTTTGGGATGAGGCGTGCTTTTTCATCCTCGGGGAATATGAATGCGTCGCTCTGTCTGATACCGAAGGATTCACGCTGCTTTGGTACCATGAGAGCAGTGGGGCAAAATAAGAAAAAAAGAAAGAGAATGTGTTACATCTTGATATAAAAGAAAAAAAGGCAGCTGGGATACTCAGTGCCCCAAAATTCCAAGTTAGATGAGTGGGACAGTATCTGCAAACCTAAGACCAGTACCCGCTGGTGCACTTCCAGAGCCCCAGTGAAAGGAGAGAACTAGAGTATTTGTAGCCTTAGCGAGTGTCAGGGCAGTTAACAGCTCACACAAGAACACTCATTTTGGTTCAGCTGTTAAGTTTGCCTTCCCTCCTTCATATCCTGTGACTGGGGATTTGAAATGGAAAAGTGCTTGGGAGCAAAACATAAATGAAGTGCTCATAATGAGGAGAATTCTAGTGCCCTGGGAGATACTGGTAGGAGATTTTTAGCATCTTTTTACTGTGCGTGTCCTAAGGAAGCTAAGGGTACCTAAGTGCCTTATCTGGCATAGTGCAGCGATAACACACAGCCTGTGATGCTGCAGTGATTATCTCGTGCTAATCCTGGAGTCTGTGCCGTGTGCATGGAGGGAACGATTGTGCCACCCTCTCCTGTCATGTGGATCCATCCCTAGGGAAAAAGGTCTTCAAGTGAGTAGTTTGTGTGCACCGTAATATGGGAGTAGAAGCACCAGACAACTAAGCCCCGTCCTAGGTATAACATTGGCCTGGCCTGTGACCTCGGCAAGTCGTTTCATCTCTTTGTCTGGACTGTTCCTGTTTAGTTCACTCATCTCTCAAACTTCTTGAGCAAGATGTGTCTCTTCCTACGTGCGCATCCAGCAAGGGAGATGGTCCTCATCTTGGCTAAAGTCTCTCAAGGCTACAGTAATATAACAACCCATGCCTCTGTATGGCAGGAATTGTGCATTAGACTGAAAAGTGAGAAGGTGCTTTTGGCTTCTGACTGGTGCCAAGAAATAAAATCAATTCAGCAAAGCCTGCATTAGCCACTTGGGTACTGGAAGCATCCCAGCTGTGGCAGCACGGAGCCTATCGAGGTTAAATTTGGATCATGTCATGATGCAGCCTTTCGTGCTGGGAAAGGAGTTTCAAATGTCAGAGCTGTATGTCTTCAGACAGTTCTTATTTGAATGCCACCGCTATGCACGCAACTTCTGCTGCCCACTGCTTGGTGTGCTCTGGCCCATCTTTTGCTCAGCCTTTCCTAACTGCTAGCCTCACAGGAGCTGTCACATCGCTCTGCAGATTCTGCCCAACTTCCATTTTGCCATGGAAAACGTTCCAAAAGAAGGGATGAACGCAGTTTTTCAGCGAAACAGTTGTTTTTTGTGGCAGTCATGCTCTAAAGATACAGAGTAGATAAAGTTTCTAGGTTGAAATAATGTCAATATATCCATTGGTCTAAATAATAGGCTTTTTTTTTTTCTACCTTGTCTGTATTTTCTGTATTGCAAGATTTTGTTATTTTTATTTAACTTATGCCTGGGGTGGTAGTCAGGCAGCTTCTGGTTCAAATAGGCATTTTGATCATGAGAAGACACACTGTCTTTGCATTACCCCAGCGTAAAGCCAGGAAGACAACCCACCCTCCTTGCATTCTTCCCTGTCTTGTCTAACATGGGCTTGCCCAGTGCAGCATCCCTTGCTGGTCACTGGGCACCAGTCTGGGCTGATGAGCTGTTCTGGTCTCGGTTAGGGGTTTTTTTTGTGTGCAGGCTGCGTGGATTTAGATCCAAAGGACTGAAACCCACCTGTATTCAATCATCTCTTTGGTTTATCTATTACTCCATGTGCATAGTACTTGCTGTGTGGTGATGTCAGTCTGATTCTGTATCACTGAGGGATAAACAGAGTGCACTGTTGTAGCACTCTCCTTCCTTTCTGCATTTACAGTGCTACTATCTCTGCTTTCCTCTTAGAAATTTGATTTCACTCTACGGGTAACTGTCCTGCAAGTAATCCTTTAGCTTTCCTGGGGGGGGACACACAGTATTTTGATGAGTACAGCTGTTTCTGGTAGGAACTGCAGCAAAGAGCTGCAGGCTTTGTTGTTTTAAATTCAACAGTGAGGGAACAAAATCTGGGGAGTGGCCTTGCCTGGAAACATTTGGATGTGCCAGTTCATGGCAAGTGAAAATTGCTGTGACTCAGCACAAACTGTAGTATGGTTTTTTTTTCATGCAGAGGGCAGAGGCTTAGAAATTCCCACCAACACAAGTGGATCTGTGTTTTAAAACCCTTGCAGTCAGCAAGGGAAGAAACTTCTTTGCTTCAATGAAAGCACAATAAAAAGTCATACTTGTAGAGTTTATTTAATTCAAAGATGCCAGGCTCATTAGACAACTGATCATAGAACACGATTCTGCCTCTGATTAGTACATAAGAATCATGTTTCCTACTTTTAAAATACAGTCTGTTCTAGGATGGGATGTTGGAGACTTAAAAAAATCCCCACAAACCATGGGAGCAAATCGAGACAGGAGTAACAGAAGAGGGGGGGATACAACAGAGGGAAGGAGTCATCATCCTTAGAACCCTTGCCAAAAAGAGCAGTCTTGTAAAATCTTGCCAGCAAAGTGTTGCAAGAACCTTTGGTTTATAGTCTTAGTGAAAAGTCTTTTAAGTCCTGCAGCGTGGTGCCTCTTGCCACCAACTGGAGACACCAGCTCACTGCTGTTTGGGGGACTACAAAGTGGTGAGACAACCAGTCTTACTTTGCAAATTACTCCAAACCACTCTGCTTGGCCTGTAGGTGTCTAAATGGGGGCAAAATCCTGTTCTCTGTTTCCCCAGAAAGGGACCAGATGAATGCCATTGACTTGGAAGGGAATGGTTTTATGCCCTGTTTTTGCAGTGGGTGCAAGGGAGTGGTGGTCCTTGTTTCTGAGGGCTTGTAGAAAGTTGTTTAGTTTCATGTAAGAAAGCTGACCAAACTGGGTACTGAGTACCCAAAACTGCAGTAAAAATCTTTACCCTGAAAAGCCTGGAGTCCAAACTGTTGGTTTCGAGTCCGACTGGTGAAGCCATGGTGGACAATCTGTACCTGCTCCTTGGTGTCCCCTTCAGCTGCAATGCCCAGCAGCTCATGGGTTCTTGTGCCTGTGCTGGACTGTGAGAATAAAGTTTGAGAGCTGTCAGTCTATTAGCCCAAATGCTTGGGGGCTTCTAATTTAAACAGGCAAAGGAGGTGGTGGTGGATGTGTTTTACAGAGTGTTAGAAAGGTCCTGATTAGATCAGAATTGGTGGTTGATTTTTCTGCCTCACTCGTGAATTCATCTACTCACTGAAACTTCAATGGATATATATTTTTTTTTGGAGGCCTTTTGTTTTTTGTGTTCTGGAGGCTTCTTCTTTTGTGGATGGGCCTGCAGAGAATTTCTGACAAGAGCTGTTTCTGTGCAGTACTGAGGGGAGAGCTGGAAGAGAAGCTGGAGGTTGGCACTGGAGCAACTGCTGCTTTAGGGTGGCGTTCTGGGCTTTGGTGCTAAGAAGGTACAAACACTTTATTTTTTAATGCTCCTTATAGCACAGCTGAGGGAATGGCACCTTCTCCATTCTGCTAAACTCCACCTAGCTTGAGTTGCTGAGAGATGCTGTGCTTTGTAGTCTGGTTGCCTGTATGAGATAAACCTGCTGGTCTCTGCCCTTTTCCTCCGGCAGCCCTATGGGTGACAGTAATGGTAATTCCCTTGTTTATTTCAGGTTCCTCTGAAGGGGGGTGGTGAAGGAAGGTTTGTCCTATTGCTGCTCTTATTTTATGATCCCTTTAAAGGACAGAGGAGGGTCAGGCCTTGGGATAAAGTCCTAAGACTGACCTCGAAGACCGGAGCTCCAGCCTGACCTTAAATCCACACAGAGAACAGTTACCAGACACTTTGTGATGTGAGTCTGGGCTCCACTTTTCATCTGACAGAGCGGCAGTTTAGGAATCAGCACTCTGTTTGCCCTACTTACCCTGGGATAGCTTCTAACACAGGAAGGCTGTTGGCACAGGCACCAGACTGTCACTTGTGTGCCCGAGGGGAGGAAAGAGAGGAGTCCTCACCCCATCTTCCTTTTCAGACAGTCTCCAGGAGTTTTGGAAGGAGCTTTTTACAAGCCCTCTTCTATTGTTGGCCAGGAGACAAAGGACGGAGGAGCTGGATTTAAGCATAATGACGTGAGCTCCTCCATGCAGAAAAACCCAGCTGAGAGACCCCCCCTGCTCCCCACACACACAAAAAAAGGAAGAAAGGGGGAGAAAATCTTTGAAAATAACTAATTAAAGTTGTTTTAGCCTCTCTCTCTCCCCTCCAAGGGCGCCTAATCTCACAGGGGGCAGAGGGGGAGAGAGGCAAGAAGAACAATGAGAACCATCCCCCCCTTCTCTACACCCCACCTCCTGGTCTCTGAGGTTTTAAAACAAGAGGCCACTTTAAGTTAATGAGCTATCAGCTGACTGGGAGAAGTCTCTAATGAAGCCTGATGTTCACACATTCCCCAGCTTGCTGAATAGGCCTCTGCCAACCCCTTAACTGTCAGAAAGTTTCATTCATAAAATCCACATGCTGGGGGTGGTGGTTGATGGGGGCAGGGAGCGAGTGGGATGAAGATAGAAGGTGGGGGGAGTATGGGGTGGAGGTCTCCATGTGGAGCAGTCAGCCCCAGAGGCCAAACAGGACCATGCATGGCTGGGACTGGCAGACTGGAGGATCCAAGGGACCCGATTCCGCTCTCCATTGTCTGGCTAGTAATTAGGAAGATCCTCCAAAGGGTTCTGGAGGACATTGAAGTCTGTGGGGATAATTAGTGAAGATTTGGAGGATGTTCCAGCTGTTATGTCACCTAGGGCCACAGGAGCAAAGGATGGTGGGATGAAGCCTAGGAGTCATTCTGGGGCTTTGCTGTGTGGGCCATGCATTGGTGAGACTCATGTCTCCTGGCAGGACTTTGAGTTGTGCTTATGGGGGCCATTGGGGGGAAGGAGAGCAGGAACCAGGGGAAAATTCAGGGGGAAAACATTGGGAGGAAGGAGGAAAAGTCATGTTTACTTTAACATAAATAAACTTAGTGGTGGTGGTGTGCGCTGGAGCGATTCCTGCTTGGATAGCACACATGGTTTTTGGAAAGATGCAGATGCAGGGTCAAAAAGTGTTTTGCTCCAAGGGCTGGACTATAGTTCAAGCAGTGAATCATTGTTATAATCAACAGTGACTGAAGACCATTGTATTCTTGTGTCTATGTCAAGCTTGCAGGCCACTGGCAAGTCTTCCCTGAAGTTCTGAGCAGCAATGTCAAGCCCAGATTTCTTTTAGGGAGTTGTTGGATCTAATGGCCTGAGAACAGAAATACGATCTTGAAGCACTGAACTTCTGTCTCTCCTTTTGAAGCTTGTTTCTCTGGTGTTTGTTTGATCAGTTAAAAAAAAAAATAAGGCTATACAACTCAAGGCAGGAAATGTACTGAAGGTGATGGCCCCCTTCTGGTCCCTTCCCAATCCCCAAGTCAGTCTCTGCAGCAGGACCAGATGTAATTGCTAAGTGTCACTTACATTCCAGTTGTGCCAAAGGGCACAGTTAAATGAGAGACAGTCTCTGCTTCGGGGAGCTTACAGTGTAAATACACAATTCATATTGAGTGGACAAAAAAACCCCCCCCACTTAAGAGTCTCATTCAAAACCCACTGTAATAATAGAAGGATGTTTGTTAACTCTGATGAGCTTTGAAACGTGATCTTACACAGGGTGTCTGAATCTAGGGCTCCCAAGTCCAATCCTACCCAGGACGTAACTACAAGGGCAATTTTGCTTGTATGTTTCTTGTTCACACGTGCAGGATAAAGAGGAAGAGATGGGATTTTGCAAACTGTATTGAGAAACTTGCCAGGCAGGACAGCATGGGCAGGGGGCATCGAAAAGCAGTGGATTCTGTGAGAAGATGGATATGTTGGGAAAGCTTTAGAGGTTTCTATGGCCTGGAGTACAAAAAAAGAGTCACAAGTCAATGCCATTAATAGTTCATTCAATAAAACCTTTGGCTTTCCATCTATTTTGTGCCGTCACTGAAATTTCACTGGAGTGATGCGGGGAACCGTGTGGTTTTTGCATGTGGCAGAGGCAGGCCCGGAGGGGATGTGACTGGGATGTGAACTGCAAAGGCTGTGGTGTGGTTGAAGAACTGGGAGATATCTTTCCTCTTAATGGCTTCTACAGAGGTTTTAATTTTCCCTTCCTTAAACTTGGAAGCTCAGTTACTGCCTTTCATTGCTTTGTGGTGCAACCTGAACGCTTCACCATCTTTGTTTGCTGCTACTCCCATTTCAGAAATGGGGAAACCCTGCAAAGTTTAGGGGCAGAATCCATAAAAGAGCTTAGACCTTGTGCTGCTTGTTTTTTTGGGAAGCTTGTTTGCGGTGTAGTTCAGACATCTGAATGAAATATGGGCACGTGTAGGTGTAAGGAGGCAGCTCATGGGAACTGGGAGCTGTGTGAGCAGGTGGGTGAGAAATGCTGAGGAGGAGGGTAGGATGTATAGTCTGGGAGTCAGGGCTCTTGCCCAGAGGGACAGAGAGAAATGTTTTCCCATGATGTTCCTACCCGTGAAACATCTCCTTGTTTTGGTGTGTTCTCCCTGTATGAAGGCAGGACTCAAAGCTGGATGCAAGTCATAAATGCTAAGCTGTTGAACTTTTCCATGGTGAGGGCTTCTTAAGTTGCTTCTGGTGAAGATCTTCCCATTTTCTTTATAGATAATCAAATATTCTGGAGGAAAAAGCAGTAGCCTTGCACTGTAGGCTAAAGGCTATAGAAGTTGCTGGGCTGAGGGAAGGGTGAACTCACAGAAGAGGAGAAACCTGATGGATAGTGAGGATTTAGACACTATATAGTGGATAATGGAGTCTACCTTTGGTCACCTCCCCTCTCCCATGCGCTGGGCGAGCGGCATCTGGGGAATGAAGGCGTCTTCAGTTCTACCCACATCTCACCGAGTGCCAGTTCATGGGCCTTTTGAGTTGGGCCCAAACCTGTCTATTTGTGGTGTTGTGCTGTCGCTCGGTGCATGAAGTGCTGACTAGTTCTCTACCTTGGCTTTGTTCCTGCTCCGGTTCAGGAATGCAGCACTAACCAGATCTACCTGAGGCGAAGTCTGGATGGTCTCTGCTGCCATTGACTCTTTTGTCTTAGCTTTCTGCCTCTATTTCCCATCATCAGTATTTCTCTGGTGGCTGCTATACGAATTGCTGACAGAGAACAGGCAAATTCAGTATTATCATCTCTGCTTATGCCAACTTTTGCCCTTTCAGCACGGACTCGCCTCTCAGTAGTAGCATTTCTCACCCCCAGCATTTCCTTGCCCTTTATTAATAGTCTCTTCCCCCCTCAGCACTACATTTCTCTTGCTGGTATTAAGTTTTTCGGGCAAATCCCATAACAATTTTGTGGAGTGCTGGTTTTCTGTCACTGCTGCTTATATTTATTTAGCAGCTGGAGGATGGCTGGGCTCTCTGTGGTTGAAGGGCCCTCCTGCATGCTTTAGACTCACTTGGCTGCTCTCAGCCTGACCTAAGGGCTCTCCAACAAGGAGCCACCAACGTGCCTCTCAGGAAGTTAGAGAAACATCTGCTGAGGGGTTTGTTCCAGTCGGGTCAGAGACTTGCTCGCAGACTGGGGAAGGAGGAAGGGAGCAAACAGCCAGCCAGCAGGTCCAGGATAAGCTCTGCGTCTTGTACTGCCTTATGGGTTGTGTTTCCTCTGTGCATGAGCCAAGAGGGACCACTTGCTTTACCAGCTCTCGTGTGAGCACTCAACCGACACAAGAGGCTCTGCTCCTTTCCCCTTGGGGGGATGCTGGAGGCAAGAGCTCTCAAGGGCTAAAGAAAACAAAGCAATGTTTGCTTAGCTGGAGAGAAGAGTGTGCCCTGCGTAAATTGTACCAGGGCCTAAAAGTGCTTCAGAAATGAAGTGCCTCTGAAATTGGCTCCACAAGATAAATGTAAGGCAGGATGATGGCATTTCCCCAGCTGATGGGGTGTCCCACTGACTCATTTAAGGGTCAGATTTTTGGCTACTCTGGGCCTCAGCACAGGAAAAAATGACACAAAGGAGAAGTTTTCCCAAGGAAGATGAGTGTCTCCCATGGTTCTGCCAGTCGTGCAGCTTGTGGACGGCCAAGGAAAAGTTATCTGTGAGTCCCACTCCCAGGACAAGGGCTCTACTTGTGGGAAGGAGACAAAGGGAAAAAGAGAGTTCTCCCATGGCATGGACAGCAACCCATGGAGGAGGGATGGGGGCAGACACGTTCTTTGCTCCCAGTGGCCAGATTCAAAGGTTTGGAGGAGTTAAAGGGACTTGCTTAATCCTGGGATGTGTTTCAGGTGGGACAGAGAATAATTCATGGTTTTTGTGGTCCCTCAGCATGTTACAGGGTTGGTTTTTTTTATTAGTTTTTTTCTCTCTGGACTTGACCCATGAACAATCCAGGTCCTGTTTCTAATTCTAGGTGTCCTTGGTTCAGTCACAGGTGTGCAGGCCAAGCTGGCCTGTTCCCAGTGCAGTTACTGAATCTATAGTAGCCAGTCTCACATGTATTTGGTACTCTGCGGAAACCAGAATGATAAAAATGCCATGTTCTTAGTATGGTCGGATCAAAAGATTGCTTCTTACCACATTAGAGCCCTCCTTAGGTTTTGTTTGCAGTCATCTACTCACACAGTTTATCCTCTACGCACATGGGAGTGTCTCATCATACACAGGTGGATTTCATGTCCAATTCGTTGTAGCACTCAGTTCCCAGACCTCTTCCACCTCTGTGGGCATCTTGGTGATGCTCTGGATTTCTAGGGGTACCTGATTTCTCATCATATTTGTGGTTTTTTTTTCAAGTGACCTTGAAATGTATCCATTCTGGCTGCTGATTATTGGCACCCTGAGTTATTAAACAGAAACAGGGATATGAATCATAGAATCATATAGGTTGGAAGAGACCCTTGGGATCATCAAGTCCAACCGCGTGAGACTGAGTGGCCCTCTGTTTGTGGTCTCCTTCCTCTGTGACAGTAGGCCCGATGCTGCAGTAGAAACTCAGTTCTGTCAGGTAGGGAAGCACGTACTGCACCTCAGTGTTAAATCAATCATCTGAAGTTTCCAGCCATTCAATTTGCTGGGCGGGGGATGTCATAAAAATGATTAGGCTGAGAAAAACCCCAAACCTCTTTTCTATCCAAACCTCTTTTCTTTTCTTTTTTCTTTTTTCCTGGTGCATTTTTGAAGCCTGCAGTGGATTTTCTGGACTCACCACACGAGTTTTTATTATGTGGAGCATTAGAGCCCTTGTGAAAAATAAAACATGTGATGTGGAAAGTCTCTAGTAAAGAGTGACTCAGGAAAAGGAAAACAAAACCCTTCAGTCTAAGGGAAGAACAGTCTGTGTGTGAGAGTGGCTCGGTGTTTAATTGGAGGTTGCAGTCGGTCTGCAGATGAACAGCCTCGCTGGCATCTGCAGGTGGGTGTTTTGCTTATGCTTTACAGTTCTCCTTCCTGCTCGTGCCTGTGAATGCGTTCTGCCTGTCAGCTCGGAGACGGCTGCGATTTGTGGCTGTTCTTATTCCAGAGGTATCAGCAGTTCCCAGTGCCACAGAAATGAGCGCTGTGAAAGTGTGTGAGTAAGAAACAGACCCTGCAAAAATATCTTACTGTCCGAGTGGGCGTGACAGCCCTTGTTTTAGAGGTGGAGAGAGCCTTTAGAGGTCATTAGAGATCAAGTGATGTGACCAAGATCACGCAGGGCTTTTTGTGCTCTGAATTATACCTGGGACTTCCACCTCACACCTTCAGAGCTCGGGAGGGCATTTTAATAGAGAATTTTTAGGAGACGCGCTGACATACATTCATTTAAGGTAAACGTGATCTGCCATCTTGGGCCCAACCCCAGATTTGCTTTCATCAAGTCTAATTATGATAATGGTTCGTTTAACCTCTCTGCCTCCCCCTAACTTCCACTTTAAAGCAAAGGCACTGGCTGAGAAACCTTGGACTGCACAGTTCCATTTTTAGCTCCCTCTGACTCATTTAATGATTTGGTCAGGTTAGTTTGTCCTTGACTCAGTTTCCCCACTGTCAAAACTGGACTAATAACACTGTCCTGCTTTTTGAGGAAGGGTTATGAAGATAAATTAGTTTTGGCCAGAGAAGAGTCCTGCAGGGCTAGCAGAACTAGGGGCTGAGCACAGCCTCTATTGCAAGTATTATCTATCACTTATGTTTCTCGCAGCCCTCCTTGACTTTTCCTGACTCTGTATTCCTTCTCCTCTTGCAAATCACCCGACGTGTGTATTGATCAGCAATATCCCTCACACAGACCACGGGGCTGTCTCTCCATCAACTTCTTTGGCCTCTGGGAGGCAGCTGGTTTTACAGCTGCGAGAGCGAAATCCTGGCCCCACCAATGTCAACAAAGCCAGGACCTCATCCCTGGTTTCCCACCACGTGAGTGCTTCCTCCTCTGTCCAAGGGCTGGCTCTGGGGTGGCGCCCGATGTCTTTTTCTAGGCCTCCTCTAAGAAAGAACAATCGCCTCCCAAAAATGCTGGGATGGTTTTGGAGGCAGACAAACTGTTGAGGAGTTGAAGGGCTGGTTGGAGAGGGAAAAGCCAGCCTCACAACAACCTGACTTCTTCTAGAGAGGGTTAAGTACTAAATGCCTCTTACTGGGTCACTTAATGATGGATGGTAGTTAGTGGGGGTGGGGTAAAGCTGACTTCCAGCCCTGCATCACTAAACCCTTCATTAGGAAAAACACACACAATGGAAAATGGCAGAGGGGCTCAAGTGTCCAATTTCTCTCTTGAACTCTCTGAACAGGAGGCTCCAGTCAGGGGAATCCCTGCCACCCTTTCTCCCCCTCCTTCCCTGGCAGTTTCTTTATTAATTAACGGAGTTGGCTGGGGACGGAAACGGAGGACAATAATCAACATAGATGGGTCTGCAGACCTATTTTTAATAATGTGCTTTGCATCTGTCCTAATTGGTATGGAAACAGTGACCTGATTGGAACGGCCGGGAGCCTCTTGGGGCCTTTCTTTCTTCCTTTCTCTCCCTCTGTTTTCTTTTTTGTTTGGTTGAAGTTTGACTTGGTGGGAGTGGAGGGGCCAGCGGGTAAGAAATATAAAACCTAACCTTAGGGGCTGTTCACAGGCCGGGGAGCGGAGCGGGGTGACGTACTGGGGAGCACTGGGGGGGTGGGGGCAGGGAGGCCTGGATTGGAAAGATGGGTGTAAATGCTGCCAGGGGCACGGAATGTGGCTGCCCTGAGGAGCTGAGGCTGGGCATTGGAAGGAAGGGGCCTCAGCTCTGCTGGTTTAGCCCCGTGGTGAGGAGCGCGGTGGCTTTTCTGGGTGAGCCAAGAAGCTGTATTGCTTCAGAGACAAGAGCAGCACCCCAAGAGCTGGCTGATGGCTGGTCTCCACCCTGCTGGGCAACAAACCTGTGTGCAGTGAGAGACAGACCCTGTCTGCTAGAGGTTTTAACCCCAAGTTGGCAGTGGGGGAAAATGGCCAACCTAAGGTCAGAAGGTGGGGAGGGACTTGTCGTCAGGGAGTGGAGCAGTAGGATGAGGGGTAATGGTTTTAATCTGAAAGAGATTTAGATTAGATCTCAGGAAGAAACTCTTTCCTGTGAGGGTGGTGAGACACTGAAGCATGTTGCCCAGAGAAGCTGTGGCTGCCCCATCCCTGGAGAGGGGTTCAAGGCCAGGCTGGATGGGGCTTGGAGCAACCCGCTGTGGTGGGAGGTGTCCCTGCCCGGGGCAGGGGGGTTGGAACTGGATGATCTTCAAGGTCCTTTCCAACCCAAACCATTCTATGAATATTTGCCTGTTGCTGCTGGTGACATTCTTAGTGTTTGCACGTTCAGGCAGGGTGACTCTTGGGGTGGGATAGGTGGAAGCCGAGCTCTACTGAATGTAAGTGGCAAGGTGTCCACACGTTCTTTCCATATGGATGTGCTGTCTTGCAGCTGCTCAGGGAAGCATCTGAAGGACTGCTTTCTTCTTTCTCCTATGCATTTACATGGCAGCAAGTAGGCTCCTGCAGGCTGTGCTGTTTGTCTAAGCTGCCTTCCAGGTTCTTTGTGTTCTTCAGAAAGTCGCTCATGAGCCCTGAGCGTTTGGGAGATCACCTTTTTCCGCACAGTTGTAGTTCCCAGCAGGGCAGTATTGCACAGGAACTGGAACCCTTCACCGTGGTGAGGACTGAACTGTGCCCAAGCTGAGGAACTTGTCACCCGGGCAGGGATCGTGCTGAGTGTTCTTGCATCACAGTCTTGGTGCTGAATTACTGCCCTGCTGCTTCACTTTCTGTGAAAAACGTTACTTCCTGTAAAAAGGGTCCTATCCCAAAATACCAATCCCCATGAACCCTACTGTAGTGTTGTTCATAGCCCACCATCAAACAAGGAGGTGAACGACCAACCTGAAATGATGGTGAAATAAAGGCAATTTTCATATAAGCTAGGAAAGGGATTGGACATTAGAAGTGGATTGGGTGTATTAGAAGGGGGGTGGATAGTAGGTAATGAGAGGTACCCCAGGTACCAGTATAGGTTGGGAAATGCCCTGTTGGAGAGCAGCACAGGGGAAAGGGACCTGGGGATCCTGGTGGGCAGCAGGATGCCCATGAGCCAGCACTGTGCCCTCATGGCCACGAAGGCCAATGGCATCCTGGGGTGTATTAGAAGGGGGGTGATTAGTAGGTCAAGAGAGGTTCTCCTCCCCCTCTACTCTACCCTGGTGAGACCCCATCTGGAATATTGTGTCCAGTGCTGGGCCCCTCAGTTCCAGAAGGACAGGGAACTGCTGGAGAGAGTCCAGGGCAGGGCTACCAAGATGATGAAGGGAGTGGAGCATCTCCCATAGGAGGAAAGGCTGAGGGAGCTGGGTCTCTTGAGCTTGGAGAAGAGGAGACTGAGGGGACATATCATTAATGTTTATAAATCTGTAAAGGGTGAGTGTCAGGAGGATGGAGCCAGGCTCTTCTCAGTGACATCCAATGACAGGACAAGGGGCAATGGATGCAAGCTGGAACAGAGGAGGTTCCACTTAAATAAGAGGAAAAACTTCTTCAGGGTGAGGGAACACTGGCAGGGGCTGCCCAGGGAGGGTGTGGAGTCTCCTTCTCTGGAGAGATTCCAAACCCACCTGGAGGAGTTTCTGTGTGACCTGCTCTGGGTGTTCCTGCTCCAGCAGGGGGATTGGACTGGAGGAGCTTTCAAGGTCCCTTCCAATCCCTGAGATTCTGTGATAGTCTGTGATTATTTAAAATAAAGTGACACACTTGGGTAGATGGATGGACAGAAGGATCAGCTCAAACAGCTGGATTTGTATCCGCCCCGGAGGTGGCTCAGCATTTCCAAATCTGGCCACTTTGGGTTGAGTTCCACAGCAATTATTTTTCCCTCTGTGCCCCAGCTCCTGGAATGAAGTGTGATATATAAGAATATTAGCTTTCTTTTTAGAAAGCTTGCTTTCCCTTGTTCCTGCTGTCTAAAACTTGGAAGAAACGGTCCCATTGCCCTCCAGAAGGATCAGAAACAGAGGCGGAAAACAAGATCTCCCAAATTTATTGTGTTTATTATGATTATGATTATTATCAACAATAACAAATCTTTAGTGCTTGTCTCCAATCCCCGTTTTCTGGGGCTTTGCTCATTAATTTGGGCTGTTTCAGCAGCCAGGGATTCGGGGCTGAACTGGGGCTGTGTTTTATGGATGGCAGGTCCGGGCAGCCGTGGTATGTATCGCCCTGGAAGGAAATGAAGAAGGAATGGAAATGTGGAGGGAGCAGGGAGGGAGCTCCTGCCGCCGTGATGTGTGAGAAGTTGGCCAGGTCCCATGTAAATCAAGGACAAAGTTGACTAATTTCCTGGGTCGGTCATGGTGAAAATATCACATTTCATGGTTTGTTGCCGATTCATAGAAAAATCCTATTAAAACTGGGCAGATTACTTATACAATTTAAACAAATGATGATCAAAGATTATAACATGTTCTGTGAAGAATGAAAAGGAATAGAAATGAATGTGCATCTGGTGAAATGGGGCCAGGCCAGGCCGGGGTGGGGGTGGGGGGGGTTGTCCATGCAAAACTTGCTATTTTAGCACCCCCAGAATAG
>VZTM01014282.1:112155-139659 GCA_013400555.1 Jacana jacana
CAGGCCGCCTTTTGCGGCGAGCGGCGGGGCGGGGGCTGCTCGCCGCCTCCGGTGGGATGCTCGCCCTCTCCCTCCGGTGGGATGCTCGCCTCTCGGCGACCCAGAGGTGCGGCGGAGGCTACCTGGACCCCCTACGGGCACTGGTCGGTCCCTCCCGGAGGGAGCTGCTCGCCTCCCTCTGGGGGCTCGGTTTTGCTGCGGTGGCGGCGGGGTAAAGCCCTCGGTGTGCAAGACCGTCCGGTGGCCGGAGGGTGGTTTTCCCCTTCTCACACGGGTATGGGTGAGGTTTTGGAGCCGTCTCAGTTCCAGGAGTGTGTGCTCTGTGCTCAGACCCTAAACCCACCCTGGTTTGTAATCCCCTGCTATACACTACATCACATCCAAGTTGCTGAGGAAGAAACGCCTAACCCCAAACCCAACAAAGCTTAGGCTGGGAGATAAAGATGAGATATATGTCTCAACAAGACAACAAGGTCTGAACTAGCGGTAAGCCAGACTGCTATTGATCCCTGCATAGATCTGTCCTCTAATGCCTCATCACAGTGAAATGTGTGGAACCTTCACAAGACCTTCACAAAGTGTGAAACGCAACAGCTGAAGAAGAGAATACAGAGGCACGAAGGGATGTTTTTGCCATGGAGGGAAGTGTTTCTGCGGTTGCTGAGATGGAGATGAAACGGGTAAACGGAAACGCATCTCCAAAGAAAATGCTAGAAATTTTGGCAAATACAGCAATGACTGGCAAGACCTGTTTTTACATCGAAGGTGGAAGAAGGCAGATTTTGGGTTGTTTGAGGTTGGTGGTGGTTGCTGTTTGGTTTGGGTTGGGTTTGTTTTTTTTAAGTCAGATTTCCATATTTTGCTGTGAAATTGCCTCAGCAGAATTTCCTGTGCACTGCTGTGTCCTGTCCCGAATACTAATCCCCATGAACCAGACCCTAGTCTTGCTCGTAGTCTGCCTGCCTTAGAAATTAAGTTTAGACCATCAAATCTGCTGACATCACCCCTCATTTTACTGCTTCAGGCTGAATGTGCTGAAGCAGTGCACTGCTGGAGCTCCTGTCACGAGACTTGTTTCACGTACCTGCCTCTCCAAAGTCCTCTGCTGAAGCTTTCCCTACTGACAGAGTAGGCAGGACTCAATGATCTTAAAGGTCTTTGCCAACAGAAATGATTCTGTGATTCTGTGGTAGTGTGGGAGTTCAGCTGTGTCTGCAATTTAGGGATGAGGTCTGTGAATTTACTGGTACTCGGTGCTTCTCCTATGGATTTAGGAAAATGTAGTAATAAACCCACCTCTGCATGGCCTTCACCTCCAGATCCAAACCCTAATGCCATCTCTAAGGCTAGGGCTGTTCAGACACGAGGTATCCACGGCTTCCTAATAACTCAGCTTAACATATCTGAGCGTTCTGGCAGCTGCCCTTCATTTTTCTTCAAGAACCAGATAAAACTAAGCACCAAAACCTCCCATTATGAATCCTGAGAGCAAGCCAAGCCATAACCTTATTGCTCACTGTAACGCTGGGACATAGTGCTGCCTGGAAATGAAACACAAAGTGTTTGAGCCTATCAGCCTTTTAATCTTATCACTGAGATAAGGGAGTTCTGCAATGAAGATAGGACGCCGCGGAGCCTCCTGTCCCCAGCCCTAAACACCAGCTTCTCACAGCATCCTCGGTGGCTAAAGAACCTGTTGATCCCTGAAGGTTAACTGTGAAAAGCTGGCATGTGCTGGGGCAGGCTGCAGTCCTACCACAGGCTGGGCAGGATTCATCAGCAAACCTGACTGCATGGAACCATCCTCTAAATCTTAGTTTTAGTCCTCACTTTGTCCCTGGCCATGGGAGATGGCCTAGAAATTCGGTTATGTCCAAAAGTTAATCAGAAGATGTTTAAATATGCTGATACTGATTTGACCACTTATCTTACCTCAAGCAATGATGCCATTCCGGCTCCAGCGTTGATCATGGCTCAGTAACCCCATTCTGTCTGACAATTAAAAATGATACATTTTAATCTACTTATCCCTGAGCAGGTTTGGCAGAATTGAGCAACAAAAATTGTTTAGCAGAGCCTGGTTTCTGGAATGCTAAGCTAGAGCCTAATTGTAATCCTGACCCTGCCTTGACCTCTGCCCAGACACTTGCCATCAGTGGAAAATTAAGAATAAATATTTGACTGTAGCAACATCAACTTTCATCCAGTTTTGTGAGTCTTAAAGATTTAGACAATTAATTTGCCCCTCTAATCTCTCTTGTTCCAGGCTCTATCCTCAACTCTAATCCTATTTTTGACCACAGCTTAGAAACCCAGAATTTGGCATTCTCATCTAGTGGTATCAGACCTTGGCTTTCCTCTACAGGTCTGACAGAGATCAGTAATAAATTTGGCTCTTCAGATCCTGCTGTCCCTAATTTTAACTCAAATCCCAAATACACCAGCATTATACCCTGTGCTCTCGCTGCCACCAGACAGTGGGAGTTAATTAGTGCTTGCCTTACCTTATCTTGCAGAACTCGGTGAATATCCAGCTCTCTGTCCACATCTCTTTAATCCTGTTCCTAACAAAACTGCCAGCCTTCACTACACACCAAACATTTCTCCCTCGCTTCGAACTTTAGGAATAAGACATCTGAGTCCACTGACACCAGCGTGCTGTGTTTGTGTGGCCGAGGGAGAGCCTTCCACCTGAGATACGACCCTGCTTAACCCGAGCTGTCTGAGTGCCTCTGGCCTGGATAATCTGTGTATTCAGTGATTTCAGTTTTCCAAAAAGAGGTGATTTCAGCCTTTAAGTGGTGAATAAATAATATAATTTCTTTGCATTTGAGGGAAGCAATGCTGATTTATGCCAGCTGATGGATATGGTCTGGTGCATATGGATCTTTATGACACAAAGTGCCTAACGCTGCTTTTCTATCAGGGCTGAAGGATCCAGAGTGCGTGTAGAGCCTTGCTGAGGAAAAATTGGGACATTTATAAACAATATGTGCTGTTAGCTATATCCCTGTGCCTCTGCTAGGCCTCTAGATGCTTTATCCTGGCCAGAAAGTGTGGGCTGGCACGTGGGAGTATGACCTGGAGAACGTGGTGAGAGTTGGGGTGCTGGGAGGAGGTGGCAGAACAACTGCAGGCCTCTCTCTTTTCACATTCTCTATCAGAGCTAACAGCACTGGTGCTCGGCTCTGGTCACCACCCGTTCCAGTGCCCCTGGTTACGTTTGTGACGTGGGTGACCACAGCCTGGAACTTGGGACACTGGAGTTAAATTTTAGCCAGAACTTCTGCTGTCAGTTTTTGTGAATAAATTATCATCTTTCTTGACAAAAATACATGATATTTCTAACCGTTGTGTTTGGGTAAAAATGCCGAACGGGTCATTCCTTTGCTTCTTTGCTTTTGGGAAGTGAAATGCCTTCGAATTTTGGTTTCAAGTAGGCAGTCAGGCTTGAGCGAGGGGGAGGCTGCTGATCACCAGCATGTTCTGGATAGGGCAACCCTGTGAGCAGCTGGTGTTACTGGGAGGTAAAACAAAGGGACATGCATGTTAAGTTGGAGAGCAAGTGAAAGCCACAGGTAACTCTTCTCCTGCCTGCATCTTCCACCAGTGATGCCCTGGTGTAACAAAGCCCTCTTGTGCCGATGCAGTGCTTGGAGAACGTGCTATGGACTTCTCACCTGGCACCACCAGCTCACCACCATGGCTGTTCCGATCCAACGTTTTGTAGCCCTAGCCTGGTGTTCATTTCCCGTTAATGGTGAGTAAAGCTGATTAGCTGCTGTTTTAACCGCAGGTAACTTGTCGTTATTGGCAGAAAACATGTTTCATCTGCATAACAGTTTCATGTGAGCAGTGGGGAACATTTTCTATTAGCAGCTGTTGATGTGAAACGTGTTTCCTGGTGGAATTATGTTTTGGACTGGCAGAGAACTTGGTTTTCATCCTTAACTCCAACTAGAAAAACTGTGTCCTGAAAAGGAACTTTTTGATTCTTTCCCAGCAATGGTATTTTCGATGCTGCTTCTAATGTATCCGGGATCAGTGTCTCTGCTGCTGTGTCTGCTGCACAGGGGGAGGTGCAGGAGCTAGACTCAACCTGCGTAATGCTGCATGAAATGTATACATGTCAGCCACACGAACAGGCTGGGGTGAGAATCATGGAATCATTTAGGTTGGAAGAGACCCTTGGGATCATCAAGTCCAACCATCAGCCCTACTCTACAAGTTCTCCCCTACACCAGATCCCTCAACACCACATCCAATCTACTCTGAAACACAGTCAGGGATGGGGACTCCACCACCTCCCTGGGCAGCCCATTCCAGTGTCTGACCACTCTTTCTGTGAAAAACTTTTTCCTAATGTCCAGCCTAACCCTACCCTGCTGCAGCTTGCAGCCATTCCCTCTTGTTCTGTCGCTCATTGCCCGTGAGAAGAGACCAGCACCAACCTCTCTACAATGCCCTTTCAAGCAGTTGTAGAGAGGGATGAGGTCTCCCCTCAGCCTCCTCTTCCTCAAACTAAACAATCCCAACTCCCTCAATGGATCCTCATAAGCCTTATTCTCCAGGCCTCTCACCAGCTCCGTGTCCCTCCTCTGCACTCGCTCCAGCACCTCGATATCTCTCTTGTGCTGAGGTGCCCAGAACTGGACACCAGACTCAAGGTGTGGCCTCACCAGTGCTGACCACAGGGGGACAATCACCTCCCTACTGCTGCTGGTCAGGGAGGCCACGTCTGCCTTCCAGTGGTCTCCGACTGCCGTGCTCGGGTGGGAGCCTGGGCTCTGTAGAGCCCCGGTGGGGAGCTGAGGCAGGGACAGGGGAGCGGTGTGAGTCTGTGTATCCTTTTCTAATCCCAGCAGCACAACATTCCTTCTCTTCTCTGAGATACCAAGCAGTTCCATTGATGCTCTTTTGTTATTTTTTTATCCATTCTTTTTTAAAAAACAAATTATTTACCACAGTGACACCTACCAGAACTCTGTGCAGCCAGAAGCCTGAGCTTTGAATGCCAGAGCGGGTAACACTTGCTTTATTAAGATACATTTGGCTTCCTTTCTTTGCTCACGCTCTCCGGATAGTGCAGCCTTGTACAGGGCCATGCATGTTCTATGAGAGGCTGTGTTTGGGTCAGTATCTTTCCAAAATGCAGTCTGTCATATAATAACTGATTAGTAACCGATAACATTAACATGCCTGCCATTCTGGAGGATCTCAAAGTGCACAGTCATGCTGAGTTATGAGAACAAACACAATTCTATGGCTGTCATCAGTAAATACCCAGAGAGTTTCCTTAAGAAATGTAGCCTCTGCTGGCCTACAAGGTGGAGGTGCATCAGAATTACATGAACCTTTTAGTGAGCAAGCAGAGAGGAATTTCCTATTTGTTATAAATCAGAAAAGGAATTTAGGAAGATAGTTGCCTTGCAACTTAGTCACTCTGCAGAGAAAGTCTTTGCTTGCCCTAAGATATAAAAATTATGTAAGCACATGGCTTTATTACTTATTTGGTAGAGGCGGCCTCTTGGCAATCCAGAAGCTGAACTGTTTCCAAGTATTCGTTTATACTGGGGGACCTCCTTCTGCTTAAGGACCTTGCAGTCACAAAATGCGGTCCCAAAGACTGCTGAGTCTGGGTGTGACTTGGGGACAAATAACTTATTTCAGATTTTACTGGTTTAAACTGGGGGAGCTGCCCTCCACGCTCACTGCTGCAGGCTTCGCTTACTAGTCTTTAGTATTTGTGTGGCTGGAATGGCAGGGAGCCCTATTGCCTACAGAGTCATCACTCTGCTGGGCAACCTAAAAATCCAGAACAAACCAGAGACAGTTCCTTGCTATGAAGCTCTAGCAGTCCCAGACTGAAGATCAGATGATTATAGCTGACACCGGGGAAGCCAGTGCTTTTGCTTCTGATTGGACTCGCTTAAAAACCAAACCACAACAAACCAGGCTGAAGCACTGTTTCCACTTGACTTGCTTGGAGAGAGGGAAGAGTTAAAAAGAACAAAAGCACGCAGGAAAATCTAAAATCATCTTCTCTTCAAATGGCCCCAAGAATTTGGGGAGGAAAGAGGAGAGGCAAAACAAAGCAAAGAGAATGTGAAGCTCGGGCTGCCTTATTTTGCAGTCATTTTTCCAAGATAGAGACCCTTTTTATGCATTAGCACCGTGTTTGGGAGTGAATATTTCTTCAGTGAGATATGACTCTCCCATGGCAGAGCAGTGAAATATAGGATATTTTGCTTGTTGGCAGCAGATTTCTGGCTGTCTACGTTTTTATTAGTGCAGGTTTTTCTATATGAGTGTAGCTATTTATCTAGCAAGCAGGGCCAGCAGATAGAAAGTTGAAGAGAGAGCCAGCACAGTCCTAAGCTATGTCAGTAGATAAAAACCCTGAAGGCGAAGTATCTACAGGACTGGGCCCTGTGCCTGAATTAGGGGAGATGCTGTTACATTTTCCCAGTCGCTTCAATACCCTGCAGTTCTTGCACTTCCACAAACCCAATTTAATGCAGCTGATACAGAGCCATAACAAGGATGTGTTGTCAGCTGCCTGTGTTCAGTCTTGGATCTTTTAACTGATGAGCTAGAAGGTGGAGGTTTTTAGTAGAGGTTGTAACAAGCCGGTGGCCTTTAGTGTTTTGCCCACTTACCACCAGAGATGGTCACCCCAAGGGGCACCTAGAGTTTGCTGGTCTGGTCTGACTGCGTGGTGACAGTGGAGGTACAAGAATCCATACAGGCAGCCTGATTCTCTGGAGTAATAATTTAGGTGTGATAAATCACACCTCGGGGTGTTGTCTGAGGCTCATATGAATTTTGCTTGAGTGTCAACTGGCTGAGACCTGTGGGACCTGGTCTTTAATTCATGATATTCTGCACGTGTGGCAACTGCTCTGGAGGAAAGCAGACCTTTTACTAGAGAGGGGAGCACAGCCAAAGCTTACCCGGTGAAACAGGTTACCAAGAGTCAGAATCCAGCTGAAGGAACTGCACTTCCAAGTTCATTCCCTAAACTCTTGATGGTTTTGCTTGAATAGTTGCTGAAAACAGAGAAGAAAAGGCAGTCTTTGCTGTAGAGGTTCTGAGAGAAGCTGTAAGATAAAAGACAACTGGCGATGAGGATAAGGCACAGCGCAGGGAACGTGTGGAGACTGTCTGAAGTAGCCTTTGCAGTATAACCAAATGGGACAAAGCTTTTTGAAAATGTCATTATAAAGGAACTTACAGGTGGATGATCAAGGGGTGTTGATAAGGAGCTCTGTTCCTTCATAACAGGCAACCGAGGAGGAGGTACAAGGGCCCTGATTTGGAGATCCAGCAATTGACAGTGGGTGTGAGAGTAGAGGCAGGTAAGAGGTGGGGCTCTCCTGCCCAAAATCAAAGATGTTAAGAGTATAGATAGCTGTGAAAGCCCTTGAGAAGGAAGAGAAGCTTCTGATTGCTGTCTTAAAGCAGCAGCAGCGGAGAGGTGTGAAGAGAGGGCAGCTGTGCAGTAACACAGCAGAAGGGAACGGCGAGTTCCCAGGCCAGAGAGACCATGGCTATGAAGTGTAGTGGTTATGGGGACAGCTTAGTTATATCTAGGTCTGGGATTGTGTGGGGGTTGTGCCTTTATACTCTGTTTTTAGCTTCTCCTGTCATTTGGTATGATCTGCATAGCCCAGAACTTGAAATTGCAGCCAGTCTATTTGAGTCAACTGAGTAGGGTCGAAGTGATCTTAACAGGTCTGCCCATAGAAGCATGTAATCAAACTATTTAGTCAGGGGTACAAGCATACCAGTAAGCAAGTAAACATGAAGCATCCCTGGATCCACCATGGTTTTGTAAACTACATTTTTCAAGCAGGTTCTAGCATGTTTGGATTATAACCTCTCTCTGGCTGTAGAGTATACAGGGGAAGGAGACTGCCCAGACTGGCGAGATACTGGTTTCTGACCAAGTCCACTGGGGCTACTATATGCAGCAATACCAGACCAATAATAATTTGCAAAGCAGTATGGGATTCTCTGACAGCACCAGTGCAATGGTACAATTTTGATCTCATTTTGTAAATATTATATAGCATTCCTCTTAATGCAGGCACAAACACCTTATCATTCCTACCAGTCCAGACCCGCTCCCGTGCAGCTGGCCTTGAGACTAAAAACAAGGTGTTTCTGAAGTGTGCAAGAACTCCAGAGAGAAGGAGTAATTCCAGCCTTTGCATTGTCAGAACGGGATCAAACAAATATGTGTTTTTATATTTACACAAGTCAGAAATACAGGTATTTTTCTCTCGTCAGGTGATTGACGGTGTCTGTGTGTTCTGTAATAGCGCGATCTGGGTGGCTCGCTCCACGTGACAATAAATAGCAAATAAATAGGCTTTAAGCAACTGAAGGGGCTTACCCTTTGTTTTTTGGTACAGTTCTCTTCTCCTACATTCTCTATTTTAAAGTTTGGTTTTGTACTGTTTAGAAACTCAAACTTGGATCCTTTTAGAAACAGCCTTTTCTGAAACATCAGCTCCCTGATATATATTTATTGGCTCCAATCCTGAGAAGATACATTTGTGTGTGTGTGCTTAGCTTGATTTCAGAATAATTGGCTAAATGTATAAAAATGCAGAAATAATCCTGCAGATGCAGAGCCCTTACTAATCAATGTAACTCTTCTTTTGGACCTGTTTGCTCCTTATCTATTTCCAGAGTTGTAAATACAGAGTAAACCAGTTGTATACCAGGTCACACCAATACAGAAACAGCACAGAAATTTAACAGCAGGCAATAAAAAACTACCAAAGGTAGTGAATCATTCAGAGCTGCTCAAGTGACTGGTAATGTGCTTTATGCTGGAGTGTGAAGGAACCGATGCTCCGACATCGCGATCCTTGTGCAGCATCCAAGGGCCGTGAAGCCCACAGATGGTCAAGTTTCCATTGCAGACCAGAACCCCCAAGTTTTGTCATGGTTATGTGGAATGGAGGCTGGTTTTGGCCTTAAGTCACTCAAAGAGGACTCAGAAGGACTGTTCAGCGACCTGGACAAAAACAAATGCATTTATCTACCAGTCCTTTCACAATACAAGAGATTGATACTGTCTTGTATCACAGGAGGTTTATGCCTTCTGTGGAATCGTGGGCTTGATTCTCATCAGAGTTAGCTTGCTATTCATGCTAAGCATATATGTAAGTTCTTTTTGAGCAGAAATGAGAGTAGAACACATATGTGTGATGGTTATTTGACTGCTCTGAAGAGAGGCACCGTGGCCAATCCAACACACAGGATTCTCACTGATGCCCCAGCGTGTCCAAGCTGGTCCTCCTTTGGTATCACAGCATTTGTGTTCTCCTCCTCAAACTTGTGTTGGGAGGTGTCCTGCTTTGAGGTTAAAACAGAAACAACTTTCCTTTCGTATGTTTTTCTTGGGTTGGGGTTTACTGGGTTGGTTTTTTTTTTCTCCTCCTTATGCAAGACCTTTTCCTGACTGCTTCTGTCCTTTCTTTCTCCATTCTAACAGTTTTTCGTAGTCTTGCTGTCCTGTTTCCTGACTTCTCCTGCAGATGGTTGATTCAGGGGGACAGAGTCTCTGTGTACTGCAGCAGGGCTGGTAGCAAGTCTTCTGCTTTCTATTCTAAGGTTAGAAAGAGGACCCTTTGGCGGAGGAGAAGAACCATGGCTTTGAAAGGTGATTTCATGTCAGAAGGAAGTGGGGATGCTCCTCTCGGCAGCCCTTATCATCCAGTCAGGTCAGAGGAATTGCTCTTCGCTTCTGTAGAGGTCAGAGCCTGAGCCTTTCACAGTCAGATTTGCCTGGGAGACAGTCTTTAACTTCAGCTGAGTGTCTGAAATGGGATTTATTTTTTTTTTTCCCTACTTGAAGCAATTGTAAGTGCAGGGATGGGAGTGCCTCTGTGGGAATTCTGGTCTGCCTATGCCCGCTGAGACCGTGGAAATGCGGACAGGAAGGTGCGACTGCAGCCGGCGAGCTGTGTGTAGCTGAGTGTCAGCGTGACACTGAGGACTGTGAGCACCCCTGGGGGGGCTTGGACACACAGCTGTGTGTGGTGTGCTGTGTCCAGCTGCAGGCATGTGTGTGCAAACATTGTAAGTGAGGACATATGTGAAGGTGTATGTTGCCGTGGGGGAGAGCAGAGCCATGTGTGTGAGCCCGAGTGTGTTAACTGCTCTGTAGGTGCAGAGCATAGGAATAAATGAATGTGAGAGAGTGTGTGTGTTACCAGGTGGTCTGAGAGGGAGAGATCCTGTTCCAGACACGGTCTCTGCTCTATCCTGTCCATTTCTGGACGTGTATTAGCTTTAAAGATGAAAAGAGCCCAGCTTGTCTTTAGCCTGGGCATCACCCCTGAGTGCACAGTTGCTATGCCAGCTCAGTGTGTTTGTGTGCTCTTGTGAGAGAGTTGGTAATTGTGAGCGCTCCCTAAGAGAATCTCTGGGGCCAGGGGATACAATAGGCAAGGGTCTAGGGTCTGAAACTGTAGACTTTAATAAAGCCACTGACAGCAAATAAGAGCCTGACATGTGAGTCACATTACTGACAACAAGGGCTGCTTTGTAGTCCCATCTGCACCCTGATCGGGTCCCGTACAGTAACTGAAAGGACAGAACAAACTGCTGCTGCCTTCAATAAATACAACAGTGCCACAAAGGCAGCCGAACAGACCAACTTTGTGTGGCTTTGCTGCAGCTGAGCTACTCTCCTAGCTCTCTTCCTCGCCTCCCCCACCATTGGAAATGACAGACGTTACCCTGCAAGTGTTGCTTGAGAGCCTTGGCTGGGTGCTTGGCCCCATGGCAGTCATTACACACAGCCCTGGAACATCTCTCTTCCCTGCCACCCCCGGTGCTCCTATCCTTCACAGCCTTCCCCCTTCTGTCACCTCAGGGACTGGGGAGATTCCCAGAGCCTCTGCCTCGTGAGCTGTGTTCCTTGGATCTCCTGCCCTTGCCTGGGGTAGCCAGCACTGGGAGCTTAGCAAAGCCTGACATCAGGCTGTGAGCACAGTTATTCAACGTGTGTGTGATCAGACTCCCACTGGAGTGGTCATGATGAAAATGTTGGACTTTACAGCACAGTAACTTGAAGGCCTTTCAGACCTTCAGTGGTTGGTCACCTCCATAGCCCAGGTAGCATCAGGGGATGTCAGTGTTTGCTGTTTATCCAGATGTCACCTAGCAGAGTCAGAAGCGTTTTTCCCTGGCTGCCCTAAGGGCCTCTTGCTCTTCCCTCCCTCTGGGCCTCTCCTCTTTTGGCTTGGAGACTTTCCCAGTGAAGCGTTTTTCACATGGGAAAAAAAAAAAAGCCTCACAGATCAATCCCCCTTCAACGGGAATTTGTGCCACTGTTGTGTCTTTCTCAGCACTTTTGTGACCAGGCTTTTTTAGTTTGTCCCCATAGCCCTAGAGAAAGGGTCCTCGCTGGACCTGACAGAACATGCTGTCGGGTATTGAAAGAGTGGCATAAATCCTGGGAAAGATTACTGGGTTATAAATCAAAATATAAGCCTGTGGCTGCCGAAGGGGCGATGTTAAGTATGAGGATAAGGTTGTCTGTGACAGTGCAGGTTTGCCTGTGTTGTCTGTCCTGGCACGTGGCGTGTCAGCCCACCTGGCAAAAGTCGAAGTATTTGGCTGCCTGAAAAATAAGGACCCTCAGACTCAACGGTTCATGCCCAGCAGAAACTCTGCTTCCACTGAGCTGAATTCCCTAACGTTGAGGGGTCATCCCATGTGGGACCTGTACCGTTTTCCCTGTGCTTCCATGCTGTGTGATAGAATCTATAGTCTGCCCTGTTGATATATATATATATATCTCTACACAGTCAAACCGACACTGTCTTCTCCTGAGAAGATCTCAGCCATGGCGATTTGTTCTTAAGGCGTAGGCCTTGCCTACCGTAAAGGTCAGATTGTCACCTGGCAACTAGTATATTGCAGCTTACAGAGACAGAACATGCTAGAGGTGAGATGGGACAGATCTTTCCTCAAGAGGACATCAGGCTCTGGGGAGCAGATGAATTCAGTTTCTGAGCATCTTTGGGAAATTCTACAAGACTGTCTTCAGGGAGAAAATACCTCGCTGTGATTTCACAGGCCTTTCTGTTCAAGCAACCACTAAATCCCATTAAGCAAAGGGAAGTACAGACCAGCATAAAACGAATCAGCAAGCAGTAAGAAGCAATGTGTTGTGCAGAAAAGAGAGGAGGGTTTCACTGGGGTCACACAGAAGATTCCCAGATGCTGTGGTGGTAGGTGCTGGTGGGTCATTATTTACAGGCGCAACTGGTGATGATGTTTTGCATAACACTGATATTTCTGATAGTTTCACGTGTGAATCTTCTGCTGGAAAGTCCTATTCTTTATCAATAATATGTAAAGGATTAAACACCATCGTTCTGAAATACCCTACAGAGATGAGAACCAGCACCAGAAACTTGAAGTCCTGTGGGAAATGTGGTCTCTGCTTTTCAGGGAGATCTATGAGAAATTTTCAAAAGACATTTAGAGCATCTTATGATGCTGTTAAAAGGGAATGTAGATTCCCCAAATCCTAGTCCAGTGCTTTGATCACGTAACAAGCTTCCTTTTTGCTTGGGTGTCTCGGCCTAGACCTGGAGAGGGTGAGACCAGTGAACATACAGTCACTATATCTGATGGTGGATTCCAGTTCCCTCAGTCCTCGTCTGTCCTGACCATTTGCAGAGGTTTTAGCAGAGGTGGCACAGCTGGCTAAAGTGGGAGCTGACTCTCAAGCATGGAGTCAACACCACCTGGAGCAACACTGTCTCTTGAACAGGCGGGACCTTAGGGATCCTATTTCTAATAGCTTGATGCCTCAGGAGAAGTGTTTCCTAGACAGAGATGGAAGCATGGAGCCCTGAAGAACAGGAACATCCTGTTATCATATGCTAGAGGGGAGAGGGATCCCTGTGCCAGCCTGGCACAGCTTTAACTTGCTTTTATGTTTTCTTGTATTTGCATTGTTTCTGTTTAACAAGATGCTGTCATAATTGGGGGGAAATTATGTAGCTGCAGCGCTGTGCGCCAGGCTGGACAAAGCAGTTGCCTGAGGGGGCCTTATGGGAGTGGATATTCTACAACTGTGGAATGCAAAGGCTTTGAATTGAAGGAAAGAAGCTATTTTAAATGTCTTTTTTTAATCAGCCAATACAGGTACTTTGTGGAGTGCATTGTTATGGTATGTCTGTTAAAGCACAGGCATCACACAACTGAGGAAGCAGAGAAAGCAACTGATGAGAAGCACAGAGGGTGGGCAGAAATGCCTGGTGGGGATGGTGGCTAAGGAGAGCAGCTGGGCAAAGAGGAATGGGTGGGAGGAATGGGATGGGGTGGCTGGGTGGCAACATGTCCTATAGCTGCCACCCTGGTGCCACCTTACTACCCGGGAGAGCAGAGAGCCCTGAGAGTTGACACAAACGTGCTGGATTGTGTGCTAATGCAGGCAGTAGGAAGCAACTTGCTGCCCCAGCGGTTCCTGCCCCAGGAGATCAGAGAGAAGAAGAGCTTTAAGTTCTTCTTGCAGTTCTCTGAGAAAGGTGCAGCTGGTAATTATTTGAACTCATGTTTTTCTTTCCAGTTCTCCTCCTTTTCTCCCTTCATTGGAGAACTGGTTGGTTAGGTCATTTGAGTCATCATTTGTGGAGAAGCATAGCTCATTGAGTGCCCAAGTACTTCAGTTTAATTTTTCCAGGTTTCTGAGTGGGTGCTTTAAGTGGTCTTTACTAATGACCACTAAAAATTGAACCTGGTTCTGTATGTTATTAAGCAAAGCCTGGCAGAAGGGCTGTAATAAAATGCAGAGAAAAGCCAAGTGCAGACATTTAAAAATAAAAATAAATCTTAAGGCCAACAAAACTTTGGAAGAGAAAAGGCTCTGGAAGGCATTGGAAGTTACTTTTACACTTTCCCCTGGTAAAGCTGAAGCCTTATTCAGTTCTCCCAGCTGGGATACTGGGAATGCTGAAAAGAACTAGGGGCTGCATTGTTAGCCCATGAAGGCTATGACGTCTTAGCCTGTACGGCCTCATGTAGCATAACAGAGAGTGGAGGAAGAGGCAGGGCAGTCTGGGCCAGGCTACTGGGTTAGAGACGAGTGTACCAGTCTCATCACCCTCACCTTTTCAGTTTTTGTTTTCTCCCACCAAGAAATCCTCATTTGCACATTAAAGACTCTTAGTAAATAACTGATGGCTCAGATACCCCAGGCTGAAAGTAGCCTGAGTGGAATTTCACGTCCAGCTTCCACTGACTCCTAGAAGTAGAGACCAGCTCTTTCAGGCCTCCTTGAAAGTCCTAGCCCAGGGGCTCTTGGACAGAAGCTCCGGAGTATGCACTTAAGTCAAGAACTTCTATGAGCATTTGCCAGCTCCTCTATTGTTCCTGCTTTATGATGTTATTTTTTTGCAGGCTCTAGCCAAAATCTTGGAGATTTGTGAGGTAAAAGAAACTGGGATCCAAAAAGTCCCGGACGCTTAGCGGTTCTGACCAGATAAAGTTGTTCCTTATGTTTTGAGGTCCAGTCCTTTTCAAGATAGACTCTGGAAATGGGGAAAAGAGGCAGCCTTGGAAAAAGGGAGCTTGGTCCTAAACTGTCAGCCGTTAAAATAACGAGAGGCTTTTGCCAGCTGAACAGGAGAAGCCACTTCCAATAAAGCCAATCAAAAGCAATTTCCCTGCTGAAAGGTGGCCTACCTGAGAGCGAGCGGCCGCACCAGCTGCACGCCGCTGCTGTCAGACTTGGCCGGGTCTGTCAATTAAGGGAACACAGAGCAATCTGTGAGCGCTGAAAGGGATCCCTTCAGAGCCCTCGGTGGCTGAGAGACAGGCCCATTGTCTGCATGCATGTCTCACATAGTTTCAGAGCCCTGATAAGCAGGCACGCCATGAAAACCTGCATTATATGGCGAGTTCGGGAATACTTTGGCTGGGGGCAGACGGAGGAGGGGGGAGTGGGAGAAGAGGTAATTCTGCACCTTTGCATTGTGGGAGGTGGGGCAATGAAAGACGTCGCGTTTGGTGGTCCCCCAATATAGTCTTCTTTCTCACAAACTCTTGTTGAATGATGGAGTCGTCGTTTCCTCTGCCTCCCCTCCTCCCCACCGTCCTTCTCCCTTATTCTGAGCTCAGAAATCGGCTGGGAAATTACTGCAGCGCTAAAGGAGACCCAACAGCTTAACCACCTTCAACTCCTGCCTTGCCACATCCTGATAGTCCTTTTTCCCGGGAATCTGGGACCACCAAGATCTACAGGCCTGTGGCCAGGGAAGAAGAAAAGCTTCAGATGTACACACACCTATAGAGTCTATAGAATAGGAAGGTAGACACCGCTCCTAGGGGAAGGAATGAGTGGGATTCCCTCACCAGCTGCTGACCAAGGTTTGCTTTTATCTTCCTTGCTTTGTAGCCTGGTGCCTGGATCCCTTGGGAGATACAGGCCCTGCATCCTTCCCAGTGACAGGCCCAGAAGGGCTTGTGCTTTTGGATGGGCACATCCTAGCCTAGAGCAGGATGCCCCCTTAGACTCAAGCACTGCTCGAGCTTGGGACTACAGGAATGTCTTAGCCCGTGCTAAAATGTCAGCATTGCCAAGCAAATAGAACCAAACCATGTTGCTTTTGTGTTCTCTTTCTAGGCCATTTTGCACAGAAAGAAGTTTCCAGCAGAACTCTCTCTGTGAAATAAAATATCCACGATGGAAGTTTGGCTTTCCATAGGCTTGGTGGGGGTATAGAGGCTGGGCACTTTGGGACAGGAAGTGAGGGAATGCGTCCATATGAGCGGGCAATCTCTTAGTGGTGCTGTAGCATATACTTGGGAAGAACCAATGTGGTGGTGACAGGGAAAAAAATGCCACCACCCAGGACACGAAGGATGGGTTGCAAGTGACCTTTGCTAACTTCTTCCTTCTTCTGGCTGGAGGCCCTATTTTCTGCACTCACTGCAGGCTGATAATCTTCATGTTCAATTTTAGTTAAAGGCACTCTAGATGGTCTCCATTCAAGGATCGAGCCAAAGCTTGTTACAGACCATGCCCATTTTTGACTGTCATGGACATGTTGGACCAAAGCCTTTGCTGATAACTCAGTTGAATTCTGTGGACTTACCCAGGGATGGGTTTGGACCATACACTTCAGCTCTCACATGTGTTTTTTGGCAGCGCAGCGGGCTGCCAAAGAGAGGGTTGGATTTCTGATTGCTCAGTCCTTAGTCTTCAGCAGATACACCCTTGTCAGGCCTCAGGGGTTGCCTGCAGCTCACCCAGTGACACTCCAGGGGAAGTCAACTCCTAGGTTTTCCCTGTTGGGGGATAAGTCTTGGCTCAGCACATTTAATAAGGAAAATTAATGAATTCACAGTTGGATGGAAGCTCCTCTCTCATCTCTGACCTGCTGAGGCCCATGGAAACCCATCTTTCTTTTCACCTTAAATAAAGCCCCCATCACGGATGCCAAATTCTACTGTCTGTTCCCACACTCTTCGCTGCACACTCGCACCACACTTGGCAGTCCTGGGTGAAGTTCTAGTGCTGACATAATATTTGACTTACTTTCAAAGATTTCTTCTTCAATCTAGCCTCTATTTTATGTCCTTCTGTTTAGGGTTACGTACTTACATTGACCAGAGAGACCAGCTTTGCTTTGTTCTCTAGTCCTTACTCCTCCACGACTTCTCTAATGCTCATATTAATCTCCTGAGACCGTATGGTTCTCCTTCCACCCTCACTTAAGTGTAATTTGTGACCCTTCTCACCCCCAGATGCAGACAGACCCTTCTCCAAAACACACCAGAAGCCCACAGCATCCACTCAGTCACACTGTGGGCTCCAGGCATCACCTTGAAGAACCTTTTCTTTTCCTTTTGCTTATCTGTCTTGGTGTCTTTTGGGGCCCATTGAATCCGAGTCGTTCTTGATGAGGGAAAGGTAAGTTGAGGCACCTCCCAAAACCGCCAATCCTCTTTTCAACAGAATGAACTGTCTCTATACAAAGATAGTCCTAGCACAATCTAGCACAGTGCATTCTTACTTGCTTCGAGGAACAGCAAACTAATTAAGTGGAGATACTTAGCAGATTGTCATCAGGAGGCAAGTGAGGCACTCGGGGAGACGAATGGGGCAGTCCGTGCTTCTCGGCACTGTTCTTTTGATGTCTTGTCAGATTCAAGCTGATACTGACTGCTCCAGGAAAGGGTACACATTCCATTTTTCCTATATGCTCGGGGATGAGGGGAGCTGCTTGATTGTGAAATGGAAGCTGAAGTTGAAGAGCAGAAGGGGTGGTGTTAGAATGGGTCCCGGTGTGTCCTGCTGTAGTTTGGGTCTTGCTTTTCAAGTTACAGCAGCAAACTTCTCATTCTTGCTCTGCTGTTTGGACTTCATTCACAAGCTGGTGCTCCACGTTGGAGCTGTGTGTGACTAGCTCTGTGTAACGATAAACAACTAATAATAATATTAAAAATAAAAAATAAGTCTCTGTCACCTGCTCTCCCCAGTTTCTCCTGTGCCTCCCTGCAGGCAGATACGAGGGAGCTGCCAGACATCTGCTTCTTGGGGCCCATGGGACCTCCCTGTGGTTTGGGAAGGGGAGGCCTTTGATCTGTGGTTTGTGTGGGGGAGGTAGATGATGCTGTGGTTTGCAAACAGCTGATGGTTCTGTCTTTCCTTCAAAGAAAAAGAGCAGCGTCGGTCTGCGATAATGCAGGGTTGGGAGTGGGCAGGATTGATGTGGTTTGCTCTGCAGGTTGCAGTTCATTTGTGTCGTGGTATATGTTTAAGGAAAGGTGACAGCCTTGGTTGTGTCTTTAAGCCACAAGCCTCCTTTAGGGGCAGCAGGGAACGGCCCCAAACCAACAATAAAACCCTTATGAGCTGAGAATTTCCTTCCTGCATCTCTCTGGGGCATGTAGTAGTTGTTCACCCTGGGGAAAAGTGCTCTCCTTTCTCTATCAACTTGTCTGTAGAAGGGACAGTTCTCTGTGGGCATCTGCCCCACCAGGGCTCCTGTGGCACTGCCTGCTGTGATTTTAGAGCTCAAAGGAGCGGTGACTGCTCTTATCCCTGGCCACCCCGGAGGTTACGTTCAGCAGCTGGGGTGAGGATTGCTGAGGAAACGTTGAGTTTGGGCAGAAACCGTGGTGTTGGATGTTGGTGTCCATCCGGGGAGGGAGGGTGGCAGCTCTGAAGGAAAAGAGTGGGGCTGTGCTTGTACCACTGCAGATTTGGGAAAACTCCCACGTGTAAGAGCCCAGTGCTGAGAATATAACATCTGGTGCACTCGACCAAACCAAAGATCCATCTTCCATGGGATACTGTCTCCCTACAAAGTGAATATTTAAGGAAGGGAATAAGAAGAGGGTGGGTATGTAGTCATCTCTCTGATGTATAGCGTCGAGCAATCAGAGTTGAGAGATTTCCTGAAATGGAGAATATATTGGGCTCGTTATGACTGGTGGTCACCCCTGGATTAATATCAGTCCCTGGGGCTCTCGTGACAGGATTGCCTTGGGCAGCAGGTCTGGCAGCATTTAAAGGTCCGGGAAGGAGAAGCTGGTAGAGGAGGGGCTAGTGCTTGGACCTGTAACAGTGCGAGTGCTGCCAGGCACGGCGAGCTGGGAGATCTCCAGCTGGGCAGGAATAAGGAGAAGCAGAAGCGTGTAAATCGGTGACATTCAAGATGCTGTAAATACATCAGAGTAAAGCCACACCATTGCACAACTGGAAGCGGGTGATTTAGAATCATAGAATGGTTTGGGTTGGAAGGGACCTTGAAGACCAGCCAGTTCCAAGCCCCCTGCCCTGGGCAGGGACACCTCCCAACAGAGCAGGTTGCTCCAAACCCCATCCAGCCTGGCCTTGAACCCCTCCAGGGATGGGGCAGCCACAGCTTCTCTGGGCAACCTGTTCCAGTGCCTCACCACCCTCACAGCAAAGAATTTCTTCCCAATATCTAATCTAAGTCTACCCTCTTTCAGCTTAAAATTGTCACCCCACGTCCCATTTATTGCCTCTGGAGCAGGTTTTCCTTACAGGTGCCATTCTGCCTGTAATCCTTAGGAATTTGCCTCTGCCCTCTTGTGTTCTCTGGCCTTGAGGGGCTGGTCTCGCTCATGGCAGCTTGGAAGGGCTCTGGGCAGTATTTTATTGAGCAGTGCTGCTGTAGCCCTTTCAGCAGCGTCCCATTCCCAACGTGCCTCAGCGCTGAGGACGTACCCGGCATGGACATCTGAAGTCCATTGCAGATCAATGGGACAAAGGGTCCTGCACGTGCCCCAGGAACCAAACGCTTTTAGCAGCCCGCTAGAGCCCGCTGCTCCAGCCCACCTGTAGTTTGAGTGGGAGAGGCCCACGTTTTGGGTTTTAGTGCCTAAATTTGATCCCTCCTAGAGACATCACCACGGGGAATGGAATTCTTAAAAGCACTTATTACCACTTTCATTCTTCTTTTCGAATCAGTGTTGTGCTGTAAAATGCCCCGTTGGGGCGTAGGCATGTTACTGGGAGTGGAGCCCTAACATTTTTGAAAGCTTTTGCGAAATCTTTAATAGCCAGGTGACTCCTACTTATCACTGCTGCTTCGGAGCTGCTGACATTTCCAAGGAACAGTAGCAGGTCAGAAGAGTCAGCTTGGAGAAGCTGAGCTGCTTCTTCACCACATTATGCTCACCTACGCCGGTGCTTTATAACTCTGTCTTTAATGATTTTCTCAGCTATTTTTCCTGGTCCTGGCGTGAGGCTCACTGAGGTCTGTAATTCCCATGATTGCCCTTAGCACCTCTTTGCAAAGAAGTGCAGAGTGTTGGCTCCCCTCCAGCCCGGTGGGAGAGTGGCTGTTTTTAATGAGAAATGGAATATTTTTGTTAGTAACTTCTTTATACTTTGATTTCTTTAGAGTATTTGCATAAATGCCATCTGGTCCTGGAGGTTTCTTGCTACTGAAGTTGTTAGGATATGCTGTTATGCCTTTTTTTCTTCCTTTTGAGTTTCTATGTGTCTGCTTTTAATATATCTGGCTGTGTTTGTCCTCTACTACTATTATTGCTGTTTGTGGTTACAGGGTTAGTGTAATGTGGTCAAGCTGCCCAGACTGGAGACCTTTTATGCTAAATATTTACCATATATCCAAATCAAACCCAGACCTTACCTGGGGAAGCTGGTGGCCGGGCTTTTTAAGACACAGTGAACCTTTAGCTAGTGTTCTCCTATAGGGCAAATGAGAAAAGTTTACTCTGATCAGCTGGGCCAAGCATAACCTTGTGCAAATGTGTCTGAGTTCAAGAACGTTGCCTGCTGATGGCAATCCAGAGCAGAGAGGCTCTGGATTTTGGCCTGGGTTTGGGCAGCTTTGCTGTTCTCGTATTCTACCCTTACATTTTAATTGCAGTGTCACATTTCCCAGACTCACCTTGTTTTCTGTACAGTTTGAAAATTCCCCTTCTCGGTGACACGCGGTAGAACATCCCTGTAAAGGCACATCCTTGTATTTCTGACCGTGTCAGAGCAATCAGGTATCCAGAACTTTGTCAGCCAATTCACATGGTTTAACAAACCCGCTGGTCTTTCCCCTTACGCAGCTCCTGCCTCCTCTTCTCACCTCGCTCCTGCTGTCAGCATCTTTGTGAATGGAGTTTGCTAAAAGAGAATGAGCCCCGACCCTTTTCCCCTCCCTTCCCCACTCCCAGCAGGCAGGCAATATGGCACAGTGCGGTCTCCAATGTCCCTTTAGTCACTTCTCTGCTGTCAGTGTCATAGGGCTAGTGTTTAAGCATTTTCACGCTGGATTTGAAATGAGATTATAGACTGGTCCACTCAATTGACTTAATGGATTTTAAGAGACTAGATCCTATTAATGCAGTCAGTGCCCCAGGGTGCCTCTCCTACTGCAGACAAGATAATCTGCCATGCAAATTAAATCCTGCCTCAAGATGCAGGGCCTGCTTAATGTGATCCATTACACAGTTTACTTGTTTATATCTAATATTGTAACAGGAATAGGCTTACGAGCAGCAGGACTCAACTGAATAGAAGAGTAAATTACCAGGAAAATGAGGTTTTAGAGCCTCTCTCTCTTCCTTTCTCTCTATCTCTCCTATTTTCTTCTCTCTCTCTCTCTTTCGCTTGTGAAAACACATTTCTTTTCTGCTTTTTGCACGTAGGGAACAATCAAGGAAAATAATATGGCTGTGAGTGATGGATTCTGCTTTTGTTTACAGAGGTGTAAATTGGGAACTTATCCTGGAGAAGGAGCTCAAGAGGTTAAAAACCCCCAAACTTGATGGAGACTTGACCCTTTCTTTAGCTCTTGTTCAGCCTGGGTGGGGTTTTGGAGTGAGGTATTCTGACTGCTCCTTTCACTGCAGAAACTCCCATGGATGCTATTTCTTCTCTCTCCAATAAAGTCACAAGAACAGGCATAGGTGCAGACAATAATAGAGACTGGTCTAATTGGAGGATCAGGTTTGGATTCAGGAAAGAAAAATCAAGGATATCCAGTTTGGATAGTTTAGAGGAAAAAAGGTCAAAGTCCAAGGAGAAGTGGTTCAGCAAGGTCACAGACTTGTAACAGGGCAGGGACTTGGGTCCCTGCAGGAATACATGTCAAGGAAGATGCTTGTGTAAGTGATCCTTTCAAGGGCAGGAGGATGGATTATCTCACCTCTCACTCTTGGGATACCGTAGCTTGTGTTAAGGATCTTGAGATAAGGACCCACCAATTTAGGAATGCTGGCATGACATTGGAAAAGATACCTTTTCATACCTGAAAAAGCCAGTCGTGGAGTCCCTGGGATGAGGGTGTGGAGGATCAGAGTGTTGGGGCACGAATAGCAAAGAGGAAAGGGATGGATGGGGCTGCTTGACTGTTTCAAGTTGTAGGTGACTGGTACTAGGAATAGATGAGGGTCTGCCCACCCTTTGGTTTTGTCCAGGTGCAAGAAGATCTCAACCCGTCTCCATAACTAAAGCAATTTCATGGTAGGGGGAAGGAAGGCACGGGGCACCAGCCAACTGCTCTGAGCATATACAGATAGATAGCTTTCTACCAACCCGGTAAGAGTGCCAGGCACACTCAGTGTGGCTGTGCTGCTGTAGTTGTGCTAAGGGCTGTAGGCACGGTGATGAGAAGGCCCTTCTTCAAACTCCCGAATGAAACAACCGGCTGGGACGTAGGTACGAAGCTGTGTTGTCATTTGCATGATGTCTGTGTTGGATCCTGAGGTCTTCTGGGATTTCTGAACGAAGGAGAGTCAAAGGTAGGGACATTCCTTAGGACTTGACACAGTGTGTAGCTGTAGAGGGGTCACTGTGTCTACAGAGACACTCTGTGGCCAGATCCAGAGCCCATCCATTGCAAAGGAAGAAGGTAGGAGCACCAGGCCGTTTCACTTTCACAATATCTTATTGGACCTGTCTTTATTTCTGCGGTGATGGGAGGCAACTGTGACAGGATTCAAACAATCTGCAGTTCCTGTCGCTCACACAGACTCTGGTTTGTCCCATGAAAACCAGTTATTTCATCAAACCTCAGTTCTCAGTCTGTAGCAGTGTGATCTCTTCGGTCTTTTCTGTGCGTGTACGACCCCAGCACAGGGACTGTGCCTTTGGGAATAACCAGACAATAATGTATATTACAGTGGAAATGGTATGTATATTGTATATTGTGCTGGGCTCCTGCACACCCAAGTGGTCACTGGCAAGAGGTTTATTCCCACTGGTGGCACTAAGAGGTAGATGAGCCCAAGCAGCGGAACCCGGTGTTGGGTTGAGTGGTCCAGGCCTCGTAACCGGTGCTGACTTCAGAACAAGTCTCCAGGCCGGGGAGCAACGTTACCTTGAACCAATACTTTCACCATCTCTGCTGATGGCACCTCATGCAGGAAGAGAAGCAGAGGGAGGAGGAAAGGGAACTGTTTTTTTAACTTAATTTAAAGCTTTTTATGAGATTTTCACAGCTGTGATCTTATCAGGGTTTGGCTATAGAAATTAAAGCTGCAATTATATTTTCCCCTTCCTGGAATGTAAAATAAAGTCTAGTGCAAAATGCATTAAAAACTGGAATGTAAAAGTGTAATTAATGTGGAGCAAAAAGCACATTGCGTCATTAACTTTTTTATTAATATTCTCACGCAGTGCAATTTCAAAGCTCGGTGCCACTCCATTTCCCCCAGTGAAATATCTCCCACTCTTTCATTGCTGCTACCTTTAACCTCATCTTTAATGGGATGACAGCAGCTTTCCTCTGGAATTACATCTCTGCTCATCCATCTGTCCCACTCTAGATCCTTTCTTCTTCCTACCTTGGGGTTCCTGCTGTGCTGGGATGCAGTTCTGTTCCTACTGGAAAGAGAAAGGGACAAAGGCATGAGGCGTTTATTTGGCAGCTCTAGAGCGATGATGGAGTTGCTTCCTTACCTGGGGAAGGCAAAGGGATAGGATTCTTTCTTCTGCTGAGCTGGAGGAGCAAGGCATCATCTTTGAAAGGCATTGCCAAGACATCCTGGAGTCCTCAGCACAGGAAGGATATGGACCTGTTGGAATGGTCCATGGAGTGCCATGAAAACGCTCAGAGGCTGGAGCCCCTCTGCTGTGAGGACAGGCTGAGGGAGCTGGGGCTGTTCAGCCTGGAGAAGAGAAGGCTCCAGGAAGACCTTAGAGCCCCTTCCAGTCCCTAACGGGGCTAGAGGAGAGCAGTGGAGTGGAGTGATAAGGATGAGGGGTGGTGGTTTTAAATTGAAAAAGGAGAGATTTAAATTAGATCTTGGGAAGAAATTCTTTGCTGTGAGGGTGGTGAGACACTGGCCCAGGTTGCCCAGAAAAGCTGTGGCTGCCCCATCTCTGGAGGGGTTCAAGGTCAGGCTGCTTTGATGGGGCTTGGAGCAACCTGCTCTGGTGCGAGGTGTCCCTGCCCAGGGCAGGGGAGGGGAACTCAGTCATCCGTAAGGTCCCTTCCAACCCAAACCCTTCTATGATTCTGTGCCTTGCTTGCAACTCGTGTCTCTAAGACTTTGTGGATGTAAGCAACGCTCATTCTAGATCTGCTTCCTCTTGCTGTGTTAAGGCCTAATCCTGTAAGTTGTAGTTGCTTAGACACCACCTGGGTACTGACTTAACTTCCCTTATTTCGTTGTCTCTGCGTGCAGCAAGTAGTTTTCAGTTGTGGCTGTGTGAACAGAGAACCCCTGCTTTCCCTGAGATGCCAACCCAGGCTCTTTGCACCCTGGCATTGATGGGAAGACTAATATATAATCCTTTTCAGCATGGAAATATAGGGCCAGAATCAATTCTTGCTGAAATATCAGGGATGGGTTGAGTGACAAAACTGTACTCCAATATGCAGAAAGCAGACTAACAGGTAATACTGCACTGAAATCAAATGCTTAGCAGTCTTGGTGTCATTTTATAAGGGATAAAAGGGATCTAGATTCACCTCTCAATTCTTTTGAATTTCCAAGAGTGTCAGTTTTTCTGGACTGCATTCAGCTCTGGAGTGGGCAGATGACGCTCAGACGTGTTTCATGAAGACCTCTAACAGCTCCTCTTATCACAGGATGGCAGGTGATTTGTTCCCTGGTTCCCAAGTTTTAGTTTCCAGATTCCTCTCATTTCTTTCTCATTTCATGTTAAATTACAATTTGGGATCCGAGTTTTAGTCCTTGCAGTGATTTCTAGGCTTGAAGTAGAAAATGAGACTTTGAGAGCTACCAGCTATTTGCTCAGCTTGGAACTGGCTCTAAGAGTCAAGCCCAGGGTATCTGTCCACCATGTGTATGTATTCCCAGATGGTGCATGGTATCAGATCCAAAGGATTCCACTTGAATTTCCTGGTAGAGGTGGGATAGAAGCAAGATCCAGACCGCATTGGGAAGGATGGGATGCTTATTGTCCCTTTCTGATGGACTCAGAACCCTGAGAGACATTGAAGGGGATTATCTGCTCACTGAGAGTGGAGGTCAGGGTGTATGAGTCACGGCCCAGCAGGAAGAAGAGGAGAAATTTGGAGAAAGGAATTTGGGGCCCTACAAGTCACCAGGAGTAATTTGGATGCTGGGTGGAGAAGAGGGGGCTTTGGTGAGTCTTCAAATGCGTTCTCACTTAGGCTTCCATGAAAGGCTAATTGGCCTGTTGAGCCTTGGTCACGGCTTTCATACAACCAGTAATGTATAGAAGCAAAATAGCCTTGTCTCAGAGAGTGTATAGAAGTGCTCCATCTGGGGAAAATTCCCTTTAAGTCTGTGATCAATTCTTTACTGTTAACTGGGCTTTCTCCAAAGACCTGAAGTAGGGAATAATGAAGAGAAGTTGTCCTTATTTGTCTGCCTGGGATAGACTCCTGAAACCCACTGGGTATGAGCTGGTATTTGTTGTGATCTGCTGTTTGTCTGAAGAAGACATCTGATGGTGTCCATCAAAGTTCCCATTTATTGATTTTTTTCAGCTGCTCACTGAACAAACCCAGTGCCTTTCGCAGCGCGTTGCCAATACCATCAGCGTTTTTGAGGGAGCTGTTGTTCACGTTTTGACTGAAATTATTATTGCAATTGCTTTGAAATTATAAAAATCTTCCTTTAATGAAAACCATCTCCCTGGAAATCATACTGGGTTTCAGATTAATTATGTATGTATTTCACACATCTGTGATTCTGAGGTCCTGTAGTATCAATTTCATCCTTCCTTTTCTTAAGGCTTTCTTCTGCAGAAAGTGTCGGGAGATAAAATGAGAGCCTTTACCGGTGCCACCCGGTAACAAAGCAAAGTTAAATACAGGCTGGTGTCTGGCTCTTCAGTCTTTTTCTATAGGTACTTGATTAACTTGATGCTATTTTCCAGCCTCTCAGGACTGGGCTGGGGCTGAGGAGGACTCTGCATTGTGTAACTTGCCTGGTACTTTACGGCATAGTGCTTGAATTCTTGTAACCCCCCCCTCGGTGAGTGCCAGCTGCCTGTCAGGTGTTACCATGTCAGGTACACCAGGATTAGCAATATTACTGATGATGTCTGTATTTAGCTTTGGGATGTCCTCATAAAGCCGAGCTGGGGAACTGGGAGTGCTTGGTTTCAAACCCATCATACTTTTTCAAGAGGGTTATATGTTATTCTTTGTCACCCACGTGAGCTTGGCTGCTTGTCGTAGCTCTTCTGGGTTTTTTTTCCTTCACCCCTGAGGTTGGCATAAAATAATTCCACGATGCCTTTAAGATTTCTCAGTTTCCAAATGACCAAAATACGATTGTGACATTGTAAAAGCCAACACAGCATCTTGAATTACCATTTTTAGAGAATCCCCTCTAGTGTGAGAAGCATGGAATCGGGGAACTGTCAAGAGTTGGCAGGCACCTCTAGAGCTCACCCAGTCCCACTCCCCTGCCAAAGCAGGGTTGCCCAGAGCACAGCACTCAGGACTGTGTCCAGGCAGGGCTTTTGAAGGTCTCCAGACCCCCACACCCTCCCTGGGCAGCCTCTGCCAGGGCTCTGCCACCCTCCCCCCAAAGAAGTTTTTCCTCATGTTGGAATGGGAAACCTTGGATGGAACTTCCATTTGAATGGAAGTAGAAGTGCTCCGCCTTAAACTAAACCGTGCTCGTGGTTGGAAGCGTGCTTTCCCAAGTCGTGTTAATCATCCCAGTCAAAATCCAGCCTTTCCCCCTGGGAAACACTGTCCAAAATTTGAGACAAAATTATTCATTTTAAAATGAGACCGATACGCTCACGATTAAGCTCCGGACTTTCATTTCCTGGACTTCTGTGGAATGCCCTGGAGGGGAGTCAGTGGTCAGCAGAACTCTCCCCTCTTTTCCTTTGCAAGAATGCCTTTATTTTCAAAGGCTTGTCTGGGCAATGACAAAATGGAATTACTGGTTATGTCAGAGAACACACAGTTGTAATGACAAAGAAAAAGAAGGGGTAGAGAAAGAGGCAAGAGCGCTCCCTGTCCCATTGTCTCCGTGTTGCATCCATCTGGTTTCTGGTAACACAGAAGAGGCAGATGCTGCTCCTTCCAGTGTTGAATGGTGCTCCTTTTACAGTGATGATGGCACTGCCCTCTTTGAAATGTCCACTGGCAGATTGATTTGCTGCTTACTGTCCTGGCTCTTCTGGTTTCTCACTGTGTTCATTGAGATTTTCATCCCGTGCTCTCGGGGCGCTTCTGCTGGGTGACGCTGCAGGGTCACTGGTCAGTTCAGCTGGTTTGCTGTCGTGGTTTCAGCCAAAAGTACCGAAACCAAACTGACAGATGGCTCTTCCTCCCCCCCCTCCAAGGAAAAGGATAAAGAGATTTACGAGTTTAGAATGAACTAAACTAATGAAGTATTAATACTAAAATTAAAACAAAAGCAAAAGGAAGAAAATAATGACATAGATCCAATTTGTACAAAGCCGTATCAAGTTCCCAGGATGATGATCACGTCCCCAGCAGCATCAGGAAAAGTCCCAGACTGGACTGAGTGACCGACAGGAGCTGGATTCCGGATCAGGATCAAAGG
>VZTM01014282.1:140532-156369 GCA_013400555.1 Jacana jacana
GGGTTAGGCTGGACATTAGGAAAAAGTTTTTCCCAGAGAGAGTGGTCAGTCAGTGGAATCAGCTGCCCAGGGAGGTGGTGGAGTCTCCATCCCTGACTGTGTTTAAGATTCAATTAGCTGTGGTGTTGAGGGATCTGGTGTAGGGGAGAACTTGTAGAGTAGGGCTGATGGTTGGACTTGATGATCCCAAGGGTCTCTTCCAACCTAAATGATTCTATGATTCTAAAAGGCTCTTCATCCCTTTCCCACAGTAATCAAGGAGTTTCCTCCTTTTGATGATTCTTCTGTTTACATTGTGATTCCCAGTTTATTTTAGCTTTTGATTTAGCAGTTGTAGAATCTAAGACAGCTTGGCTTTTCCACTTGAATTTCTTTCTGTGTTCATTCTGACTCTTCATAATCCATCTTCGACTCTTCTTTGGTCGCTTTCCCTTCCTTCCTCTCCAGCTTGATGATGTTCAGGACATAACATACTTTTTTGTCCAATATACTATTTCCTGATACCATTACAGTTGGTGTCATTTTCCTTCCAATTTGTGATTTTTTTCTGTACGCTCTTGCCTTCGCTTTTTCTCCCCCTCTCTTATTCTGGCTTTTAAAGGGAGTTATTTATAGTGGTTTTGACAACACCTTGGCTTAAGCCTGGGTGTCCAGCTGAAGATTCCTGAATGTCTTGATTGTTCTCAAGCTGGTAATGCATTCATCTTAAATGCCATGGTGTCCGTACCACCTTGGAGGAATGTGTTGCCCTGGTGGTGCTCTCCTCTCCATGCCTGTTGCTGGTGGCTGCTTTCTCTGTTGCAAGGACTGATCCACACGATGGTTCTGCTCTACTAGAGGTAGCCAGAAATCTGACCAACTGTCCCAGTTAGTGTGGCCTTTGGGGACGAGGCTGGGTGTCACCTGCAGGAAAGTAGGGCTGATAGGTTTGATCACTCTGCTGCTGCAGCAGAGTTCTGTTTAGCAGCACAGCAAAACTCTTGCTGCTTGTACTGGGACGTGGTGGTGACCAGCTGCTCTGCCATTCACGCTTTTCCCACCGTCTAACCCTCACTGGAAATCAAGCTTTAGGGCAGAGAGCAGTGTCGCTGCCGGCGTTGGCTGACTCCCACACCTCTGCTGACAGTTGTACCCAGAGACATAAAAACTGTAAGAACAGGTCCATCTGATGAGGGCAGTAGTTGGGGATGTGCTGGCAGAGAGGTAATCAAATGCTTATTAGATTAAAATGACCACCTTCAGATGCACTTGGGAGCAGATGGGAAGCTGGTACAGTACCCAGAGGACAGGTGGGCTGTACTCAGGCCAGCTTGCTCTTCTAAGCAGGTGAATTGCTGTCTCTGGACTAGCTGAGGCTCTCCAGGGGTCTTTGAGGTGTTCCACTGTGTCTTTCCTAGCAGGAAGGGAATACAGCCATGCAAAGCTGCATTAACAGCTAGGCAGACAGCTGCCTGTGATCAGCCTGGAGCTGGCCTGAACACAGCAGAATACTGTGCTTCCAGCAGAGCAGCTGGGCATAGAGGACCTGATGCTGCCAAAGTGCTGAGAACCTCCTTGGTAGTGCCATGGATCTGTACTTCCTCGGCTGAGAGGTGAGACAAGACCAGCAACGGCCTTGGAAAGCAAGGAGCTCCTGTTTATTAGCGTGGGCTTGCTCCCTAATTATTTGTGAACTCCCAGCATTTAGGGCCTTATTCCAAAATCTGCTACAAATGTAGGAATCTCCTGAGCATTTTAAAATGGGTTTTTAGTTTTCCCTCTGCACGTGAAGGAGCTTTCCCTGGGGAGAAGCCTCACATGTTCCTGTGTGTGGCTGCAGAGCTGACCCTTGCCGTGTGCCAGGGAAGCTCCAGCACGCAGCGCTCAGATGGCCAGGAGCTGTTAAATAGAGCACTCTCAGTGGTGAATGCAACCAAGAGAAAGGGATACCTCGTGGCCAAATCACTTTGTAGCTAAACCTACCCACTGCCTAGGAAATACATAAACTTTTGAGGCCAAGTGCTGGCCTCTGAGCAAAACCTGCGCTCCAGACGCTTGAAAAAATGTCTGGCTGCTGTTTTTCATTAGTGATAGAGGCGTAATCCCTTCCCATTTACACCGTGCTGAGGGGCATATGCTCAGTTCAGGAGCCCTGTGAACGAGGACGGGAAGCTTAGAGGGTGAGAGAGATTTGTATTTTCCTCTTCTAACACTTCTCCCCCAAAGAGCCTTCAGACTGACTGAAATTATGTGAGGGAGAAAGAAGGATTCACAGAGGAACTGGCTCTCTTACAGGCTGGGGTTTGTTCCAGAAGGAGAAAACTTAATGTCCCCACCCACCTGTCACATCCAGAACCACAGGGGCAATTGCTGACAATGTATTTCCCCCAAATATGATGGACATCCAGAAGGGAAGGACACCCCATTAGATCACTTAATGAAAAAGGGAGCACTAAAGTTCTTCAAAACCATGAGCCAGACACGCTGGTAAGTGGTTGAAGATACTTTCCTTGCTTGACTGCCAATACTGTCTTACACTCATGAGGTAGCCCTTGAGAGCAGACTTGAGAACGTTGATCTACTCTTGGCTCAGGCATGGTCTTCTCAGTGGTCATCATGAAGGCCCAGTGCATTGTCTGCATAACCAGTGATGTGGATGAGGGACACTTGGGTTCAAAGAGTGGTGCAAATGTGGGAATTCTCTTTCTAAGGAAATGAGACAAATCGTTGTACTGCATCTTCCCTCCTGACTGAATCAGTAGAACGAGTAGCTTCTCCCATTTTAAACAAGTTAAACTTTGTCTGTGTACAATCTCTTCGATATTTATCACTCGTTTCCTCAGAACAACCTTAAAACCAAGGAATAAATCCAGTCCACGGGATGGGGAGCTTCTTACTGTTTCATCGTGTGCTACACTTGCTAAGCATTTGCTCGAGAGGTAGGAACTTTAATCAGTGCCTTCACATTCTCGCAGAGAGCAGGATGGCTGAGGGGTCACTGGGTCACTCTGCAGTCTGTCACAGCCACCACGTCTCCCTAACCTTGAAACAGACTGTGATCCACTGGAAGACACAGGAAAAAGTTATACGAAGCGAAGAGAAAGCTCAGCTGATCAAAGGACTGGCAGACCCTGTTCTACCCTTGCCCCTGCTCTGTCCCAGCCGAGGACCAAGTGATAACACCCATCTGCTGACCACCACTTGCTCCCCCATCTCTTTCTCTCCCTTCCCTTCTTCTGGTCCAATACTTTCTTAATGTTTTTTTTGTAGAGAAATGAGCTTGGACTGAGTCTGAAGGCAAGAGAGCGCACCTCGTTCCCTAAGGCAACCTCCTTGCTTATTGTGGGGTGGTTTCCTTTAAATCTGTGCTGGAGCACGGTGGAAGATCTGTCTGTGGCCAGACTCCAAGCCCAAGTCCCCGGTGAATGCAGACAGACAGAGAGAATGTCAGGACAGAAGAAGAGAAAGAGGGAAGGAGGAAGAGGGAGGCACTGTGACCCCTGCGCCAAAGCCTTGTGAGCGTGGCAGAGACTTCTGTGTGTTTGTGTGGAACGGGGGCTGTTTAGATAAACAGATGGCAACAAATGGCATAAAATTATATACCCATAATGTCAGTTCATAACATTTTGTTCGACATACTTGATTTAATCGCTTAGCTGACGATTTTGCTTTTGGGCCCATATGGTGGCAAATGGCAAATGAACCCTCTTTACACAGCAACTCCAATCTGGCACTTTTATCACCGAGACTTAGGGAAGAATCCGGGAGGAGAGAGATGCAGATGGAAAATGAATGAGCAAGCAGGGTGGGGTGCATGTGTGGGAAGAGGAGAGGATTTGAAGGTGCAGCCAGAGGAGGGTTCTTTAGGAGATGGAATTGGAGGGGGGGGGGGGGGGATGGATGGACCTTGAAATGGGGAAGGGGAGGGCTGGGACAAAAAGAATCAGGATGTGATATTTGTTTGAGCATCTAAGAGATGAAAGAGGGAATTTCTTAGCAGGAAAGAATTTGAGAGAAAAATACATTCCAAATCAGGGGAATGGTGCTAGGGAAGGGAGAGAAGGGATGCCACCAGTAGGCACGGTGGAGAGAGTAGCGGGTTTTTAGGAAGTACATTCAAATGTAAGCTACAAACATCGGGGGAAAAAAGTGTGAAACCAAAAGAACAGATTTTTTTTTGACTAGATCCTTCAAAGGGCCTGGGAACAGAGTCATGGGAAATGTTCCAGATGAAACTAGGTTCTCCTATGCTGTTACCAGTGCGGTATCTTGAGAGAGGCAACGTGATGATGATGACCAAGCTCCCATGGCAGATGACTTTATTGTCACCAGAAATTGTAGTAGCATCTGGCAGGACATTCTGGCTGTGAAATTGCTTTCCACAGCCTAGCTTTTCCCTAAGCTGGGAGAAGGCTGGACCTTCCCTTTGGGTGTTTTTTCAGCAGGGTGTGATCTTGTGAAAGTTGAGGAGCCTAAGTTTGCCCGGCAGGCAGTGAGCAGAGCAGTTCCCTCAGGCACATCCAAGGTATCTCCATGGACTAGAGAGAGTCCCACCAGAGAGGTGGGGATCTTCCTTTGCGTGTGCCAAGGGGAGCATAGAAGAGGCAGCTTCCAGAGGATGCTGCCTCGGTGACTTGGACATGGTCCTCAAGAGAATGAAGGTGATGTGATATGGTGGTGCCATGCTGAGGTCATATCTGAGCCTGGCACTACTGAGAAGTTAGGAGAAGTCAGGACAACAGTCACGTGTACTCTTTGACAAGATGTTTTTCCTAACACGTCAGCATCCTCATTGCTTATAGTTTGGGGGGAAAAAACCACTCACCCAAAATCCTCAGCGGGTCCAAAGAGTTGGATTTCTCAAACACCTCTTCCCCTTCAAGCTCTGGGGTTTTATTTTGATATTCCTTTCTCTGCACGGATCAGCAGGGGGATGCCGGCTGGCTCCTCTCATCTCACTGTGCTGCTCAATCCAAGGGTTGATGTGAACCTGATTTGCAGCCTGGTCAGGATGGTGAAGGTTGCCATGAAGAGTTCTAGCTGCTGGGGAGCTTTATAGCTCTCTTCTGGGATGGCTTAGCTTCTCTAACCCACTGCTCTCTGTGTCTAATTACTGGAAGATTCAACTGTAGAAACTGAACTAGGTCCAGTTTTCTTCTAGGGTGTCCTGGGTGCCCTGGGCACACTGAGCCTTCAGTTTCACTGTGTTCCTCCTGAATGTTACTGAATGGAATTGTATCTGACACCTCCCCACTGGGCAGCCAGTCTGGGACCAGTATCACTTAGTTGAAGCCAGCATGTTTGATTGAAGCTTATTGTAGTTAAGTCTAGATGTGGCTCAGGTCTGTCAAAAGCTTGGGGTGACTCCATGGCCTTGTGGTACCTACAAAGAGGTCCCTTCTTCCCAGCTTTCATTCCTTCTTCTCCTGAAGCTTCCTCCCAAATAACACAGACCAGCAGGCAACCACATGGTAACACTTGACTGTGGACTTCCCTGTTCCTGGCCTTATGACTCCACTGCCCTGTGGTGAGGGGTGCTAAGCAGGTCCCAGATTTGCTGCCAGAATCCACACTTCTAGGGTAAACCTTGGGATTCTTCCCCCCTACTCTCCATCTCTGTCCATAGCTTGTACGAGTTCAATTTCAAAGTCTCTGCTTCGTGAAACTAGTTTGATGCAGCTCCCTCCTTCTCCTCCTCCTCCTCCTCCCCTGTTCACACCCCCCAGGCTCTTTACAACTAAACAGTTTGTCCTTTTTCCCGACGTTTGGGAGAATCTGGGAACGTAAGTGCTCCAATAACTCATGTCTGAGCTCTCATTTACCCCCTGCCGGCATGGGGATGCTGCGCACCAGCCTCTCGGAATGCCAAATGAGTCGTGGCTGCCGCCTTGTCCCCTGCGCTCCCCGAGGCCAGCGAGCGGGACCCTGGGTCTCAGCTGGGGCTGCTCGGAGGGAGCCAGCTGGGCAGCGTGACAGCTTTGGCAAGCCCCTGCAACTGGGAGGTGCTCCGTGCAGGATGGGTGGATCCCCTCTTTTGGCTTTTTGGGTATAGCGAGGGGAGGGAGAAGGTTAGGTCCCAGATCTTAAGAAAGTTTTGTAGCTTGGATCACAAGGGGTGGCTTCACGCATGGAAATCCACTGCTTAACTTTGGCTCCGCCACCACTGTGTCACATTGTCGTGGCTGAGTCACTTAGCTTCTGCCTGTCTCAGTTTCTCACGTTGTCTGAAGGACAGAAAGGCGTTTCCCCTCCGTCCCCGGGCGGCTGCAAGGTTCACGCTGAGAGCTGGTGCGAAACGTTTTGAGATCTTTGCTCTGAGCAGAGCAGGTTGGGATGAAAACTGGGATGGGAAAGGGGATCCCCCCAATTCCAAGCTTTGGAAAAGTGGATATGCTTCTCAAGCTTTGGGCTTTGCAGTTGATGGGCTGGATGTCTCCCAAAGATCCTTTGAGAACAACTGAGGGATGATTTAGGGTTTGACTCTGATCACCCTCAGGCCTGTTTTGAAGCTGTAGGAGAAGCCTGGGAAGTTGTGGTGGGGCTTCCCCGATGTCCTCTCTCTCCTCTGACTACATCAGCTCTTCTTCATTCGCATTCATCTGCTGTCCCTTATCTTTGATTTCTCTTTTTCTGCAATGGAGTCGCCTCCCCTTCACCATTCTCTGGGGACTCTGGTGTCCTCCCAAAGGGTGGGGTTTTTTTCAGTATAACCAGCACAGATTTCACTCCCCACCCAGCCCATAAGAGGCCCCGTGTGTCAGTGTAAAGGCTATTTACTGTTCCCATTTTGCAGAAGGGACCACAGCACAAAGGTCTGGGGCCATCGGTCTTCTCTGGTCCCAGCCCAGAGAAGAAGTGATTCAATACACAGTTCTCACTGCGGTGAAGCTTGAAGCTGGTTGTGGTGTTACCAGCACTGGTTATCAGCTGTATGGTACCTGGGTACCAGGACTATTTACTCTGTCATCCTGTGTTGGAGCTGGCTGCTGGGCTAGGATGGGCACCCAAAGATGGTGTGGGCAGTAAACGGTGATTCTTTAGTTTATTATGTCTTCTGTTGCCATGAGGAGGTGGCTCCAGATCTGTCCCTTGCCAGGATGTGCATCCACAGGGCTGGAGCCGTGGCTGCCCGCAGAGCCCCTGGATGCTCCGGTGCCAGCCTAAGGGGCAGGAATGGAGCCGGGGTTCTCCCTGGAGCTTTGGGAGAGAGCGGATCAAAGGCGCCTGTCTCCCCAAGAACCCTCGCTCACGCTCCTCCCTGCCTTTTTTCCGGGATTTCTTCGGGACCACGGAGGTGCCCGGCGAAGGAGGGCATCAGCCCGGCCCCGGGAGCCTCCCCGGCGGCTCTGCCCCGGCGCCGCTCCCCGTCCTTCCCCCGTTCCCGCTCCCTGCCCGTGGCCCTGGCAGGCGTCGGGAAAGTGCCGAGGATGAGAGCAGGTCCCTGGTGTCTCCTTTAGCTGCCATTGCAGTTAAATTAGAACAGAGACCCGCAAATAAAGCACCCCCTCCCCTATCACCCCCCCAACCCCCCCTCCCCGCTGCCAGAAGCTCTGCATTTCACTCAAGTGCCCACCGGGGAATTTGCCCATTTACTCTTGTTATTTGCATGATAAAGGCTGTTCTGCTGCCTTTTCTGCAGCCTGCCTTCAAAAGGCAGGGAAGTCGGAGCGGGCAGGGGAGCACCCATGGCCGAGCCTTCCTCCCCCGGGCCGGCCCCGAGGGTGCCGTGCCCGCCGCCCGGCTGCCGGGGAGGATGGGATGCGGGAGGAAGGCTCTCTCCCCAAGCCGGCCTTTCGCTTTCCAGTTCCGTTCTCATTAGCGGCTCCGCGCATTCCCTTCGCTCCTCACAAAGAGGGTTATTCCGGCACGGAAATGTGCCTCCTGGGATTTACCGAGAGAGAGAAGAGAAAGGGAGGGGAGAGAAGGAGATAGACGGGAGAGAATAAGGCGCTGATCCTGGGCTGCGCCTGAGCTGCCTCAGCTGCAACTCGGGATGGGAGTGCAAAAGGTGGCTGTGAACCTTTTGGGTTGCAGCCCATCACCCTGATCCTGGGTCAATCAACTGGAGCAGCCTCGGGGTTTCCCTGGCTTTGGCCTGGCTTCTTTCTGCCCAGAGCTGGTCTGGGCAATTTTGATGCAATGTGATTTCCTTCAAATAAGCCGGAGCAGAAATACTCTGCAGCGATAGGACACTTCCATCCGGTTTTCATCCTGGCTCTGACCCAGATTAAGAGCCCGGTGTCTCCTCTGACCAAGTGGAATTTGCCTAAATGAAAACATGACTTTTTTGGTTATTTTTCAATGGCAGCTGGATGTTTCCAGTGGGTGAGTAGCCCCAGGGGAACATTCAAAAGGTTTTGTCTTCATTCCCATTCAGAAGAAATACAAATTTTGAGGCCTAGAAAGCAGTCAGTAAAGTATTCTCTGGCTAGCTTGATTTATGGCCCCAAGTGGTACTTTGCCAGGCACGGCAGGCTGGTGCTCAGCAGTGCCTTGTTCACGTGATTCCTGGTCTGGCGAGGCTTCTTGTGCCATCCAGGAGGAACAAGTGACCACATGGGAGGTAAAGTGACGCTTTACCTCCTGGGGTGTTCACGTTTGCCCACGGGAGCCCTTCGTTTGCCCCCTAAGCTGGCATTGCACGTACTTCACAGCTGTGGAGTTGTCTGTAGCCAGGCCCAGGTTACATACCACCGCGGTGTAGCTGCGTCTCTAACAGTCCTTGTCTCCCTCACTTATCTCACTGCAGCCATCCTGTGTACTTACCTCCCTGTCAGCAAGCACAGATGAAGCCCCAGCCTCTGGAACTGCGACCTCAACCTGCTCCCTGAGGCTGCAGGGTCTGGGGGCTCACCCCTTGTGAACAACAGCAGGGAACTGGAAAGGGTAGAGAAGGGGGTAAGGGAGAAGCACCCTCTCTCTGGTCTCAGGTGTCGATCCCTGTAAGATGTTCAGGGCTTTTTTTCCTGTTCTTATTTTCAAGTGGCTTTGCTGTGTCCTGTTGGTACAGCAGCGGGCGAGGTGAAGGAACTGGTTGAAGTTTAAGTAGGCACAAGCAGCACTGGTGGGCATGGAGTGTATCAGAGCCCCAGCTGTGGTTTTGGGAGGAGCTGGTGACAAAAGCCTGGAAGCCACCCCCAAACGTTGTGCTCCCCAGGCCTCAGTGGAGTATTACTTGATGGGGAAGAGTGTATGAGAGGGTGTGACTGGTATTGGACTGGCAGGGTGTGCCAGAGAAGAGAGAGTATTTGGCATCCTGACATACAGATAGAGTAAGATCTCTGTGAAAATACAAAGCAGTAAATTTTTGTGTCTGTTGTAGACTCTTTTCCTTTTGTCCTTCCTTGCTCCTTTTTCCCAGTGCACACATCAGAGAGAAGCCGTCTGCCCCAGAGTGACAGGCCACAACCCTCTGAGGATTTCTGATCTGTGCACAGGCTCTTTTTTAATAGACTTACACCTCATTTGGACTCTAAAGCCTATTGAAGAGGCCCCAAGGGCTGGGAAGCTGGGTACATCCCAGACCAGTGCTGTCTGCTGTTCTTTTCTCTCCTTTAAGCGAATTTAAAGAGGCAGGTGCAGATATGTATGTGGGGATCTGCACTCTGGACCTCAGCTGGAACTCTCCACTGGATCTGTAGTTTGCACTTTTAAAATTGCACTTTAATTTTAACACTAATAAGCTTGGTGAAAAAAAACCCTGTACTGCTATGCATTGCAGCCTCCTTAAAAAACCCTGGAAATGTCTGGAGATGGGTTCTAAAATAACATTTTTACTGAATGGAGATGTCCTTGGCAGGTCTGGAGGGATTTACTGATCCAGAACTTCACCAGCAGCATTTGATCAGCAGCTCTGCATTTCCCAGCAGACTGCACTGGGACTGCATCCATGGTGGGCTCAAGAACCAGGATGCTGCTGGTGCGTGGCCACGCTAGAACGTGGGGTGGGACAATACTGTTACAGAGCCTGGACCTGCTGCAGTTCCTGGCTGCTGCTCAGGATGGGTTCCAGAAACAAAACTCGACAAGCTTGCATTAAATTAGGGAAGCAGGTTTCCACAAGATGTGGCAGGCTGCACAGCCAGGATTCTGGCATCCGAAGTGGGTTCTGGAGCCAGCAGTCTTGGAGCTTGTGGCAGCTCCTGGCTAGCGATTGGGAAAGGTTCCACAATGAGGAACAAGTTCAGAAGGTCTATTCTCATACCTGAGCTTAGGGGTTTGCAGCCCTGAGGTGCTGTGAATCCCCTGTCGGTCTGGAAACTCCCGTGTTTGCTGTTGTTAGTAGTGTCTCTAGTCCTTGAGTCTGGTTTTCTGGTATGTTGATGCCAGCTCTGCGTCTGAGAATAAACATTCCATCTGAGGTTTGTAACTCATGTTTTTGACGGTATTTGCTGCACTCTTGACCTAATGGAGGCACTCGGTTCAAGAAGCAGCTCTTGACTAGTGGGCTTCTGGGAGTCCTGTCAGCCTCTTCTGATGGCTTTCATCTTGGGCTATTTGTAGGTTGCAATTCATTCGAGGTGGCTGTGAGAAGCGGAGGCTTCGCTCCCTCTGAAATGGCACGGTTTGCTTATTCGCCTCCCCTGGCATCAAGAATGAAGAAGGCTGGACATACAGAGAGCTGGGCTGTGACTGCTCACTGCACCTGAGAGGTGGCACGGCAAAGGTGGCAGAGGGGTGTCGTGGGCATGTGGAGTGGTACCTCTGGCCAGGCTCCAGCAGTCTGGCTGAGGAAGGCACTGCTGGAAGATGTCGGGCAGGTCTGGCTGGCTGGTGACATCCAGAAAGATGGAATCAGAACACAGGGCCTAAAACTGCCTAACTCCTGGCACCTCCACAGCAGGATAGCTGTGGTCAGGACGCTCTCTTTGGGTGAGGAGAAGCATTTCTCTGCTTGAGCACAGCCTTCCTACCTGATACGGAGAAAACCACTTCTAGCGGGGTTTGTCTCACCTTGCCTTAGATGCCTGGGAGTCATCTCATTCCAGGACACTTACCTACAACAGATAGAGTAAGTTGCCATCTGGATGTTTATACTCTCTCCGTGGTCTACAGAGGGGGCCCATCTAGGTGAGACTGCAGCAAGTTTTTCTGTGGCAGAAACCTGGTGGGATGAGTCCCTCTGAGCCTCAGTTCTTCATATGAAGAAACTTCTTCAGGGTGAAGGTGATGGAACGCTGGGTTCTATGGAACATGCAGGGTTCTATGGAGAAGACCCCAAGATTCTTGGCACTACCAGTGCCAAGATTCTGCACTGGTGAAGGAGGCATGAGGAGAGCAGAGGGTGGTGAGAGGCCTGGAGAACAAGGCTTATGAGGATCGATTGAGGGAGTTGGGATTGTTTAGTTTGAGGAAGAGGAGGCTGAGGGGAGACCTCATCACTCTCTACAACTGCTTGAAAGGGCATTGGAGAGAGGTTGGTGCTGGTCTCTTCTCATGGGCAATGAGCGACAGAACAAGAGGGAATGGCTGCAAGCTGCAGCAGGGTAGGGTTAGGCTGGACATTAGGAAAGAATTCTTCCCAGAAGGAGTGATCAGAGCCTGGAATGGGCTGCTCAGGGAGGTGGTGGAGTCCCCATCCCTGAATGTGTTTCAGAGTAGATTGGATGTGGTGTTGAGGGATCTGGTGTAGGGGAGAACTTGTAGAGTAGGGCTGATGGTTGGACTTGATGATCCCAGGGGTCTCTTCCAACCTGAATGATTCTATGATTCTATGAGGGAGGTGTCTGTGGAGGCGTTTCCCTGCCAGGGTGCTGAGCTCTTCTGGTGCTCGGTCCTACACAAGTGGAAGGGTGTTTACATTATTGCAATAAGCTTCTCAAAATCTTGTTAACATCATTTTCTCACAAAGCCAAGCTTATGTTGCTTAAGGTATGTTATCCACAGCTGTCTGATGGCTTTTCCTGAATGGTGGAGAGTATCTTGTAGACAAGGAAGAATAAACTATTCCCATTATCTCCTTGAGAAAAAGCATCATTTATAGCTCAGCTGCTGGTTTATTAGAGGCCTCTGGGCTATTCTTTCACTTTTTCAGGTCTTCTCCTGAAATTTTCACTGCCCAGATGTAACCATTCTGGGCTTCTATTGCCCATTTTTACCTATTCAGATGGGAAATATGAAAAAAAGAAGAAAAGTATAATGAAACCAGAAAGAAAGCACTTCCAAGATTGTTTTCCTCACTCGCATTAAGGGGCTGGAGGTTATGCCAGGGGAGTGTGTGCTGCGGAGGTTCCTGGCGAGCCCTCTGAAGCACGTGTTCTGCTTTTTATTACTGTTTTGAATTAAGATTGATTTTCCTGGGATTCCTGGTTTCTCCCTCGGGACCAGCTCCAAAAACCCCGAGGCTCAAATGAAAATGGAAGGTGCTAATTAAAAGCACTGTTTATCTCTCTTTGAAAGAAGACCCCAAGAGTACGTGGGGATTGGTGGGGGCCTCTCCTGGAAACAAGCTGCTCTCCTGCTCGACGTTGCAGGTCCTCAGTGCCAACGGGGCTGTTAGGAGCTCTATCTCAGTGGTAGAGATAGGAGAAATATTAGCTGTGAGCTCCAGCTCTGTCCCAGCTCAGCCAGAGATTTGGGGTTTGAAGCGTGTATGACCTTCGGCCTGCGTTGGGCAGGAGCTGCAGGTATCCAGGAGATGAGCAAGTGTTGTGTGTTCCCCATCGTACCTGCATTGTTCCACATTGTACCTGTAGAGAGAGTTAGAGTTGGACTGGGTGCTTTCAGCCCTAAAGGTCTTCCATGAATTTTTTAGGCTGTTGGCCCAACAGGGCTGTCACTTTCTGACTGTTTAAGACTGACGCCACCCTCTGGGTGGCTGCCTTGGTCTCCCTTTTTACCCCCCACCCCAACAAGCCTTGGAATAAGCTGTGTTGGCACACAGTGTAAAGAGGAGATGGAGCAGCCCAGGGACTCGTAATGGGGAGAAGATCAAAAAACTTCTCCTCCTTTGAACAGAACCAACCAAAACAGTTCCCCCATCAAGCAGGCCTGAGCCAAACCCCCGATGAGGAGTACGCTGCTGTCGCTGTGCAAAGAACTTCTCTTCAGGGCTGTGTTAACTCCTCATGAGGAGCAGGACTAGGAAGTCTGCTGTGGGCTGCAGAAGATGTGTTGGAAACTGATAGGAACAGGATCAAGTAGGCAATTTTTACATCTATTTTGCTCACTCTAATTCACATTCTAGACACCTAATGCTAGTAGGTAAGGGGTTAGTTAAAAGAGTTAAAGCAAGAAAGTTGATTTGTAGCTCTTTAATGGTATAGTAAAAGTAGGAACAGAAAGTTTGGTATGAGAATCCCCCAGAATCCAAAACAGACCTGCATACCTCCATACCTTTGGCTTTGTGGATATTCCCAGTCTGACCACGGACGTCTGGAGTTGGTTGGATGAGGTGCTTCCGTCTCATGGTTCTTCTCCAGGCTGTTCTCCCTGCCACGCCACTTCCAGCAGGCTGGTTATCCCCACAGTGCTGAGTTTTTAGTTAGAGCAGTCTCTTTGCTCTCATGACGTGGCATGTAGAAAAGATTTGAACCATTTTTTGGAGCCAGAACTTAAAAATGCCGTCCTTGTGAGGTTCTCCACCTGTTTAAAAGGGTTAAGAGAAAATATTATACATTAATAGGGATATATCATCCCTGATCTCCCGTTATCTGCTAAATGCCTCCTAGAACTTGTGATGGAATAGGGGATCTTTGGCTTCTTGTCACTGCAAGCTAATGCCAGTGAACAAAAGTTCCCAGTGTCTGCAGCACGACTGCAGCAAGAAATTGAGCTGGAAGCTAAAGGTTTTGACCTGTAAACCTGACAAAACTTTTACTAACAGTCACAGAGGACAGACTAAGATACGGGTGAGCTGTGAGATCGAGGGTCACTGCTGCTTTCTAGATCTGGAGGGACTATGTTACCTCTTTTTGCACTGCAAACTGCTGCTTCAGTGACCAGAACCATCCTGTGACAGCTGCTTTCCCTGCATCTCCATGTACCTGTGGGTGGTGACAGGAAGACAGTGGCAGCAGTTTGGTTCTTACTGTGTCCCGGCAGCCAAAAGCAAAGGGCATCCTTTTGCCACTGCAAGGGTGGGCTTTGCTCTAGAAACCTGGTGAGCTGGTCACAGGGGAGGTGATACGAAGTCCCTGGTATCTACCATGGGATTAACGTTGGCGGTCCCTCAGACACCAATGGCACCCTGCAAGGGGAACTGGGATGCTGTACGCCTGCTGTTGATTCTGGGCTGTAGCCACCGCGCTGGAATGCTGGTGCTTCTGTCTTCCAGGTCCCCACTGGCAGCATCTATGGTGTTCCCTGCACCAGCCCCGTTGCTGCCAGGTTGGTGTATTCCCAGAATAAGGACAGGTTCTCTAGTAGTTTTACTAGAGAGACCTGACTTTCTGGCTCATTGTCAGATTTCAGAGTAGTCACCTTGGTTTACACCCTTTATTGTCCCTGCTGGAGCAGCAGGGATAAAGTTAGCGTTACTCTCTCTTTGCAGAGCTTTTTCTTGTCCTGTGGTGGAAGGGCCGGGCCCTTCCAAGAACCTCAGGGAGAGATAGGCCTCTCCCTCAGGGAGGCCTGTCTCAGGCCTCAGGGAGAAACAGTGTGGGAAACGCACTGCAGGGTCACCACAGCCCAGGTGACATGGGCAGCATTCAGGAGACTTCCCTGGCTCATCCCAGCAGGGAGACATGGGTGGCATCTCGATAAACGTTTCCCAGGAACTTGGCACGGACCAACACAGGAGAGCACTTGGCTTGGGTGAGCTCCCTGCTGCATGTGCCCAAGTCCCTTGTGTGGCATCTCTGGCTGCTGGAAAGCAGATCTGGGCAGCATGGAGCAGCCAGGCGAGAGGTGGTGAGGACAGGAGGAGATGGGCACACGTGGGGTGCCCATGGGGCTGCCAGCCACCTCTCATTAGAGTGTGTTTGTTCCACGGTATTACAGCCGCCTGGTTCCTCTCTCGGTCTCTTTTCTTTTCGAGGCTGTTGCTTACAGAAGGTAGAGGCAGGGACTTGGGCTGGGTCCAAACCCTGGTGCAGCTCTGCCTCTCCTCGCCTCGGTCTCTCGCTGTGCGCGGAGCCGGGCCCCCCGCTGTGCCCTCGCCAGCTTTTACAGCCGCCCTGCCTGTCAGAACAAATGGTACGGCTCGGAAAATAAACTCATCTCATTTGTATGACAACACGGCCCCTCCGGTCAGAACGCTGCACCGTTGCTTTTAACAAGGCTTTAAGCTGTTCAGTTCAGAGGGTGTTACAGCCCCTGGTTTATTGAAATACAAACCTTCTCCCGCGCAGTTCCCTGACGCCCGACCTAGACTACGATGCCCCCGGTGCCCCGTGTCCTGGCTGAGGCTGCCCAAGCTGAACGATGTCACTCTCCTTCATCCTAGTCCTGGGTCCTCCATCCCATGTGCTGCTCCCTACGGTGGAGAAGGGAAGGAGGAAGGAAGACCTCTATTCCTAGACAGTGGGAAAGTGGCTGTGAATTTCTTGCTGGGCTGTGATGTGTCTGGGTCAGTCTGTGTGATGGCGGTATCTGGCTATGGCTCTGGATCTGTGTGTGAATGCAGGTACTTTGGTTTCTACTAGCTGGTCCTGTATCTAGTGGAGTCCCTCAGNCACTTTGGTACTTTGGTTTCTACTAGCTAGTCCTGTATCTAGTCCCTCAGGGATCAGTACTGGGGTCAGTACTGTTCAATGTATTCATCAAGGACTTGGGTGAGGGAATAGAGTGCACTATCAGCCAGTTTGCTGATGACACCAAACTGGGAGGAGTGGCTGACACACCAGAAGGCCGTGCTGCCATTCAACGGGACTTGGACCGGCTGGAAAGTTGGGTAGGGAGAAATTGAATGAAATAGAA
>VZTM01014282.1:156418-167936 GCA_013400555.1 Jacana jacana
TGCAAGCTGGAACAGAGGAGGTTCCACTTAAATATGAGGAAAAACTTCTTCAGGGTGAGGGTGATGGAACACTGGCAGGGGCTGCCCAGGGAGGGTGTGGAGTCTCCTTCTGTGGGGAGGCTCAAAACCCGCCTGGAGGCGTTCCTGTGTGACCTGCTCTGGGTGTTCCTGCTCCGGCAGGGGGATTGGACTGGATGAGCTTTCAAGGCCCCTTCCAATCCCTGATAGTCTGTGATTCTGCGTCTCCCCAGTTTCCAAGTGTGTACACATGCACGAGGGTTGAGTTTGTGTCTCCCTCTTTGCGTGTGTATCCCTCTGTCTCTAGCTGTGCATGGTTGTCTCTTGTTTCTGTGTGTTTGATGTGTTGGGTTTCAACTCTCTCTGCAGCCAGTGATCGTGTGTATTTATCCCTCTCGTGTGTGTGTGTTCCAGCGAGGATGCTTTCCTACAAACCTTGCTCATGGGTGTTGAAGGGCATGCAAAGGTCTCATTCTGTTGCATGTCTTCCCTTGGTGTGACACGTTCCTGTTCTTCGCAAGGCAGGGGATTGACTGTGTCCATTTCTTTTATGCTGCTTGGAGCAGAGTGGCCCAAGAAGGGAGTCCTGGAGGTTTGGGTGATCCTAAGGGGTGTCTTGTTAATAAAGAAAGGAAGGAAAAAATTACAGGGAGGGTCTAAAGAAGCATTCAGTATACACCTGGTGACACTCAGCGCTTTCCAGAGCACAGCATGTGTTTATTCCCAATGTGGGGAGGCTCAGGGGATCTGAGCCTCCACTGTCACAGTCGGTGGCAGCTCTTCCAGGACACATGGGTGCAGATTCACATCCGTGGAGCAAGAGGAAGCGTGCAGCAGGTAGAGCTGCACACACCTGCCTGTGGATGGATCTGTTATTCTCTGCTTTCAGCAGCCTTGCTACAGAATTCCTGCCTAAGGTCTTCTCTATTTTACATCTCTTTAACTTGTGCTGGACCAAATGTGTAAGTGTTTCATCTTCTCAGTAGTGCAAGTACGTAGAATCAGAGTGCCCAAGTCCTCACTGGCGCTGGTTTCCTGAGGGACCTTGACAAACTGGTGTGTCTTTATGGCTCTACTCCCTCCTTTGCAGGAAGGGCAGCTGACAATGGGTTCCCTTTCAGAGGTGCCAAAGGGGCTGGTATTACTAAGGGGTTTTGAGATTCCCTGGGTTAAAGTGGTCCTGGCAATCACAAAGGATGGATTCTTTAGTGATATGAACATTGCTGATAAACATAACATTCATCCTGAAGCGTGTGATGGATTTCCCTGAGGTACCAGAACATGTCTGGGGCTGTTAAAAGTCAGATACTGAACGTTAGGCAGTGGCTGCTGCTCTGCCCCTTGGGTTGGGCTTTGTGAACCCAAGCCCCTGTCCCCATTTGTTTGACAGAGGGCCCTTCTGCTTGCCCTCCTCTGCCCGTGAGCAGGGCTCTCCACGGCGGAGAGGGAGGGCTAATGGAGTGCAGAGCCATTTGTTAGCCCAGGGCTCGGGCTTTGCAGAGCCGCCTACGTTCCTGCTGACGAGTGCACAGACAGAGGAGTAAACAACGGCCGCCAGATTTACTGCTGCAGCAAAAATGAACCATTTGTCAAAGAGAGGGTAGCACAGGGATGCCAACAGCTTGAGGCCGCGCCACCTTGGGATGTGATCTGCTTAGAGCTCACGAAACCAAGCGGGATGGGACAGAAGTGCCACTGGGATTTGGCTTGAAGTCCATTCCGAAACGCTACCTTTAGGGCTGCCGGGGAAAGCACTGGGGGGTCGACGGGGGGTGCATGGGATATTTCTTTACACGACATTAACAGGTCCTGGCAAAGACCAGACTAGGTAAAAGAATCTAAGCTCGATGCTCTAAAGCATTTGTGTCCCATAAATCAGCTGCTCCCAATTACGGTGCCAAAAGAAGGCTCTTCACCATACGCCAAAGAGGGTCTGAAGGCTTTGCTGGGCGTTGGGCGCGATGTTAAGGGCACTGCTCTCTGCATAAGGTACAGCAGCGTTGATCAGATCATTCGTGGTAATTAAAAACCCCATGGCAGGTTTCATCAGGGACAGGTGACAGATCAGTTAATTATTTTTAGGAAGCCAAATTCCCTCTTCAGTTCTGGACAAATTTGCTATCTCTTCCTCTCTACAGGAAGAGCAAAAAAACCAGCAAAATTATCTTTTCCCAGGGGTGAATATGGTATTGCCATTAATTTTAATAGAAGATACTTCCCTTTATATTTGGCCAAATTTCAGTGAATGGCAATATGCAGAACACATTAATTATGTGTTTGGTAAAAATCTGCAAGAATTAGTAGAGAGTTATTTAACCTGGAAAACTGGAGCTGGTTTTACGACAAAGAGGGGAGGTTAATTTAACCTGAGGCACAGACTTTTAATAGCTGGAATAAGTCTGGAAAGTGGAAACACTGAGATGGGAGACTTGCCTGGTGGGAAGTCAGATGCTGCTGTGTACTGAGATGTATCCTGAACCGAGGAAGCCCACGCACCGATTGTCCTCCCCTTACCCATTTGGAATGGTTTGTATATGAAGTGGTTCGACAGTGAGGAGGATAGATGTGCCCACCTAATCTTCACTGGAGTCACTGACTCCCATAGTGACAAACTCAAGGCAATAAGGCCTGGTGAAGGACCAGCCTGTGCCCAGAGAAGCTGCACACCTCGGGCTACTGATGGAACCGTCTCCCCTTGTATATCTGTGTTCTGGGAGACCCAAATTGAAACACATCCCTTGTCTGAGATTCATGTCTAGGCTGTATTGCTCTGGAGCAGGGGGAGGGTGGGACTGTTTAGTTGGAGGAAGAAGAGGCTGAGGGGAAACCTCATTGGTCTCTACAGCTACGTGAAAGGACACTGTGGAGAGGTTGGTGCTGGTCTCTTCTCACAGGCAATGAGCGATGGAACAAGAGGGAATGGCTGCAAGCTGCAGCAGGGTAGGGTTAGGCTGGACATGAGGAAAAAATTCTTCCCAGCAAGAGTGGTCAGAGCCTGGACTGGGCTGCCCAGGGAGGTGGTGGGGTCCCCATCCCTGACTGTGTTTCAGAGTCGATGAGATGTGGTGTTGAGGGATCTGGTGTAGGGGAGAACTTTGTAGAGTGGGGCTGATAGTTGGACTCGGTGATGCCAAAGGTCTCTTCCAACCTGAATGATTCTGTGATCCCACTTACATGCTGGATGTAGGATCATGTAGGGCACTTTGGTACCAAGAGGACTTGGACCAAGCGGAGGATGCTGAGAAAAAAAGCAGAAAACAGTCTTGTGTGGGCTGGTGCTCGAAAGAGTAAGAGAATTGGAAGATTCGAGCTTAGATCTGAGAGAGCTTTCCAGCTCCCAACAATGGCAAGGAGCGAACATCGAGCAGCCTGCTCTGGTGGGAGGTGTCCCTGCCCAGGGCAGGGGGATTGGAGCTTGATGATCTTTAAGGTCCCTTCCAACTCGAACCACTCTATGATTCTGTCCCAGATGCCGAGTGTTAAGTAGGAGTGGATTAAGGAGATGGAGTCCTTGGCTTTAAAGATCCATGCCTGCCTATTTTGACTGTAACAACTGGTCGTGGTTTTGACCAATTGGACAGATGATGACCCCTCCTCCCCCCCCCACTAAGGAAAAGAGAGGAGAGGAAAGGATTAAGAGATTCAGGAGTTTTGATAAAAACTAAACTACTTTAATGAAATATCAATAACAATAATATAATAAACANGAACAGTTTCTGAACAATGTGCAGTTCATTTCAGACTTTAGTCAGTTAGAAGAGGCCCAGCTAAAAAAGTAAAACTACTGAACAGAAAATTGGTTTGTTTTACCTCAAACCAGGACACAACTAAGATGAATCAAGTGCCTAACGTGAAGCTGCTGTTTATTCGTCATATCAGAGATTGAACAAATGAATCCTAAGGACCTAAAAATTGCAGTTGCTGTCGCTGAAGCTGTTACAAAAGGACGTCGCTTTGATAGCCTTCACGTGCCGGGCACAGAATAAACCTGAAAGGTAGTGACAAGAAGGCCACCCCGAGAGCTTTTGTGCCAGTGCAGAGCAAGCACCGTGGCACCTTCTGCCCTACGTAGGAGAATTTGGTCGTGTTAACCCCTTGGAGAGATTCTGACGTGATGCACACACCCGGTTGTCTGCCACGTCCAAGGAAGCCATGTTTGTCATCCCCCTTCTTCTATAGGCAACCTACCACCTCTACCAAAAACAAGAAGGAGAGAAAGCCTAAAAGGGTGAAGAAGGATTTTCATTATGAAGTTAATTAGCTTCTGAGCCAAGCTGCACCTTTTCAAGAGGAGGAATTAGAGGGATTTAATTGCTTTATCAGCCTTCTCTTTGATTTTCAGCAATCAGGCCGATTCCATTTAATTTAACTGCCACAGATGAGAAGAAAATTGATGCACTCACCTGCCTTGGAGCAGAAAGAGAGAGTGAGAAAGAAAAGTTGGAGAAATTGGCAAATATAGTGTCTGCAGATTAATGAAAACCAACAGCATTTGCTCACAATTGGAAATGATGTGCCTGCCCTGAGGTGTTGGGAGCTGTGTGTGTGCCGCTGTGCATGGTGATGTGAGACCCATCTTAATGGCAGAGAAGAGGGGGGAAAGGGGGTGGACTTGCCCTGGGGAAAGAGGGGAATAAATCCAGGAGATGATCAGGGATCAATTAATGAATGGATGTGCGGGGGTTGGGGGGTAGAGAAGATAGGGGGAGGGAAGTGGCCAAAGCCTCATCCTATAGCGCATAAACCAGCAGAGGTCAATGCGCTGCGTGGGCTTGGTGTGATATGGGTTGTTGCCCTCTACTAGTGGGCTGTAGCCTGCACACGAGGACTGGTTCCTGTTACTGGTAACTGGTGGTCTGTTTGTTTTGCCGAGGAACAGGGGTGAGGTTAGGAACGGCACTGCAGGCTTTTGGTGTATAGTGCTGCCTTTGCTGAACTCATAGAATGGTTTGGGTTGGAAGGGACCTTCAAGATCATCTGGTTCCAACCCCCTGCCCTGGGCAGGGACACCTCCCAACAGAGCAGGTTGCTCCAAGCCCCATCCAGCCTGGTCTTCAACCCCTCCAGGGATGGGGCAGCCACAGCTTCTCTGGGCAACCTGTTCCAGCATCTTACCACCCTCAGAAGAAAGAATTTCTTCCTGAGATCTCATCTAAATCTCCCCTCTTTCAGTTGACAACTATTACCCCTCGTCCTATGGCTCCACTCCATTCCCTGATCAAGAGTCCCTCCCCATCTCTCCTGAAATGCTATTCCTTCTGTCAGAGTGAGATTTGCTGTCACTCCCTTCCTTGTTCTTAGAGATTCTTAATGTGCAAAATACCAGTATATAGATTGGGAAATGACCCGTTGGAGAGCAGCATAGGGGAAAGGGACCTGGGGGTCCTGGTGGGCAGCAGGATGCCCATGAGCCAGCACTGTGCCCTCATGGCCAAGAAGGCCAATGGCATCCTGGGGTGTATTAGAAGGGGGGTGGTCAGTAGGTGGAAAGAGGTTCTCCTCCCCCTCTACTCTGCCCTGGTGAGACCCCATCTGAAATATGGTGTCCAGTTCTGGGCCCCTCATTTCCAGAAGGACAGGGAACTGCTGGAGAGAGTCCAGGGCAGGGCTACCAANACACTGGCAGGGGCTGCCCAGGGAGGGTGTGGAGTCTCCTTCTCTGGAGACATTCCAAACCCGCCTGGAGGCGTTCCTGTGTGACCTGCTCTGGGTGTTCCTGCTCCAGCAGGGGATTGGACTGGATGAGCTTTCAAGGTCCCTTCCAATCCCTGAGATTCTGTGACTCTGTGATTTGTTTCTGTCAGGAAACTTGTTCTACGACAGGTTTATTTTTGTGCGGATCATTTCCAGTCCTAGCTGAAACTAATTTCAAAATTGAAAGTTTGAAGACAAAATTGGGAATGTTTGATTGATCTCCCTGGAGAGCTGGGGCTCGGTTCTCCCTGGGGTTCCGAGGCTGTTCCAGGTCTACACATTGAATTTTCACACATCTCTTATTGCTGTTTGGCTCTGGTGTTGTCTTCGGTGCAGCCTGACGGTGACGATGACCCTTGGTGACTTGCAGAGGTCCCTGTTAAGGCTCGATGAGGCCATGGCTACGTTCTTTTAGATGCAGCTGGACCTGCGTGTTAATAAATGGCTTTTCCTCGGGCCAGGTTGGGTGGGAAGCAGGGAAAGGGAAGGGAGGACACAGAGGGTCGAGGGACTTGGCCAGGCCTGCTTGGCAGCAGGTGACATGGAACATGGTCGTGACTATGGACATGCAGGAAAGTGCTGAGGCCAGTAGCCTGCCTGTCTCTGAGCTGGGTGCTCAGTCCCGAGTAGAAGCAGGAGCCTTTAGAAGTTTCCACCACCGTTAGAAGATGGGTCTTGTGAGATGGAAGTTGGCTCTTTGCTGAAATCACAGAATCACAGAATCTCAGGGATTGGAAGGGACCTTGAAAGCTCATCCAGTCCAATCCCCCTGCCGGAGCAGGAACACCCAGAGCAGGTCACACAGGAACGCCTCCAGGGGGTTTGGAACATCTCCAGAGAAGGAGACCCCACAGCCTCCCTGGGCAGCCCCTGCCAGTGTTCCCTCACCCTGAAGAAGTTTTTCCTCATATTTAAGTGAAGCCTCCTGTGTTCCAGCTTGCACCCATTGCCCCTTGTCCTGTCATTGGATGTCACTGAGAAGAGCCTGGCTCCATCCTCCTGACACTCACCCTTTCCATATTTATAAACATTAATGAGGTCACCCCTCAGTCTCCTCTTCTCCAAGCTCAAGAGACCCAGCTCCCTCAGCCTTTCCTCCTGTGGGAGATGCTCCACTCCCTTCATCATCTTGGTAGCCCTAAATCTAACAGCTTTGGGTACGGGCTTAAAAAGGAGCAGCTTGGCGGGCTGTAATTAAGACCCTGGAAGGCAGTTTTTTTTCTGGTGGTTCTCTCTGCTCACCCACAGCAGGTTAGATGAAGGGGTTAATAAGGTATTATTTCCCCACAAAAGCCCTGACGGTGCATTTCCTCCCGGCTTGCCTGCCAGGCTTGGCCCAGCTCTGCGGATCAAAGGCTGGTTATCACTAATATTGAGCTGTTGTAACCTCTGTCCCCTTTGATTAAAGTGGCGCTGCTGTGAATTTCTCAGTTAATCACGCCTTGGCTCGCGGGGTCAGCTTCCAACTTGGCAAGTTCAGAAAACTACAGCAGAGGAGAGAGAGGTAAAACCTATTATGCAAATGCAATTATGATTGAGCCCGACTCCGCCCGGCCCAGGCCTCGTGCTGCTGGAGAGGCTGGAGGCAGAGGAATCGATAGCCCGTCCTTCGATGAGAGCCTCTCGGAGGAGAAAAGGGAATGGAAATGGAGATTCTCCTTTCTCCTCCCCCTGAGCAGTGCAGGATTTTGGGGGGCTTTGAAGCCCCTAGCAAGGCGTGGCCTTCCAGATGTTTTCCATCCCTAGGAGCTGTGATTTATGGTTTGTCCCTTGGACTTTATTGAAACGGGAGCTCCGCCAACGTGTTCAGGACCACTAACTCTGCTTTCCACTCCACGTCGCTTCCCAGAGCCTCAGGATGAGGGGAATCAGCAGGATTCATGGCAAAGTGGATCCAATTTCACTAAGCTGTGTGGAAGTCACAAGGTGTGTGTGTGGAAGGTGAAGGTTTGAGCCCCGGGAAGGCTGTCGCGTGGGATGTGAAAGTCGACACAGTTGGCAGTGAATTAGGTTAGTGCACGGAGCAGCCCAGCCCGGCTTTGAGGAGGCTGGAGGACAGGACTGCTGAGTAGAAAGAGGTCAGAATTGTTGAGTTTCATTAGGAAAATCACTCTTCCCTGTTCTGTGTTTTGGCTTCCCGGCCCGCGTTTAGGTGGGATGGCATTGCCCTGCCACATGGAGGTGGATGTGAGAGTTCTTCAGCACCCAGGATATGGCTTAGGTGGTTTTTTCAGAAGGTACCCTGTTCTTAGATCCATTTCAGTAGCCCCTAGAACTGGCTGTCAAGAACAGGGCTATCTACAGGCATATGGTAAAGCCATATGCACATGTAGAGATGCTAATGGTGTAGAAACACAAGTGTAACATACCAGTCAAGCATTTCTACTGTGATTGCAAAACCAAGCCGTGTACTTCCCTGCTGAATCCAAGTGAAACAAACTATAGCTATAACTCCCTTTTTGCCAATGTTACTGAGTCTTTAGGTGTGGCTTTGCCAACCAGCTCTTGATCGAGGTTTAAACCCTGTCAGAGCTGCTCCAGGAGAGGTGGGCAGCCCAGGAAAGGTCCATGCAGAGATGTCACTCCAATCATAATTGCATTTGCATCCAACAGTAGGTAAAGCAGAGTGTCAGACCCACAGTTACAAGAGCTCAGTGGTGCAGCCTGGAGCAGGAGCTCCCCTGGGCCAAAATTCCTGCTTCTCCTGGCCCTGGCTGACTTTAGCAGTGGTTCTCAAATTCAGGAGGTTCATAGAATCATAGGATCATTTGGGTTGGAAGAGACCCTTGGGGATCATCTAGTCCAACCATCAGCCCCACTCTACAAAGTTCTCCCCTACACCAGATCCCTCAACACCACATCTAATCTACTCTGAAACACAGTCAGGGATGGGGACTCCACCTCCCTGGGCAGCCCATTCCAGGCTCTGACTGCAGACAAAGGGAATTTGATGTTTCCACTGGCCTGGAAGAACCTTTCTTTATCGGTTCATATTCTTTCTGGATCTCAAACTAATTTGCTAAGTCATCACATTGCTAATTACCTTCCTACTCTTAGGGGAAAGGGGTGTTTTCCTGCCACTGCTGAAACCTGTTGTGTGTCCTGGCTGTGACGGCGAGAGCAGGGAGGGAAATGGAGAAGATACTTCTGGGGAGGCTGGTACTGGGGAGTGCTGGTTAAGGTGGCAGAGAGGGGTGTTTCAGCTCCAGATCTGGACTGGTGAGCAGAGGTGAGGGGAGAAGGCAGCATCTCTACTGCTGCAGTGCGGGTCTGAGCAGAGCACTGAGCACAGAGGGGAGTGGGGAACGCTGGAGGAGGAATGAGCACGGCGGGACATTCTTGATCAGACCCACTAATTAACTGCTTGCTCTTATTTTATTTACTCCCAATCTTTCTATTTTTGCATCATTTGTTTCCCTGTTCAAGCAAAACAGCAAGGAACTTTTTAAAATTTAAATTCAGAAGTGCTGGAACCGAGCTCCTGCTGGGGAGAAAGTCCTGGAGCTCTGCTCCTGATGGCTTTTGGGAGTGGATGGCGATGTTTCACTGTCTCTTGCTCCCTTCCAAAGGCAGGTACCGTTTCTGCTCTGCTGGGGCACGTGGCTCTCATGATGTTATCAAACCTCACCAGCATGGCATCAGAACCACGGTGCCTGCTGCTGTTTGAAAGGACCCCCTAAGCTTGAATTTTAGTAGGTAATGCATATTGACATCTTCTCGTTGTGGGCTTTTCCTCACTCTGCATCTATCTTTCCCTTGTAGAATTCTCAATCCTTTTGCACTGTTCTGTTGTTTCAGATTCCTGTTCAGGGTCAGATAATTTCTCTCTATTTTTCAGAGATGTTAAAGATACCTTCTGGATGGGCCAAAGAACATGGTCCTGGGCAGGATTTAACTAAAACTTACAGTTACATGCCAACAATCTCCTCTTTAAAAAAAAAAAAAGGCAAAAAAGCACTAAATTGCAGCTCTTTTGTTGAAGTTGCTTGGGAAACTAGTACAGCTCTGCTGTCCCCATTGCGTGGATAAATCATGGCTCAGGAGAAAGGATTCACCCAAGGTCATGGGAGAAGTCAGTATTAGAGTGAGGAGGTGAATAAGTGTTCCTGGTAGTATCCTCTGCCCCTTCCCTGCAGAAAATGGGGGTTCCTCCAACTTCTGTTTTCCCATCTTCTGAACCTTCCTCTGATCCCTTGGTCAAGCTTCCAAGGAAAGAATCTGGCAATTGCTGTGTGAGGTGAAGATTAGCAGAGTTTGCTTAGGTCCAGGGTGAGTGCCCTCCGTGATTCAGTCTAAGGACTCGTAGCTACACTGTCCAGGTGGTGGTCATGAACCACCACCGTTGGTGAGACTGCTCCTCTGTCAGGACTCAGTAGGGCTCAGTAGAACAAGAGCTGCACCTTCTTGAACTTCTTCTGTAAACTGTGAACTAATGCAACTTGGGGAAGGCTTGGGGCAGTGTGGCTGGAGCTGCCTGGCAGAAAAGGACCTGGGGGTGCTGGTCGACGGGCGGCTGAACATGAGCCAGCAGTGTGCCCAGGTGGCCAAGAAGGCCAAGGGCATCCTGGCTTGCATAAAGAATAGTGTGACCAGCAGCAGTAGGGAGGTGATTGTCCCCCTGTGCTCAGCACTGGTGAGGACACACCTTGAGTATTGTGTCCAGTTCTGGGCACCTCAACACAAGAGAGATATCGAGGTGCTGGAGCGAGTGCAGAGGAGGGACACGGAGCTGGTGAGAGGCCTGGAGAACAAGGCTTATGAGGATCAATTGAGGGAGTTGGGATTGTTTAGTTTGAGGAAGAGGAGGCTGAGGGGAGACTTCATCCCTCTCTACAACTGCTTGAAAGGGCATTGTAGAGAGGTTGGTGCTGGTCTCTTCTCAGGGGCAATGAGCGACAGAACAAGAGGGAATGGCTGCAAGCTGCAGCAGGGTAGGATTAGGCTGGACATTAGGAAAAAGTTTTTCACAGAGAGAGTGGTCAGTCAGTGGAATCAGCTGCCCAGGGAGGTGGTGGAGTCCCCATCCCTGACTGTGTTTCAGAGTAGATTGGATGTGGTGTTGAGGGATCTGGTGTAGGGGAGAACTTGTAGAGTAGGGCTGATGGTTGGACTTGATGATCCCAGGGGTCTCTTCCAACCTAAATGATTCTATGATTCTATGGATGTGGATCACTTGGTCTGTTAGAGGAGCTAAATGAAATTGGGCTCCCTGAGTCCTTCTGAAACCTGATGGAAGCTGGGCATCTCTCATCCTTCACTTAGCTCTAGCAGCAACATACACCAGGCTCATCAGAGCAGGCTTCTTTAAAACATTATATGCCATATTTCTTCAGTCATTAGTATCTGATCCGTGATGAATTCAGCTGCCAGTGCAGGTGGAATTTCTGCTCATTGTGCTGGAGTGCTTGGTAGGGTTTGGGGGCACTGCAGGACTGGGAGGAGAGTAAAGCCTGGGTGGACAGAAGCCAGAGTGGGATTGGGTCTGCAGCGTTGGTTGTTACAGGCTCTTTAGAGAGGACGTTGCTGTCCACAGTCCTTACCATAAAATTCAGCACTCCTGAGACTGCTCTGACTTCCATCCCAGATTTCCCCCTGCACAGCCCAGTGTCCCAAAGTTACAGAAGAGGTAAATGCTACCCCCTCTCAACTTAGAGGTCCAACATAAAAGCTTATTCCTTGTTTATCACAGTTAATTCTTTGTGGTGCCCATCACTTGAAATATCCCACTTTCTCTCCCAGCACCTCCTCTCCTCTCCTCTCCTCTCCTCTCTCTTCCTTCCTCTTCCCATGCTTGTGCGTTCCTTTC
>VZTM01014282.1:167948-193412 GCA_013400555.1 Jacana jacana
TTAGAGTTGGAAGGGACCTTAAAGATCATTGAGTTCCAACCCCCCTGCCATGAGCAGACACCTCCCACTACAGCAGGTTGCTCAAAGCCCCATCCAGCCTGGCTCTGAACACTTCCAGGGATGGGGCATCCACAGTTCCTCTCCTCTCCTCTCCTCTCCTCTCTCCTCCTTCCTCTTGCCCTTCTTTTTCCCTCCTTTCTTCCCTGCAGCCCTGCGCGAGTTTGCTGCCTCTTGATTAAAATGTTGACTTTAACTTGGAATTAACCTGATTAATGTAATTGAAAGTAAAAGTCTGCTGCTCAGCACTTTGGGTGATGAGTGGAGATGGATTGAGAAAGAAAGCTTTCAGATTGAATACACTTCTCTCCTCTGGCTGTTAATTGCACCGTTTACTGGTACCTGACTCACTGACCGTCAGTGTTTAGTCCAGTTAATGATGATACACAGTCCATACTTTCCAGAGATAATTAAAAAACATTCCAGCAGACACTGTGCTGCAGAGAGCTTTCCTCTCTGTCGCAGTCAGCAGGCCCCAGGGCTTAGGGGCTGGAGGATCATAGAATCATTTAGGTTGGAAGAGACCCTTGGGATCATCAAGTCCAACCATCAGCCCTACTCTACAAGTTCTCCCCTACACCAGATCCCTCAACACCACATCTAATCTACTCTGAAACACAGTCAGGGATGGGGACTCCACCACCTCCCTGGGCAGCCCATTCCACTGACTGACCACTCTCTCTGGGAAAAGCTTTTTCCTAATGTCCAGCCTAACCCTCCCCTGCTGCAGCTTGCAGCCATTCCCTCTCCTTCTATCGCTCATTGCCCGCGAGAAGAGACCAGCACCAACCTCTCTCCAATGCCCTTTCAAGCAGTTGTAGAGAGTGATGAGGTCTCCCCTCAGCCTCCTCTTCCTCAAACTAAACAATCCCAACTCCCTCAATCGATCCTCATAAGCCTTATTCTCCAGGCCTCTCACCAGCTCCGTGTCCCTCCTCTGCACTCGCTCCAGCACCTCGATATCTCTCTTGTGCTGAGGTGCCCAGAACTGGACACCAGACTCAAGGTGTGGGCTCACCCGTGCTGAGCACAGGGGGACAATCACCTCCCTGCTTCTGCTGGTCACACTATTGTTTATGCAAGCCAGAATGCCCTTGGCCTTCTTGGCCACCTGGGCACACTGCTGGCTCATGTTCAGCCGCCTGTCGACCAGCACCCCCAGGTCCTTTTCTGCCAGGCAGCTCCAGCCACACTGCCCCAAGCCTGTAGCCATCCCTGGGGTTGGTGTGGCCCAAGTGCAGGACCTGGCACTTGGCCTGGTTGAAGGCCATGCCATTAACATTGGCCCAGCAATGTAGCAGCAGAGAAGGCTGCTCCCCGGGCGCAGGGCTGAGCTGGCCTTAGCTTTGCCGGTGTTTGGAAGAGAAGAGGGATGGGACCTGCTTCGCATGTTGGCTCTAGTGTCTCTCCTGACTCCCCAATATCATCTGTGGGAGAGCATGTAGGCTTGTGCTGGGGTTGAGGGCCTGGTTTCATGCTTCCAAAGCATTTTTGGCCAAGACATAGGGTTTGTAAGTAGAGCTCTGTCCCTGCACTGTCATTTGAGCTGTTACCCATCAGGGTAACTCCGCGCTGAGATCAGTGAGAATCAGGCATTTGAAGGCTCTGTGCCTCTGCACATTGTGCTCTCCTGGTGTACTTTTACATCTGCAAAATAGGAATGCTTGCTCTTCCTTACAGAGGGAACTCTCAGATGACTGTGGACACAGGTTAAGAGAAGGTGCTTTGGCTGCCGTATCCCAGGGACTCCCTGACACCGAAGCGGTAGAAAAATACTCCCTCTCAATATAAGAGTGTGTTTGGAAGCAGATTGGTAAGGGATGTGGTGAGAACTCTGCTGCTGCTGAAAGAAGTAACCAGGCAAAGCAGGGGATCTGTACCAGTGCCAGCAGTGGTTGATACATTTGCTAATGACCTGAAAAAGGAATGAACAATAGAAAGAGGGGCTTGTAGGTGTGACCAAGGTGGGTATGCTCATCAAGATGAGGAGAGATGGCAACTTGAAGGACCTGACAGCAGTGGATGAGTGGGTAACACAAAGAACCGATTTGCACATAGAAGGGATCCTGAAATGATCTGCTGTGCCCTCCTGAGAGAGCCCTCCTGTGTTGTACAGGTGATATTAACAGAGTAAGAACTCGCTATTTCTGGTGATGCTTTGATCCAATAGCTTATCTCTGCAAATTAAAACTGTGGACCTGAAATTGTCTGTTGTCTAACTTCCAAGCACTGGTCCTAGTTAACTCTTTCTCTGCTAGATTAAAGCAGCCCTTTTATACCCTACGTTTTCTGCCTCTTCAGACACTTCTGCATTAGGCTCAGCGCACACCAAAAGCTGTGATTTGCATTTTTTGTATGCCTTATGCTGTCAACTGAGGGGAAAAAAAGCTAGGTGGCACTGTGACCAGCTCAACAAACCTGAGCATGTCCTCATCCACCTTCTCTTGTCCTGCTGCCATTTCCCTGCGCAGTGACCTGGCTGTGAGCAGTGGTGGGGCTCTGGGGAAGAGGATGAACTTTGAATGAGAGGGAGAGGGGTTAGGGTTTATATCACAGTGGCAATGAAATGCTCTTGTGAGATCTGAGCCCTTGTCACGGCAGCTTTTGTGTTGTATTTTGGTTTGGTTTTTTTTTGTAAATAGATGATATCCCAAAGGCTTTATAATGCAAGTGGTCGGGAATTTGGGAAAATTGTATCCTCTCACTCATGGCAAACCACGATCTGGATTTTGAGGGGAGCAAAATGAGTGCTGTAACCCTCACCTTTTGCCCCTTAGTCCAGCACTGGTATTGTAAGAGCCTCCTGCATCTTGGGTAGCTTTTTCAATTGGTATTCCTGTGCAGAAAAAGAGTGAAGCACTGATTATTTTATTTACTTTATTTATTTATACTGTTCCCTATTCCCACAAGACTGGGAGTCTGCCTGTAGCAGTGGTGTATTTCTATAAATCAAAATAAAACTTAAATAGTGGCAGCAGGAAATGTTAGGGGGCACAAGGCTCCTTCCTTCTGAGCAGGGAACTCCTCTAGGGGATTTTCAGGCATTTAAATCTGTCCCATTCCAGTCACAGTATCAGGTCAGGCATTTGGTCAGGATGCCTGGCCAAAGCAGCCAAAAATACTGAGTCCAAGAGGCTGGATTCTTGTCCTGCTTCTCTGTCTAAAGGCACAGGGAGGGCTTGGCTTTGTTTTGTTGGCTTTCAGTGGAACCTTTGAAAATACCTAACAAATCCAAGCTTAAAAACAAACAAACAAAAAAGAGGGGCAAAGCTTTGGAGTATGAACGAAGAGCTGTGTTCTGCATGTGTCCTACAGCCTCTCCTTTTTCACGTGTTAATTTCCAGTTGTATACCTGCTTTAGCCTTCCTTTCACGCTCTTTTCAGTGTTACCCCATCTTCTCTGAGCCTTCTTTCTCTGCTCTGTGTCACGTCTGCTCATACTCTTCCCCATCAGCCTCTCTCTAGATCCCTTATCTTTGGCCATCGCCCCTGGCCTCTGGTTTGAGGTTTGTGCTCATGGGGTGTAGGAGGGCTTTCATCTCCATATCTCCATTCAGCAGCCAAAAAAACCAAGACTCAGAAGAGCAAAGGGATTTTGGTCAGGGCCACTCCGCAAGTCTTTGGTACAGCTTGGTTTGACCGGTCCCTTGAGAGCTGGGGGACCTTCCTCTGGCTTTTCAGTGTGATTTTTTTCCTTGAAAAATGTTTTCCACCATACTAATGGTGCCAAGACAAGAAGAGGGACCATTGTCCCCTGATGGGCTGGTCCTTGCCCTTGGCTGATGTGTGTGTCTGGAGCTGGCACATAGATGCATCTGGGGACATGACAAGGGTCCTTGGGACCTGGCCTGCAGGCTGCTAGGTGAGTTCCCAAGGGATGTTAGCCCCTCACAGCAGAGAGTGGCCCTGCTTTGGGTGACCTTCATGTTGCACTGAGTCTGTGACAGTGGCTGGATCTTGCTGGTGGGTGACTCTCACCGAGGCAGAGCGCGGTGGGAGGATGCTGCATGTGGGACCGATTGTGCTGGCGGCCGTGAGGAGGCCAGGCTGGCTCTTGTTTGCTATTCCCTGCACACACACAGGGAGCCTCGTGCACTAAGTGACATCAAGGCTCATTATTTTCATCAGATGCCACATTTGTAACCTGTTACCGAGTAAATTGTGATAAAATAGATTGGAGCAGCCCAGAGTCTGACTCTCTGTGCTGAGACAGCTGCAGTGAGTGTAACGGGGAGGCACAGAGCCTTACAGGGCTGCTGGCTCCAGCATCTTAAAGGAGCAGGGAGCAAAGGAGACAGGACGAGGGGTAATGGTTGTCAGCTGAAAGAGGGAGATTTAGATGAGATCTCAGGAAGAAGTTCTTTGCTGTGAGGGTGGTGAGACACTGGAAGAGGTTGCCCAGAGAAGCTGTGGCTGCCCCATCCCTGGAGGGGTTCAAGGCCAGGCTGGATGGGGCTTGGAGCAACCTGCTCTGGTGGGAGGTGTCCCTGCCCAGGGCAGGGGGGTTGGAACTGGATGATCTTGAAGGTCCCTTCCAATCCAAACCCTTCTATGATTCTCACAGATAGTAGGGTACCTGGGTCAGAAGATGCTTTTGATGCATCTTTTTGGCAGGTGGTGTGTACTCAGGATGGGGGTGAACTGCATTCCTCCTACTGACCCCAGGAGGCAGGTCGTTTACCTCCCTCCCTTCCCTTCTTGCTACTGGGGAAACTCTGCTACGGGGAAAGAGAATTTACAGTTTCATCTCCTAGTTCTGCACCTTGTGCTTGGGGCCAAGTGGTAGCTTTTCAGTCCCTCAGAAGTTCCAGTCCAAGCACCAGAGTGAATGACAGCAGACCAGCAGTTAGGCTGGACATTAGGAAGGAATTCTTCCCAGCAAGAGTGGTCAGAGCCTGAAATGGGTTGCCCAGGGAGGTGGTGGAGTCCCCATCCCTGACTGTTTCAGAGTAGATTGGATGTGGTGTTGAGGGATCTGGTGTAGGGGAGAACTTTGTAGAGTGGGGCTGATGGTTGGACTGGATGATCCCAAGGGTCTCTTCCAACCTGAATGATTCTATGATTTTCACATTTTCTTTGCCCCGTGCTGGAGTCCAGATGATGTGTGTGACTTGCAGTGGCAGTTGAGAGCACAGAAAACCATAAAGACAAAAAATCCCCACCAAACAAGGTTCTCAAAGACTGCCTGGGACATTCAGGTTTTTGGGGAGGAGCTGTGTGTGCTTCCATTCTAGGAGGAACGAACTCTGTTTCAGTTGCTTTGTGCTGCCCTGCCCCACAGATGAGGACAAATCCATTTGCCCTACAGCAGTTTATGAAGCTGGATTAGATATTACCTTCAGTTTTTATGTGGAAAAACTGAGGCAATGAGAGGGTAAGAAATTTCTGCAAGGACACTTTTGTGTCTTTGAGAAGTAGGAAGCTGAGAACCGGGACCCTCTCTAGGGCGTTCTCCTCTGAGATTTCCAGTCTCTGTCCCTGTTTCTGACATACACAGAAGTATCACAGAATCACAGAATCTCAGGGATTGGAAGGGACCTTGAAAGCTCATCCAGTCCAATCCCCTGCTGGAGCAGGAACATCCAGAGCAGGTCACACAGGAACGCCTCCAGGCAGGTTTGGAATGTCTCCAGAGAAGGAGACTCCACACCCTCCCTGGGCAGCCCCTGCCAGGGTTCCCTCACCCTCACCCTGAAGAAGTTTTTCCTCATATTTAACTGGAATCTCCTGTGTTCCACCTTGCACCCATTACCCCTTGTCCTGTCATTGGATGTCACTGAGAAGAGCCTGGCTCCATCCTCCTGACACTCACCCTTTATAGATTTATAAACATTAATGAGGTCACCCCTCAGTCTCCTCTTCTCCAAGCTCAAGAGACCCAGCTCCCTCAGCCTTTCCTCCTATGGGAGATGCTCCACTCCCTTCATCATCTTGGTAGCCCTGCCCTGGACTCTCTCCAGCAGTTCCCTGTCCTGCTGGAACTGAGGGGCCCAGAACTGGACACCATATTCCAGATGGGGTCTCACCAGGTCAGAGTAGAGGAGGAGGAGAACCTCTCTTGACCTACTGACCACCCCCCTTCTAATACACCCCAGGATGCCATTGGCCTTCTTGGCCATGAGGGCACAGTGCTGGCTCATGGGCATCCTGCTGCCCACCAGGACCCCCAGGTCCCTTTCCCCTACGCTGCTCTCCAACAGGTCATTTCCCAACTTATACTGGTCCCTGGGGTTGTTCTTGCCCAGATGCCAGACTCTACACTTGCCCTTGTTCTATTTCATTCAATTTCTCCCCATATCTGCTGTGGGTTTAAGGAACAAATGGGACCTTTAGTGGAGATCAGGTCTTCCAGTGCTGTCTGTAAATGTAGTTGAACTGTCCCCTATAGCACACTTTATTTGGCTTCCAAACAGGAATGTTCCCAGAGGATGAATAGACGCTGAATAGCAAATACAAAGATGTTTCCCATGTGCTACTGGTGGTGCTGTGGTGGGTGTACTGGAGGTCCTTATAGTGAAGGCTGCAAATACAGGGTTTCTTAGGAGTTGTAATACGTCGAAAAGGGTGCTGAGATCCAGATCAAGAGGAGTTTTAGAGGAGTTTGACTACACAGAACAGAGTCATTTGAAAGTGGGGTAAAAGTTTCACCCTGGCAAAGTCGAGGTGATGGGATTTTTAGAGCCTTCTCCTTCTCCTGACGTTTTGCAAACAGAAGAAATTGTTGAAGTGAGAACGTTTTTTGACAGAAATAGGAACTTCACCAGAAAATGCAAAGAAAACGTTTGCCTCTGAATTTTTCAGAGTTTAAGAATGCCACTGATGCAGTGCAATTCTGCAGCTCTGTGCTGACGTGACAGGTACCTCGGGGGGTGGAGGGGAAGCACGAGGGGCTCTTCTAACTTTAGCCATTCCAATGCATCTGGACCCCGGTTACCAGCTGACTCGCTCTTTACTGCAGCTCTTCTTTAATGCTTACTGATCCCTTATAAATATAATAGGAGGTGTGCTCTACTCTCTGCCCCAAAGGTCTTACAATTTAAATTGGCAGTTCAGAAGAAATATCTCCCCATTCCAGGAACTGGAGCATAGCAAGATCAGTGATTTGCTCAAGGTGACATGGAAAGTATAAAAAAACCAGCACCAGCTCACTCCACTCCCCGGATGGGCTCCATATTCCAAGTTATTCCTCATTTGGGGAGCTCCTCATGATTACCTGCATGGCTTGAGGTGGGGAGATGGCCAGTGGCTGGGAACAGGAGTGGCCAGCCAGCTCTGCTGCCGCTGTCACCGCTCTTTGCTGACAGTTGCTGTAATCCATGGTGCCTGCTTTTATGGTGCTAATTAATCTCTTTTAATTAATGAAATCCTTCTACCTCGTGTTCCTCCCCTTCTTTTCCTCTTTGCCTCTCTTCACCTTCCGGAGCTGAAACCTACCGTCCTCCTTGAGCAGGGGTTGATAAAATCACCAGCACTTTAAGCATCTCTGTGTACTCGGCTGTGGCGGTGCTGGTGGCTCCATCTGCTTTTCTCCTTTGGTGCAGTAGCAGCTTAATCTTCATGGCCTGTTATCTTTGAAGCACACTTGATTTCTCAAAAGAAAAACAGCTAAGCATTTTAGCACCCGCTGCTTCCCTTCATAGCCCGCTACATGTCATTGCTGTTTAATCATGGCCTGAGTCTGCAAACACTGTGTGTGTAATGGTGCTCCTTTGAATAGACTTATGGGCTTGACTGGGGCAACACGCTCAGCTAACACGTTGCTCGTCTGCGTCTTTGCACTCTGGGACTGTGTTTCTCTTCTTTAATTCCATCCCTGAACTCCCACTCATAACCTTTTCTCTCTCCTCCTCACATAGTCCAATTCTTGTTTTCATTCTATGAAGCTTGTCGTTCCGTGATGGGTAAATCACGGAGCAGAAAAGAAGCTTGGGAACTTCAGAACTGGATTTACCCAACCTGTCCACCCCTGCTCCGAGTTATCCCTTCAGGAATATCACTATTCCTGAAAAAAACGAGGACTGGAGTCATTCTGCACAAGCCATGTGCAATGCACGACAGAAATCCAGTCCTGGTCAGTTCACCCTGGGACAAGGAGCCCGTTTCTGGACTGGCAGAGACGTCTCACTGCTTGGCTTGAAAGGGGAAAGAAAGTTCCAGGGACCATCAGCGTGACAAGGAGAGACATCCCAACCTCTGCACGTCCAGCTGAGAATCACAGTGGGTTTTTTCCCTTTGCAAACCCTGCCAGGTACTTTGCTCTCTTGGTTAGATATTCATATTTTTTTTCTCTCAATATCTAAGTTTTACAGGGCTTTTCCTCCAGCTCTAGTGGCTGATTTACATACAAAAGGGTGATCAGCTGTGGGAAGAACAGCCTAGCGGATCAAATACTAAGTGACATTAAGTGGCATCTAAATGACATTACTTCGATTCTCTGCTGAGCTATGAGGTGCAGTGTGACCATGCACACGGTAATTAATCCCTTTGCCTCAGCTCCCCAGCTGGAAAATGGGCCCAGGTCTGGAGAAGTGCCTGGAGAAGTCCTGTGTTAGTCTAAGGCCAAGGTGAGCAATTCCTGTGCGGGGCTGAGAAGCTGTGGTGGTGGGATCCATTCAAACACCTCCTTAGAAAGGCAGTTAATCATAGAGTGGTCCAGGCCGGGAGGCACCTCTGGGGTCACCTCATCTGACTGGAAGGAGTTATACTGCCTCGTATTTGTATGACAGAGCCCTGCTTTTACACAGCATGACATCTGCAGAGGTATTAACTTTTTTCTGCTTTTTGCTGTTTGTCCCCATGCCTTTGGGCCAGGGTCAGTGCCACGAGGTCCAGTGGCAGGTAGAACTGCAGACTGGCCCCTTAGCACAGCGAAGGTCCAGGCATGCAAACCAATATAGGGAGACATAGCGGCATGGGAAGAGCTTTCATGGCTCACGTAGTGGCTTAGAGTTTGGGCACTAGAGAGAAAAGCCTACTTCAGAGGGTGGTTGTAGGAAGATTGCAAAAAGCTCTGTCTCACTGGGTGTGTCTGCTCACACTGATGCTCCCTTTCCTCCTGATGATGTAAATCCAGGATTGGCCTGGTAAAGTCAACACGAAGAAATCAATTTCCAACATCTCTTCTTCGGGTGTTTGGACAAGATCAAGTCCTTGGTGTAGCATCAAGTCATTGTTAAATCACTTGATTTAACCGTAGAAACTGTAGTTAAATCACTTCATTTAACTAGAAACTATAAATCCTCTATGAAGGGCAGCATATACCTTGTAGCTTTAAAGAACCTGATACTTTTCCTGGTTTTACTGGTGTAAACCACAGATGATCCTGTTCAGGACAGGGTGAACCCTGACAGGCTGAATAAAGCCTGAGTTGAGATGCAGAATCACCTGAAAAAGGAAGGGAGCAACAGGGAGACCCCAGGGGCTTTAGTAAAAGCTCTTGTCACCTTTTCTCATGGCTCATGTTCACCTTTTCAAAGGCCTACTCCAACTTTGACCCTGTCCCAACCCAAAAATAGACCCCAACTGTCCCTTTGCCTCTGGATCGGAGGTGATTTCAACCAAGCAGCGATGTGGGTGTCCTGAACTTTTCTCCCCAAAGGGCAATCTCTTCTGCCCTTGAAAGGAGACCTGTGGAGCAGCGTGTGCTCTCACGCCCCATCGTGCTTCTCCTGGGGTAAATGAGTATCACCCAGCGAGACAGGGACCGTGCGCTCTCCACCGACACCAAACGTGCCACTGAGCTCCTCGGATGGTGAGAGCTGGGAGAGCTGCTGGCCTGGGCTCCAATGTCAAGGAGAAGTGGCGGGAGGTGAGAAGTGCCAGGAATACTGCTTCCCAGCTGGCTCTGGAAACAGTTTCTGCCTCTGTCCGTCTGCACTCCCATCAAAGCCTCCCTGAATTATTCAGGTGCTCTTTGAAAACTCTCATCATGCAGAAAGTGAAGGCAGCTTGGCTTTACCTACTGGAAAACAAGCGCTCATTGTGAGCTCCAGGGCCAAACCAAGGTTCTGCCGCTCACACAATGACAGCAGCTCCTGCCACCTTCATGGCAGGAGTTCTCTCTTCTTGCAACACCAGGTTCTCTCATGGGGGGCCTCCAGTGGGTGGGCTTCAGTAGGTACTTTGCATCTCATTGAGCCTGTACTTGTATTCCTGCACTGATGCGTCGGTGCTGCCTTCCCCGGTGTTTTGGGCACCTGGCTATAGGTGCACTTAACTGTGCAGACCCAAGTGGATGGTGTTGAGGGGTTCCAGCTGGATGGTCTTGAGGGGTTCCAGCTGGACAGATGGGCAGAACATTCAGTTCAGCTGAAAAGAACCAAATAAAGTTGAGATTTCCAGGCAGGGCCATGTGTGCTCTTCTCGTGTCCTTTGTAGAACAGCGCTTTACTAGCCATGTGGCTGAGAGGGTGAAAGGGTTAAAAAAAGGAGATGGAAGCCCTCAGTCATCCTCAGTTTTTTGCTTCTGAGATTTTAAGGCTGTCTTCTGACTTGTTGAGCGCTTGCAGCTGACCACCCCAGAAAGTTGTAGTGGTTTCAGCCAAAATTACCAAAACCAAACTGACAGATGGCCCTTCCTCCCCTGGAAAAGAAGGGAGAGGAAGAGGGTAAAGAGATTTACAAGTTTAGAATGAACTAAACTACTTTAATAAAGTATTAATACTAAAATTAAAACAAAAACAAAGGGAAGAAAATAATTACATAGATCCAGTTTATACAAAACCATATGAGGCTCCCAGGATGACGATCACGTCCCCAGCAGCATCAGGAAAAGTCCCAGANTTCCAGACTTTTAGTGAGTTAGAAGAGGCTCAGCTAAAAAGGTAAAACTGTAAAACAGAAAATTGGTTCTGTTTTACCTCCAAGCAGGACAGAAGTTCATCAGCCCAATCCCACTTTTCATCCTCTGCTGTTGACTGAATTCACAGCCCATGGGTTTACCTTCAGGCTGTTCTTCCAAGGAAAGGTACCAGCAACAGTCCATGTGGATCTTCTGGAATCACATAGCGTGTTTTCCCGCTCATCAGTGCTAGTCATGTTGCATGGCCGGTGTCCTTGATCCCTGGAGGTATTTCAAAGATGGGTAGTGGTGCTTAGAGATACGGTTTAGTGATGGCTTGTGGCAGCGTTAGNGAAGTTCATCAGCCCAATCCCACTTTTCATCCTCTGCTGTTGACTGAATTCACAGCCCATGGGTTTCCCTTCAGGCTGTTCTTCCAAAGGAATGTACCAGCAACAGTCCATGTGGATCTCCTGGAATCACATAGCGTGTTTTCCTGCTCATCAGTGTTGCAAGGCCGGTGTCCTTGATCCCTGGAGGTATTTCAAAGATGGGTAGTGGTGCTTAGAGATACGGTTTAGTGATGGCTTGTGGCAGCGTTAGGTTGACTTGGACGCGATGATCTGAAAGGTCCCTTCATAGAATCATAGAATCATTTAGGTTGGAAGAGACCCTTGGGATCATCAAGTCCAACCATCAGCCCTACTCGACAAGTTCTCCCCTACACCAGATCCCTCAACACCACATCCAATCTACTCTGAAACACAGTCAGGGATGGGGACTCCACCACCTCCCTGGGCAGCTGATTCCACTGACTGACCACTCTCTCTGTGAAAAACTTTTTCCTCATGTCCAGCCTAACCCTACCCTGCTGCAGCTTGCAGCCATTCCCTCTTGTTCTGTCGCTCATTGCCCGTGAGAAGAGACCAGCACCAACCTCTCTACAATGCCCTTTCAAGCAGTTGTAGAGAGGGATGAGGTCTCCCCTCAGCCTCCTCTTCCTCAAACTAAACAACCCCAACTCCCTCAATCGATCCTCATAAGCCTTATTCTCCAGGCCTCTCACCAGCTTCGTTGCCCTCCTCTGTACTCGCTCCAGCACCTCGATATCTCTCTTGTGTTGAGGTGCCCAGAACTGGACACCAGACTCAAGGGGTGGCCTCACCAGTGCTGAGCACAGGGGGACAATCACCTCCCTGCTTCTGCTGGTCACACTATTCTTTATGCAAGCCAGGATGCCCTTGGCCTTCTTGGCCACCTGGGCACACTGCTGGCTCATGTTCAGCCGCCCGTCGACCAGCACCCCCAGGTCCTTTTCTGCCAGGCAGCTCCAGCCACACTGCCCCAAGCCTGTAGCCATCCATGGGGTTGGTGTGGCCCAAGGGCAGGACCTGGAACTTGGCCTGGTTGAAGGCCATGCCATTAACATTGGCCCATCTATCCAGTCTATCCAAGTCCCTCTGTAGAGCATCCCTGCCCTCAAGCAGATCAGCACTCCCACCCAACTTGGTGTCATCTGCAAACTCACTGATGGTGTTTTCTATGTCCCTATCGACATCATCAATGAAGATATTAAATATTCCAACCCGGGCAGTTCTATGATTCTGTGTGTGACTGTGGGTGAGGGTGGTCTGGACCCACTGAACCCCCCCAGATTCCTCCTTATAAGTCACTGTCAAACAATTGCTGGTGGTTTTAGACAACAAAGGGGATCAGCATCTCCCTGAGAAAGTCCAGCCCAAGACAAAGTAAATTTTCTGACCTGGTGGCTGTTAGGTCCTCCGTTATCAAAGCTGTTTCATATCTGATTTCCCCTGTCATGCCTGCTTTGTGAGGTGTAGTTTATTTCTGTGCCAAGTAGGAACATTTTAAAATATTTATCTGTTGTTTTGGCTATTTATAGTATCACTACAATATCCCAGTGACCTCAGCGTCACTTCTGGTTCCCAGGCGTTTGTGGTTCCTGTTACAAAGAACTTAGAATCAAGTGAAAGTTACGTTAATCAAATGAATTAACCTGCAATGTGATCCTCATTCCCAATATCTGAAATAGGAGGTTTTTAAAGGCCAACAAATGACAATTGGATACTTAAGTTTCACTTTTTAGGTTGGTTGTTTTCCCCTATCGCTTTTCAGACCGAGCACGGGAACGACAGGAGCAGAACGAGCAGGAATTTCTCTCTGAAATGTTGGTGGTTACCGAGAAATGAACGCTAAAAAGCACACTGAAAGCCTGATGGAGAAACTCTGCTGCAGCTGATGTTGGAAGGGATTTGTGTAAGGGTCCCCTGTGACTTCAGTAGTCCTTTGTCAGCTGGGTTTCCTGATCAGGCTGTACCTTCCACAGCGCACTAAGATTTATCCGTTACTGGGCAGGCACCGACAGAGGGGGGTCATAAACAGGTATAGATGAGTGGAGATTGTCACTGGATTGGATACTCGCTTCCTGGCTTTTGTTGTCCCAGGTAGGCCCTCTAGAGATGTTCCTGGGTCTTGAGGACAGAACGAATACCTCCCCCTGGCCTGAGTAATATACCGCTCTCTTAAGGAAACTGGCACAATTACTCCAGTTTGAAAGCTGGCCGGGGGTGCTGTAAGGTGGCTGAGACCTTGGAATATGGCCTGTGGGATGGGGATGGGTGCCAGGGAGCAGTCTGGGATGTCCCTCCAAAGTGTCCTCCAAGTATCTGACTGGTAGCTCCAAATCAGGAGGACGTGTTTTGTAGTTTGTGGTGTTGAACCAAACCTAATGTGTCACCTGACGTGCTGGAGGCTCTGCCACAGCTCCTGGGTTCGTTCTCCCCACTGTGTCCCGTGACAGGCAGGGCAAGGATTTCTTGCCTTTTTAAAGCAGACTGTGGTGGGGTTAGGAGAGGTAAAGGGCTTGGACTAGATGGTCTCCAGAGATCTCTTCCAACCCCATGTCGTTCTGTGGCTCTGTGTGTAAATGTGACAGCTTTTTGCTAAGAGAACTGCAGTGATTGACCAGCTCAGGCTTCTGCTGGAGTCTGTGTGTCCCTGTTGTGCTAAGCGTGGGAGGACGGGTAGGGGTGTAGCGAGACATCTCCAGAAGAAATGCACTTAAGCTTCATATTTGAACACTCCCAAAGGCTGGAATAATCCAGACCAGGAATCCAAAACTTTTAAGTATTGCTTTGTGTCTCCAGATGCCAGAGTAAATAATGTGTGGACTGGAAGTGTTCCAACACTGCAGTTCTTCACTGGACACCAGTAAAGCATGGAAGAGGAGATGTTTCTTCAGTAGGTCACTTGAATTGGCAGAGCAGAGTTGTTAGTGGGAGGCCTAAACTCTGCAGCCCCGGTGCAATGTCACCACTCCCAGGATTTCTTTGTGTTCTTCAGCTTTGATATGGAGGATGGATGAAGCTTTGGTTCTACTGACCCCATTGGAAAACTGGTGTGATATTGGATTAAACCAGAATGTATCCCCTTGTTTTCCAGCCAGACAAGAGAATCTGAAAAGCAGCCCACACATCGTTTGTAAATCTCTGCCATACGGTAGAGACACGTTTCAGTCTCTTCTTTAAAGGTGGAGACACATCTCAGGGCCTGGCTTGATATTTTCTGTGAGGGAAGTGAGTGTTTTCAAATCTTAAAGAGGCAGGAGGGTGGGGAGGGGAATAGGGTAGTGGAGCGTTGGGGTGGATTGTTTGAAGGGACTGAGTAACCTTCATCGCTGCTCTCAAAAACAGGCTGGACAGAAAGGCTTAGAAGCACTTCAATGATTGTAGAATCATAGGATGGTTTGGGTTGGAAGGGACCTTAAAGATCACAAGCTGGAACACAGGAAGTTCCATTCAAATGTGAGAAAAAGCTTCTTTGGGGTGAGGGTGGCAGAGCCCTGGCAGAGGCTGCCCAGGGAGGGTGTGGAGCCCCCTTCTCTGGAGACCTTCAAGCCCCGTCTGGATGCAGTCCTGAGTGCTGTGCTCTGGGCGTTGGACTGGATGATCTCTAGAGGTCCCTTCCAACGCTGACAATTCCATCATTCTGTGATCATCGAGTTCCAAGCCCCCTGCCCTGGGCAGGGACACCTCCCACCAGAGCAGGTTGTTCCAAGCCCCATCCAGCCTGGCCTTGAACCCCTCCAGGGATGGGGCAGCCACAGCTTCTCTGGGCAACCTGTTCCAGTGTCTCACCACCCTCACAGGAAAGCACTTCTTCCTAAGATCTAATCTGAATCTCCCCTCTTTCAGTTTAAAACTGTTCCCCCTCTTCCTATCACTCCACTCCCTGATCAAGAGTTCCTCTCCATTTCTCCTGGAGCCCCTTTAGGAACTGGAAAGGGAATATAAGGTCTCCCCGGAACCTTCTCTTCTCCAGGCTGAACAACACCCAAGTTTCTCATCCTGTCTTCATAGGAGAGGTGCTCCAGCCCTCTGAGCATCTTTGTGGCCTCCTCTGGACATGTTCCAACAGTCCCATGTTCTTCTTATGTTGGGGATGATGGTTGATCCTGCCTTGGCAGTGGCACGGTCTTGACAAACTCCTGAGGTCGATTCCAGCCTTGTTTCCTGCGCTTCTGGAAAAGGATAGAATTGTTATCGTTATTATTTCTGTTACTACCGCTCCAGGAGCACTTCTTAGGGGTCAGAACCTGGTATTTCTGGTGCTGTCCTCCTGTGCTGGAGGAAGATGGTCCTGGCCTTAGAGAACTTACAGGAATGAGTCAGGAAGCAGCGGCTGGTCCGGGCAGCTGAGGGAATACCGTGAGGAGCAGCGAGATGCTATTGATCGCTGGGACAGACACTACTCATAATACATCAGCAGCCTCACTGCTGTCAGATTTTTGCAGGCATCATGGCTAAGGAGAAGTTGAAGGAGGATAATGAGGAAGCTTTGCAAATGAAATCTCCAGGCTCCCACCACCTCTGCTTTCGAGCTGGGCAGCAGGGGGGTAATGGTTTGCCTCCCACTTCCCGCTGTTCTGGTGTCCCTGCCCACCGCTGCCCGCTGTCACCCATGGCACGGGGGACACAGGGAAGGGGGGGGCTGCTCTTGCAAACTTGCTCCTGGCCTGTGTTTGTGGCAGGATGGCAGGAGACAGAGCCAGGATAAGGCCCGGCCCTCTATCCCACATGCTGTGGGATCTCTTCCAGTGACAAGAAGTAAAGTTGATGAGTCTGTATCAAGACAGTGAAGTGACCCCCGTGCTGCTCCACATAATTAATAAATAAAGCACTGGGGGAGTTTTTGCCATGCTGGCTGCTATGACAGGGCTGTCTACGGTGCACTTAAGCATTAAATGACCAATTTCTGTCAGACTAACTTCCCAAGCCTCTCTCTCTCTCTCTCTCTCTCTCACTCACAAAGCTAGCTTCCTCGCTCCCTGCACTTGGAGTTTTTCAGCAACTGATGGCTCCTGGTTCATTTCTGTGGAATTAATTGGTCCCTGAATGAATTCTGTTGACAGGGCAATTTATCATGTGTTTGGGTTGACAGTGTTGGATACCGGTAAAGGGGGGGAGTGGTGTGCGAGTGGGATGAGGGGAGATGGACAGGGTGGGGGTGGGTGGGAGGATGAAGAAGAGGAGGAGTAGAAGAAAGGGGAGGTGGAGGAGGAGATTGTTTAAAAAAAATAAAATGAAAGAGAGAGGAAAAAAAAATCTGTTCCTCTTTGGCTCCCTCCAGCCCAACTCAGTGTGATGGGTAACGCGCAAGAGGGATGGGGAGAAGATGGGGGGGGTGAAGATGTGCCACTTCTCTCAGGATGGGAATCAGGATGCTGCTTTTCCATAATTTGCACCATGACTTGGGGAAAAAAAAAAGAAGAAATAAATAAAAACGGTAAAAAAAACCCCAAAAGTAAAATCCAGCAGTTGTGTGGTATCTCTGGGGCTCAGCCAGAAGCCTCCATATGTAATACCCACGTCTCCACTCCTCCCTGTGCCAAAGTGAGTGGAAGGTAGGGACAAACCTGGTTAACCCTCAAGATGCTGATACGTGCCCAAACACAGTTTCAGTAGGTACTGAGTGGTGTCCAGCACCTCACAATGTCTTGGTGTCTGCCATCATGTTTACTAGTCAGGGGCATCCAAGACGGAATCACATCTTGCAAAGCAACGTCAGGGATTTGGGTTCCCAGTTTCCCCTCTTTGTGGGTCAGAAGGGGGTGCCTGGTCCTGTATGTGCCTTTGACAATCCCAGGTGACATCTTTTCACATCATCCAAGATTGGGACAACTAGGGACTTCCCAATATAATTAAAATTACATTGTAATTACATTGCCATTAGAATGTCGTGAGTCTGACTCGTGGGTTCAGTTTTTAGCCAGTATAATCAGAGGATCGGATCAGTCCCTCTGGCTTCCCACCTTCTGAACTCAGAAGTGGGGGGGGTTGTGCACATGCATGAACTATGGTGTGAATAATGTTAAAACCAACCAAAGCCAGAAAAGAATTCCATTTGGATAAAACAAAAGTATTTGAATAAAGATTAAATAGATATTAAGAATGAGGTCTTTCCTAGGAGACCCAAAGAGGTCTGCTAAAGACTCAATCAGAGGGAGGGATGTCTGTGAAGTGCTGGATGGCTAAGGCTCCATTAGTGTCATCTTCACCCCCCTTTCCCCCCCCCCAGCCTTCCTTAAGCTGAGAGGGATGCTCCAAAATACTCAGTGCTGAGAAGAGTGGAAGAGTCACCAGTAATTCCCCGCTGATCTCGCTGGGAGAAGCGTTAGGTCTGATCTCAGCACTTCTGAAACTGCCACCCTGAGCCTTTAGCTGCAGGTTGGAGGGACCTGCCTTTGCTTGTGGGAGCACAGTGCCTCAGTTTACCAGCGCTCAGTCATCGTCTTTGTCTTGGGACCAAAGGTTTCATCCATCCAGCTGATGAAATGAATACCCATGAGCCCAGAGACAGGACTGAATTCAAGCAGCAAACCCCAAACTGGGGGTGGTGAAACACCAAGGATTTGGTGGTAGATGGTTGCTCTCTCTCTCTCTCTTGTTTTGTTCATTCAGATAAAGCACAAATAGAATCCTCATCAGTTGTCATTACCTTGTTGTTTTCACCCTGAGTTGGGTCAGACCCCTAACCCTGCATCCTACCAGAGAACAGCTGAGCATCAGGTCTTCTGACTTGGTGGGGGGGTTGGAAGTAGATGGTCTTTAAGGTCTCTTCCAACTCTAACCATCCTGTGATTCTAGAGTGTGAAGTGGAGCAGGCAGGGTGGGGAGATGTAGGGAGCAGGGAGCTGGCACAGTCAAACTCCAGGGAAAAATGTAAGAGAATGGCTTTTTGCAGGGCCCCAAGTTTCCTGCCGGTTGGAAAACCAGTTAAAGTTCCTGCCCTCAGAGTGAGTGTACAGGGAGAGACGGCCATGGCAAGGAATGGGGGGGGGAAGGTAGGGATGGCAAAGGAAGGGGGGAGGGAAGACTTATTTTGAAACATTTTTCTTGTTCTTCTCTTGGTATGTTGACTGCACGGCAGTGGGGCAGGCAGCTCCTTCTCAAGGCCTTTGTAAGAGGTTTCCATCGCAGCTTCTCAGGTCGGTGAAGCTGAGATTCACCTGGAGAGCAGCAGGATCAAACCTAGATGTATTCCCATTAGAGATGAGCAGATCCAAAATAACAGCTGTGACCTGACATAGTGGGTTTGAGGACCTTGTAATGTAAGTTGTTTGGGGTGAGGACCTGCTCTTTGATGTACTTTGAGACAACAGAGATACACATGGGAACTAACACATGCCAATTGTCAATGGTGGCAATAATAACTAAGCAGTGATTTTTGGGCATAGCAGTCGTGCAAACAGATTTAATCAGAACACCTGGGAGATGTAGGTGGTGCCTGGAAAATTGGGTTAATTTGGGAATAGGGTTGAAGGGAGAAGCTGGTTGGTTAGGATCCCACAGAATGGGATTGTTGGTTGCTAATGAGGAGGTGCTTGTGTAGGAGTTGAGTGTCTTTTATACACAGAGCACCTCCACACAGAGAAATGAAGCCTAAATGCAGATTATTTATAACAGTGGGGTGTTTTTTCCCCCTCACTCAATACAAAATTAGTAGTATTACTGTTTATAAGTGAGAATCAGAATGAAGAGCGTACAGCATGGTAGCAGAGGCTCTGCAGCACGGCGTACAAAGATCTGACAAGCTCCAGCAGCTCTAACTTGATAGTAGGTAAATTCAACCAGAAACGACGTGCGTATTTCCGACAGCGCAGGTAATCACCTGTCAAAATATTTTAGCTGGGGTTCACTGTATTTTCCAGCACCAGAACCTTTCTACTGGGTAGCAAATGTGCCCGAGAAACACGTTGCCCTGGCTCAACCCCAGCCGCCGGACCCGCAGCAGGAATGCATTGGAAGCAGCCCTCCCTCCCTCTGGGTGTCTCGTACCAGAGGCTGGATGAGATGATCGCGGTGCACTAGGAGCGTCCTCTGGGGTAGCTGTGGCAATGAACTTGAAAACAGCTATCTTAAAAGTCACTGCCTGAGTCCGGTTTCACTTACACCCTGTTTACGTGAGTGTAACTCTTTTGACTTCAGGCTTCTGATTGACAGTGATGGGAGCAGAAGGCAAATCAAGATTCTGAGAGTAGTGGTTATGATCAGGCTGTCCTGAGCCAGTCAGGTGAATGTGAACATGACGTGGGACACATTAATGGAGTAAATGGATATATTTTCACCGATGTCACTGAATATATGGGACAGAAACACAAATATTTCTATGGCAAATTATCACTAAATATTGCAACGATAGAGTGAAGCGATGCAAAGCCTTCTGTATTGTGAGAGGGAGATGGCAAACCTCTTGGGGTTGAAAAGACAATGATTCAAAACTGAAGGCTGCATAAAATAGTGGATACAAACTGGACCAAAGTAAGCTCCAAGCAGGTTGTGTGCAGGACTAGCAGGGATACATCAGGTAGCCATCCAAGATGGCAAGGCAGATGGCTTACCAGTTATTCAATATGCAGCCCCTGCAGCCCCACTCTGGTTAGAACTGTAGGCCAGAGCTGCAGGCTGAGCTTCCTTGCTTTTAGTGCTAAATCTGTGGATTTAGGAACGTAGGGTGTGTGAGACTGGGCCAGGCTCCTGTTTTGCCAGGTCCACCACATCTTCCTCTTAAGGGGAAGGCAGAAGAACTGCGCAATGGAAAGAGGTAGGAAGAACCTGCAGTTTGTTGGAGCTCAAGTAATCTACAGGTTGGCTTAATCCCAGAAATGTGCATATCTTTCCAGAGCGCTCCTTGAGTGCTAATCACTCTGGATTACTATTTTTCTTTTGTTCATCTATAAAACTGTCTTGTCTTTTCTGCAGTCTGGGAAACTTCCTGTGGTTACAAATTCACTTGAAGAAAAACTGTAATCAGCTTTGAATGTGCTGCTTTGCAGTCTAATCAAGTGTCGTCTTTTTCTCTTGTTCCTGTGACCTGCAGGGTCTGGTTCTGCTAAGGAAGCCTCTGGTGTGGCTTCTGGGGAGTGTTCAAGAACCAGTTTGATGAATTCCAATTAAGAGGCTTCCTGACACCGGGGAAGGCAAGAGGTCAAAGAATGCCCTGAGCAGCACAGCAACAGACCACACGGAGCACAGAGAAAGGTAAGAGAATGGCATAACCGTAAAAAAGAACTGAAAATTCCTGAAATCATGAAAGGGATTTGAATTTCTAAGGAGCTTTGGCTGAGTGGTTCAGCTACAATTTCTGCCTGGAGCCTGGAAGAACTCGATAATTCTTGTACACTAGGTATTCTCCATAGTTCCTGTGTACTTGGTGGAGAAACTAATGGTAGTAATTATGCTTTACCTCGTTATGTGATCTGGGATCTGGGATGGAAGTTTGCAGGAAGTTGCAGGCAGTCTGATCAGAAACAAGAGCTTTTTGTAGTCGTGTGAGACTTGTAGGGAAGAGTTATTGTGGTTGCTTGAACATGAGAGAGCCCTGAAATGCCTTCTGCGTGCTCCCGATTCCGGCTGAAGCTGTGGGAAGTCTGTTGCTCCTAAAGGTCCTGTCAGAGGTGTTCTGAGACACACCACCAGTGCCTCACCAAGCAGGAGACCTTGATGCTAGAGATGGCACTAATCTGTCTATTGATTTGGCTCTAAGCAACTCTATCATGTCTAGTGAAAGGAGATTGAGGGGACTAACCACCCAGCCAAGGGGATAGTCACTCATGAGCAAAACTGCCAGGTTCTTGCAGAGGTTGGTAGAATTGGTCTCTGTCTTTAGCACAGCACAAGTGACTTCTCAAACCAATATTGTAGCATTAACTGAGCTAGATGGGAACTTGCTGGTGAGTCTGAGGGACTTACCCTCGGTGTAGATCAACATCCATCTGGCTGTGGGGTGGAGAAAAGGTAGTGACCTTGGACAGCAAGGTAAAACCTCATTGCTTGAGTTAAAGACCATAATTGATGCCCTAAACAAGTTGGTTGTTATTGTGCATTTTCAGTCACTGGAATTCCCAGCAGAAACTATTATGAGTTGTGGTCTAGCACTCTGGCAGCTCAGAGAGTAGCACGAAGGAGCTCTTTTGCACTGTATTTATTCCAGGGGCACGGAATCCTCTGGGGATGAGCTATGGGCCACGCTCACAAAATGATGATGACTAGTGCTTTTGTTTTCAGGCTGTTTCCATCTCTTCTTCTGATGACCCTTTTCTTCTCTCTTTGGCCTCTTCAGTCTGGGTTGTACTTTAGGTGATTTGTTCAGCATTTGAGTAAGAGATGGCTGAGAAAAGCTCATTTTGGGGGGGGGGAAATATAATATCATGGAGATAGATGGTAGAAACAATAGTTATTTTGGCCCTGATAACTGAAACTAGAATCCAACTAATTTTTGGAGCAGTTCAGAAGCAAGCCCTGCTAGACAGACCCCTGGCTGGTGCTGGGTGCCTCGGGAGAGAGGGTGTCTAGGGAAAATATTCTCCATCTTTGCCAAGCAAACGGCATGATGGGTGGCTTAGAGATTCACCGCGCTTTCACCACTTTGCAGTTGGGTCACCAGGACAAAGGGAGAGGACCTGCAGCCACAAGACTTGTGTCTGAGGAGAAGGAGCATAGGGAAGCTCGTGGCTGCATGAGGTTTGTCCGTGTAGATCTCCTCTGTGAGCAGCCTGGGACTTTCAAACTGAGAGGTGTCTGTTTTGGCAAATGAAGAGCAAGAGGACCCTTCTGCTGCTCTGGAGCATAAAGCAAACTCCACAGTAAGATCACAGCCACCTTTTGAGGCTTTGGCTTGGCCATTTTGTACAGGCTGTGATGCTGGTTGTTAACAGTACACAGAGACACACTGCACAACAGACATGCAAGTGTCTGCGTCAGTAAATAATCCAGGCTCGACTCCTCTGTGTTCTGAGTGGCTGCACAAGGGAAGAGGTGCATCAAAGCTCCTGCTTCTCCTGTATTAAAATCCCTTGAGGTGCAGAGATGACACAAATCTGGTACCTTTGCTGATGTATGACTCGCTCAGAAGGATGGGCTCCAAAAGGCCTTGCCTCCTTTCCCGCTGGTCGCCTCTGAATGGAACACAAACAGGGTGAGGCCCAGCCCCGTAATAGAAGCACATCTGCCTCCCCCTGCCACGTCCTTCACTGCAGGTCCCAAACCTCCTGGTGTCTCCCTCCCTTCTGAGGGAACGGTCTCGGTTTGTGATGGCGAATGGGGCTCAGGGCAAATCAAAACCTTACAGATTTTTTGCTGTATCAGCCAAGGGAAATATACATGAAGGGGTAAAGCCCATGAATAAAAAACACTCGGGGATCAAAGTGGTCAGTCCGTGCTCAAAGATAAACTGGACAGGTACACAGGGCACTGCTGGAGACACCCAGGTTTCGGAACTCCCTTTAGGTTTGTTTTCATTGTTACTCCCCTCCTTTTGGTGGGAACTTCTCATGTGGCACCTTGGCTGGGAGCAGGATTTTCTGGGAAGTCAGTAGCAGCAGAGAAGTTGCCTCCAAGGAGAAGGAACATCAGACCTCACCGGGACGTTTCCCGGGAACGGCACTTTGTGGCCTTTCCCCCAAAAACCGTATTTTGCCGTTTACCATTTGTTTCATGGTGACTCTTGGAGACCTCTGGTGTGGGCTGGGAGCCCGCTCTGGCACCTGCTGTGCAGATATAAAGTTGAATTCAGTAAACCAAAGTTTAGTTTATTTTTTTAAACATTCCCTGGGAGTGTTCAAGGCCAGGCTGGATGGGGCTTTGGGCAACCTGCTCTGGTGGGAGGTGTCCCTGCCCAGGGCAGGGGGGTTGGAACTGGGTGATCTTTAAGGTCCCTTCCAACCCAAACCATTCTATGAATCTATGATTCTAAGAAAATTCCTGGTACAGACATTAATAACTTTAATTCTAGTGAGAGTGAGTGTCTGAGCTAGAAGAGGGAGCATTATGAAATAGTTGGAAGAGAGGGTAAAATTTAAGGCCCTTCTGATTTAGAGTCAAACTTACAAAGAAGTGGGATGGTGAGTGTGTATCACGTANACTGCTTGAAAGGGCATTGTAGAGAGGTTGGTGCTGGTCTCTTCTCACGGGCAATGAGCGACAGGACAAGAGGGAATGGCTGCAAGCTGCAGCAGGGGAGGGTTAGGCTGGACATGAGGAAAAAGTTTTTCCCAGAGAGAGTGGTCAGTCAGTGGAATGGGCTGCCCAGGGAGGTGGTGGAGTCACCCTCCCTGACTGTGTTTCAGAGTAGATTGGATGTGGTGTTGAGGGATCTGGTGTAGGGGAGAACTTGTAGAGTAGGGCTGATGGTTGGACTTGATGATCCCAGGGGTCTCTTCCAACCTAAATGATTCTATGATTCTATGATTCTAATTCCTTCATTAAAGCCCAGGTCTGATTAGACGAAAAAAAAACCCCAATTATACATCGATTTTCAGGGTTCTTTAGCAACTCTTGTTACAAAAAGCTTTAAAAAAAAGCTCAGCAGGTTGTGTACAGCCCAGTGTCCCCAGCACTCCTCACACCCTGCCAGTGACACCGTGATCTGTACATATTGCCACGTCTCTCCCATTTAGACCCTTTTGAGGAGCTGGTCACACCTGTAGAAACTGAGTCCTTGGAATATTGTGACAAAAGTGAAAGCAAATAGCAAAAGATTGTACTGTACTGGCCAGTCTGTTATGGTTACTGGCCAAGGAATCCTCACGGAGTGCTGGGATGGGGATAAGTCAAGGAAGAAGATCTCACTCCACTCCTGATTGTGTCTGCGATAGGCGCAGGTGGCTCCTGATCTGGGAGAGCGCTGGGCTGTCGGTGATTCGGGGCAGTTGTGGAGTTTGGTGAGATCCCTGAATATGGGTTACATTTCAGAGCCACATTTAGAGCCTTTTGGGCACCTCAGCCAAGTGTCTCCCTGTTTTAATAGCTTTACTGCTGTTGGGGCTATCAGTGTGCTCCTGTGAGCTCTTAGCACTTCTTTCCCACTACGTGATATCCTACTGCCTCTCTTCTGGTTTGGAACAGCATTTTCCAGCCTGTTTGCTTAGACTTCCTTTGCATTCCCTGTATGTATTACCCTGCTGGGAAAGGCTGCAGCAGGTGGAAAACCTGTGCTGGAGATTCATGATCTTTTCTTGCATTTCCCCTCTCAAGGATCTGGCAAACTGTTCAAAGTACATCAGGGAAGTGGGTCTAAGAAGTCACCTCTTGTCTCTTCCCAGAACGTGATCACTTCCCAGTGTACCTCTGCTAGGGCTAACTGGTGGTGGCCCCCTTTGCTGATACTCGTGCCTACCTAAAGGGTGGGAGGAAGCAGTGTGCTGGCCTGGGTGGTGAGATTGGGGTGTCAATCCCTTTCTGTCAATGATCTGGGGGGGCAGCATTGAACAGCTCACTTCTTCTCTCTGTTTTGTCCAGTGATAAGTGTGTGGGTGAGGACAGGAACGATGTCTTACCTTGTACAGTCCATAACACACGGAGTCGTTGTCGTGGTATCTGTAGGTGCTACTGGAATATGGTTCATAATCACAATACACAGGGACTCTAACGTTTCCTTCATGCTGCTTCCTGCACTCATTCTGTACCCCCTAAGCTGCTGGCTATAGGCAATATTTCAGCAGTCTTTTCAAGACCCTAAAGGGTGATGTATGGATTGTATTTTGACCTCATATGTGTAGCCCAGCAAACGTGTGTGTGAATGCTAACTAGCACTGCCCAGCCAATGTTTCACCAGGTTCATCTCTCCCAGGGAAACTGGTACTTTGAGTGCCCAACTTGGCAAGGCTCAAACACTCAGAAAGCAAGAATTGCTTTCCTCCACCTGCAAGAATAATGACTTGAGCTTAAATGTCATAAAGAGCTTCTTTGCTTTCAGGCTATTTCTCTTGTCGGTTTGAGCCTGGGGTTGAAGCAGGATGGTGGAACCACACAGACTCTTGTCTCTTCCCAGAACGTGATCACTTCCCAGTGTACCTCTGCTAGGGCTAACTGGTGGTGGCCCCCTTTGCTGATACTCGTGCCTACCTAAAGGGTGGGAGGAAGCAGTGTGCTGGCCTGGGTGGTGAGATTGGGGTGTCAATCCCTTTCTGTCAATGATCTGGGGGGGCAGCATTGAACAGCTCACTTCTTCTCTCTGTTTTTGGTCTCAGCTGGTTTAGGAAGGCTGAGATTTTCACCAGCTGGTTTAGGAAGGATGAGATGCTCTTATGTATCCTGTAAGAGCAGCAA
>VZTM01014283.1:7026-19156 GCA_013400555.1 Jacana jacana
CTTCTCAGGGTCTGTAGGCCTTTACCAGTACTGCTCAGACTTTGAAAAACGCCAGAAACTGGCTACTGTGAAAAGTTAATGTAGCTTACTGGGTTGCTACAGTCAAATCCTCATGTACCAAAAAGGAAAAAAAACACAAAAAAATAAAATTAAGATAATTACCCTAGTTTATAGGGTCCAGACACTAGAGTTCAGTGTGACCTTCTGTTTGTGACCAACCAAAATCTGCCTGGATGCAATTCACTGGCACAACAGATATAAATAAAGCTTTTACTAAAATACTGTCTACTTTAGTACCCTCTTTTTGGACAGGGCACTCTTGCTGCATTAAGACAGTATAGAAACAAGCAAAACAAACCTCAACCAAGTTCCCAAAGCATATGTCTGTTCACTGCACAAAGGCAGCAACGTATTCACTTGTGTTTTGACGAAACTTAAGAAAAAAAAAAATCAAGAATAGCAATCAAAGTACAAGTTTTTATTTGTTCATAGTAGTCTGCAAAACTAAGTTAATATTACTACTTAAAGTCAAGTAGGACTTATTTGCAAGCCAGTCTTGTTCAGTTTTCCCTATAGCTCCTCTTTTCTTCCTGTAACCATCCACAGAGCTGGATGCGATCCTTTATATAGAATATCTTTTTAGCACAAAAGAACTCTTTATCTGGATTTTCAGAGCTGCCACTATGTAAAGTAAGACAGGCTGTATGAGTACATACTACTAATGTGTTGAAGGTACACAGTGTTTAACTGTGAGAAGCACAGCAGAGAACAGGTTTACCACATTTATTTTAATTCTTATGAAAAAGTAAAGAAAACTGTTAACTCTACCTAATTCCTGACAGACCACTAAGTCAGTATTTACAGCTACAAACCTAAACACCATGGAATGGCATTCTCCTTTTTTTATGGCATCTGCTCCTTCTTCTTGTTACTTACAGGTTCCTCCTGTAAACAACCATTAAGATCAAGAGCATGGGAATTTCACCTGTTACCACTAAGAAACACAAGGTAATTGACATGCTTAAAGAACAAACACCATGAGGCAGCTGGCAAGGAGTAAGGCATGGGAACTTTCAAATGTAGCCCCGTAAACTACAAACAAAGAGGAAACTCACAAACCCAAACATGCTGTAGGAGTTTAAGCTAAGTCTGAAACTGGCTACAATGCTTCTCAAAATTTGAAAAGGTATTTTTAAAGCTTTAGATAAGGGGTTGTTTCTGTCTCCCTTATGTTCAGGTCTGTGTCCCTGAACTTGTGTACAACTACTCAAAACCTCAGCAAAATCCAAAACAACATACACGTTATCAAGGACAAGACCAAAATATTGTGCTTTTGGCTACTAAAAAAAAAAATCAGCTCATGAAAAAACATTATGAAAAAAAGACAAGCTGCTGCCTTGTTTAAAGTTATCACTTAAAAAACAGGCAAGACTCATATCTTGCAACCTTGAATCAAGTTCCAGAAACCTCTTTACCCACAGAAACCCAAACTAAAAACACTAAGCCATCAAAATATTTACTGAAGGATGAGAACAAAAAAAAAAAGCACAGATAAAGCCAGGCATATTGAAATCTTTTCCACTGGGAAACCACTTTCATGCAAAAAGATCCATGTCATAAGTAGCATCAGTAGTAGGGACTGGAGGATGCTTACTCTTTAATTCAACAGGGCAATGTATCTTGTCCTAGCGTGGCTTACTGAAAGATGCAAGTACCAAATTAAAGCAATTTAAAAAAATAAAGAAAAAAAGCAAGGCCTTTCCACAAAGTGCAAGAAACTGAGTACTTACATATACTACTTCTGTTTCTGACCTGCTTACATACCAGCTGCTATTTTACTTAATAAAACCAGCAGAATTAAAAACACACCATTAGAAGCTCTGTTAAAACGTAGCACTGAATTCTTAAGTCTTAAAAATTTACAGTAGGGCAAACAGTTGTGCTATGAAGTAACATAACACTCAAAAAGACAGAACTGCATAAAACCCAGCTTATTTACAGTCAAATTTGGCAGCAGAATACAGTCCTCCAGAGCAAATGTAGTATGACTGCAAAATGCTAGCATTGCTGAAAGTACCCAAAGATAAATACTTTGCAGGCTGACAGGTATAAAGCTAACTACAACCTCCTCGTTTTTCTCTCCAGCTCTTACAAAAAAAAAAAAAGCCCAGCCAGCATGGAATGAGTCTGCTACTGAATACTACAGTTTAAAATACACTTATACTCAGGTGAGTTATTAACTTGTTGTCACTGCACTCTACAATGGAAAAAATATGACCCTTAAGTATAAAGGACTTACGTCTCATGGGTGCCAAAAAAGAAAATAGGCATTTTATTCGTGGGAGGCTTTACTGCTCCATCAGGAACTTCATCCACCTAAAGAAAAGACAAACTGTAATTCAAGTCAAGTAACTGCTAGGAACAGCCAAGCAGGAAATAAAAGTGTTAAGCATTAAAGACAAAAAAACAACCTAGAGAAGTAAAGTCAGTCTCAAGATCTTTTTAACTGCATTTTAAAAACACAGCAGAATTGAGGACGGTTTAACAGCAATAGGAAATGACAACACTTCTCATGTTACGGCAACACTTTTCACATGGAGCAAAGGAGAAACATGATGTCCAACAGGTAAAAAGCACATTTCAGTTCCATCCAAATACTGCCCCTCTGTACGCATAAGCAATAGCAAGACTTCCGACCCTCACGCTGAGCTGATAGCTTGCCCAAGCCCAAATGTTAAGTGTTACAACACGTAAAGGTCAATAAACTTCTTAGAAAACAATTCTTAAGCCCGCATCTTAGCCAAGCATCTCGTAATTAGCCTTTCATCTACACTCCCACAACCCTCAAGTGACCTACCGCAGTCACAGAACTTGCCAATCGCAAGTGCCGAAGCGCTGGAGTGCTGATCACAGGCACAGAGTTTGCGCCACGGGAAGCATCGCAGGAACCGCTGACTTTTCAAAGAGTAAAGAGTAACCCTGCCATAACTTTAGGATTTTCTTTTGTCATAACAAAGAAAGAGACCGGCTACGGAGGCTCAGAATTTGGGTACCGTTAGGTGCTTGCACAGCTCCAGCATCATGCTACTGCACAGCAGCCTTCGCTCCCAACAGCTACATACCGCAAATCAGGACAAGTTACAAGGAGAGGACTACTAGTTACAGAAAAAGCGACCTGCAGCCAGGCACCCGAGGTCGGGATCGGGGCGGGGGGAGCGGGGGGGGCCGCGATGCACAAACGGCTGCCGGCTACGGGAGCGCTTGCAGTGTCCCGCTTCCCAGAGGGGGCGGCTGCAGGCGCGATCCGCTCCGAGCCCCCGGCCCCCCGCGGGTCCCCAGAAGTGCCCCCGGCCCCACGGAGAGCGGGAGGAGAGCCTTACCCTTGCCGGCCAGTGGGGGTAACCCTTCATCTTGGCAAAGATCAGGTCTCCGGGTTTGAATTCGCGGCTCATGTTTTCTCAAAGATGCGACGCCCGTCACCGAACTGGACCGCGGGGAGAGTGGCGGAAAGCGGGAGGGGGGGGTGNGCCGGTGCGGCTCCCGCCACACGGGCGTCCCACCCGCGAACCCCTTCTCCCTCATACATGAAGCACGATGGCGCAGAACTAGAACTCCGGCCGTCCACCCTCCCGCCTCGGCGGCTGGGCGCACCGCTACTCACCGCGCTGACGCCCGGCCTCCACTGGCAGCAGCAGTCGCCGCCGCCGCGGTAGATACGGCCGCGCTCCCTCCTCCCACCAGGCCAGACGGTACCAAGTAGCACGCCGCAACAGGGAGGAAGGGGAGGCTGTCGCGGGGAGGCAGGGCAGTCGACGCGAGTCCTGCCGAAAACAGGCGGCTCCGCTCCCGTCTTACCTTCTGGAGACGAACAGCGGCAACAGTGGGAAGAAGGTGCCCGCCTCGAAGCACGGAAGAGGGAAGACACCCGTCCGCCGTCACCCCTCAGCCGCCAAAGTGGCTCATTCCGCCCTCCGCGGGGGTGGGACGGGGCGGGCTGACGGGGAGGGGGAGAGGAGGAGGAGGCGCGCCCCCGCGGGCCGTTCGCAGCGGCGGAGGCGGTGGAGGGGCGGGCTAAGGTGAGGCTATGGGTCGTCCTGCCTCGTTCCTCCGACCCCGCGCTCCCCCAAGCGCGGCGAGCTGCCTTGAGTCCCGGAGGTCGGGGACGGCGTGGCCGGTGACAGGCCTGGCTCGGGGCCCCGCACTGCTTTAGTCACCACCGCTAGCCGGGAGTCCGTGTCACCAACGCTGAACGAACGCCCGCGGCCTTGCGCTGGGCGCCCTTCTCAGCCCCGAGTGTTGCCCCGTTCGCGGGCTGGAAGCAGCCGGTTACCCGCACACCGGCTGGTGAACGGAATGGGTGTGTTTGTCCATTTGTGCCCCGCACACCCCAGTACAGAGGCCACTCTTTGCTGGGCTCGGTGTGGCTGCTAGCCCAAAGCCTGGCGCTCACTGTCTTAGTTGTCTCCACGTCTTGGACTTCCCCTACTCTTTCAGCCTTGCAAGCCCACGGAGTCTGCACCTACAGCTTAGTCCCCCTTGACTCCTGTTTTGTTTTGGTGGGTTTGTTTTTTTACCTTGATTACCGTTAATTTAGAATTTGTGTTCCTCCCCTTGTCCTCTCCGTGTCTACCCCCTTTTTGGCATGTTCACCTGCCAGGGTTGATGTCGCTCTTCTCCCAGCTGCTGTGCCCTCCCTCCTCCTCCTCCTCCTCCTGTTCTGCCGATCAACAGTCTGTCTCCTCATCAGGCACCTGCAGGCCACCCCAAGGCTTTCCCCCAAAACACCTTTTTTCAGAGGACATCGGATCCTGATTGTAACTCAACAGCGTCTTTTCCCCCCCCACCTGCCTGTCCTAGTGGGTCTAGTTCTGGTTCTTCACCCTCTCCATCAGAAATTAACCAGCCTGCCAGCTCCCTGCAGCTTTGTTTGCTGGACCCACACAGCGCCACCTGCAAATCACTTGTGTATGTTTGTGCTAACATGGGTGCCAAAAACAGGAAAAAGCTGTAAGGTTAGTGGCACAAAAAAATGTTACTTCTTAGAAAACGATGTTGTCTCACAGGGGCAGACCTGACCACTGGGTGCTCATCCTCTCGGTCTGTGGCCTGATGTGCAAGTTTTACAGGCTGCCGGCAGTTTTCTGCCATCTGCCCTCCATGCGACTTGCACACAAAGATAAGTCCTTTGCCAGAAGAATCGTCTTGCTACTTTCAGTTTTGATACTGAAACTCAAGTCAGGCCCAAAACACCCATTGTAGTTGCCACAGAGCAAGTTGTGCTTTGTTCTAGGTGCTGTCCTCAGATGCAAATTGGTCCTTAAGAAATGTTAACTGCAGAACTTTACACAATCTGTGTTGAGCTGCAGTTTTCCAATGGCTTAAACCAGTTAAATCTGGTTGATTTTCTTGGAGGTGGTGAAGCTCCTACTGCTGACATAAATACCAAATTTCTACAGGGTTACACAAGAGCTCATCAGAAAATAGAGGATCATCAACATACTAGAGAGGAAAAAAATGCTTTCTTCCTACGCAGAAATGAATGGCCATTTCGAGCAAAAATGGTTTTAAAAAATTAAGACTCAGGTAGACTGCAGATCTAGAATTGTTTAGAGGAAGATAAAGTTTGACAGTGGCAGAAATTGCATCTGCGTTGGCAGACATGCAAGTCTTTATTTCACTGCATTGAATCATTCCTATTTCAGCGCTACACAAAATTTCATATTTTTTCCTAAATGAGAAAGTGTTGAGTACTGCAAAAACCATGTGTATTAATATTTTGCCACTATGCAGGAACTGACAAGCTGCAGGGATTCCCTTAGCTAAGTCACTAACTCTTTCTAACCCTATAGTTACAGTTGTCTTCCATATCAGATTAAATAAATTAACATTTTAGGTTTGAAAAGCATGCTTTTGCAATCTCATGAGGACATTCTAACTGCCTTAGCCTTTGGAAATAGTCTTTTTAATGTGGCATTTTTCAGAAACCAGAAGCTTTGCAGAAGCTTTAAGCTTGGACTTAAATCAGTGAAAATACCTAATCTTTTCCTAATTAAGGAAGCAACTCAGGATGACTTGCAAAAGTAGGGTGTTCTTCAAAAGAGACTCATGTGACTAAGGCATATTTGAAAGGTAAAACAAAATACAATGAGATTCAAAGAGTGAAAAATAAAATTGTTTGAACAAGAAATATTTTGTGTTCTGCCCAGCCCGTTTGTACATGTTAAGTAAATGTAAGACTGAAGACAAACTGCTCAAATAAGACACAATAGAACAAAAAAAAAAAAAAAAAGAAAAGTGTTTTGCAATCCAGACATTGTACTTGAAAGAGAGTAATGTGCCATACTGCTATAAGGACCATATCAACATTTTTTAGCAAACACCTTCATTTTGAATGACAGAACCCATAGGGTCAGCCAAACCTGCCACCTGATGCTCAAGTAAGAGCTCAGGTATCCTGACACACATTAAGTTGTTACAAGGCATGAATGAACTTTGGAGGTAAAAAACAGTTCTTCCCGTGAGGAATTACATGTCCTGAGTGTGCCTGTTTGAAACAACCGTTCCAACTGACTTCCTGCAGGTGTGGGTTAGGGCGCACTGCAAAGAAGCATGCTGGTATACTGCCTGCAAGAAAAGGTCTTATTATTTGCTCTGCCAAGGCCAGGCCCATGCTGAAGCACCATGTTCTCTCCTGTTTTCCTGGAGCTCCAGCGCTCTCTCATGAACAAGTCTCTCTGAAGAGTAAGAAATGTGTTAATGTTGAGTTCCATGTGTGATACAGCTCTGTTATGTTTACACCTTTCCTAAGTAAATATATAAATATATATATCCAGAACATATGTAGGTTTTGGACCAAAACTTCCTTGAACTGCAAAGAAGTACCTGAGACAGCATATATATGAGATGGATTTTTCAGTGTGGAAGGAAGGAAAGGTGTTTGTTTAGATACATGCATGCAGCTGCAGTATTATGTCTAAAGCATTTTTTGTGAATCAAGATAAAAAATACATAGGCAGCCCCAGCACAAGGGATGTGATACTGGACCTGCCGGTCACCAACACAAGCAAGGTCATCGGTGATGTGAAGATTGGAGGCACCCTGGGCTGCAGTGATTATGCACTGGTGGAGTTCACAGTCCAGAGGGATATGGGTCAGAGGAAGAATAAAGTCAGGACCTTGAATTTTAGGAAAACAAAGTTCCAGCTCTTCAAGGAGCTAGTCAATAGGACCCCCAGGTAAGCTGCCCTGAAGGACAAGAGAGCAGAAAAGAGCTGACAGATCTATAAAGATGCTTTTCTTAGAGTGCAAGAGCTCTCAGTCCCCATGTGCACGAAATCAGGAAAGGAAGGCAGTAGCCCATCTTAAATGAGTTGAGACATGCTAGTCAAACTAAAGGGCAAGAAGGAAAAGCCCAGGCAGTGGAAGCAGGGACAGGTATCCAAGGAGAAGGTAGGGATGCTGGCGGGTTGTATAGGGATGGGATCAGGAAGGCCAAGGCGCAGCTGTAGCTGAGCTTGGCAAAGGACACAAAGGCTAATAAGAAGGGCTTCTACGGGTATGTCAGACAGAAAAGGAAGGTCAAGGAAAGGGTACATGCTCTGATGAGCAAGACTGGCAAACTGGCAACAACAGATAAGGAGAAGGCTGAGGTACTCAACAACTTTTTTTGCCTTGGTCTTCACTGGCAACCCCTTTCCTTGCACCTCTTGAGTGGATGAAATGTAAGGCAGGGGCTGGGGGAGAAAAGTCTCTCGCACTGTGAAAGCAGACCAGGTTTGAGACCACTTGAGGAACCTGAACCTAAGTATATATCTAAGTATATGGGACCTGATGAGATGCATCCCAGAGTCCTGGGGGAATTGGCAGTTGTCGAATCATTCTCCATGATAATGTCATAGCAGTTAGGAGAAGTCCCAGGCAACTGGGAAAAAAGGTAAACGTGGCACCCATTTTTAAATAGGGTAGAAAGGAGGACCCTGGGAACTACTGACCTGCCAGCCTTACCTCTGTGTGTGGAAAGATCAGGGAACTGATTCTCCTAGAAGGCAACTGTTGAAGGGCATGGTGGGGATGTGCTTCAAGACAGCCAAATGTCTGTCTTTGGCTTCACTACAGACAAGGCTTGCCTGACCAGGCTAGTGGCCTTCTATGATGGAGTAACTCCATCAGTGGACAAGGGAAGAGCTATGGGTGTCGTCTGCCTGTGAGGCTTTCGACACCGTTCCCCCCAAGATTCTTTTTTCTGAATCGGAGTGATATGGGTGTGATGATTGGGCTGTTTGATGGATGACAAATTGTCTGGTTGCATCCAGAGGGTAGTGGTCAACGGTTCAATGTCCAGATGGACATCAGGGACAAGTGTTGTCCCTCAGGGGCTGGGGATCAGCCTGGTTCAGTATCTTCATCAATGATGTAGACAGTGGGATTGAGCCCACCCCAAGCAAGTTTACAGACAACCCCAAGCTGGTTGGTGCGGTTGATATGACTGGGGGGACAGAATGTTATCCAGACAGACCTGGAGAAGCTCATGAAGTGGGCCCATGTGATCTTCATGAGGTTCATCAAGGCCAGGTGCAGGGTTCTGCACGTGTGATGGGGCAACCCTGGTATCAATACAGGCTGGATAATGTAAGGTTACAGAGCAGACCTGCCAAAAAAGACTTGGGGGTACTGGTGGTTGAAAAGCTGGACATGAGCCAGCAAAGTGTGGTTGTGGCCCAGAACACTAACTATATCCTGGCCTGCATCAAAAGAAGCAGGGAAGAGAGGGTTGTGAGAGGTGATTCTGCCCCTCTACTCCTCTCTGGAGAGATCCCACCAGGAGTACTGTGTCCCGCTCTGGAGTCCTCAGGACAGGAAAGACATGGACCTGTTGGAGCGATTCCAGAGAAGGGCCCCAAAAAGGGATGGAGCACCTTTCTGAGGGGGACAGGCTGAGACAGAGATAGGTGGAGTTGTTCAGCCTGGAGATGAGAAGGCTCTTTGGAGACCTTATTGTGGCCATTCAATACTGAAAGAGGTCTTATAAGAAAGATGAGGACCAGTTTTTTAGTAGGACCTGTTGTGGAAGGAGAAGAGGTAATGCTTTTAAACTAAATGAGGGAAGATTCAGAGTAGATACAAGGATGGTGGTGAGACCCCCTTTCTACAAGGGGGTAGCGAAACACTGGCACAGGTTGAGCAGGGAGGTGGTAGATGCCCCATCCCNAAGGGCCCCAAAAAGGGATGGAGCACCTTTCTGAGGGGGACAGGCTGAGACAGAGATAGGTGGAGTTGTTCAGCCTGGAGATGAGAAGGCTCTTTGGAGACCTTATTGTGGCCATTCAATACTGAAAGAGGTCTTATAAGAAAGATGAGGACCAGTTTTTTAGTAGGACCTGTTGTGGAAGGAGAAGAGGTAATGCTTTTAAACTAAATGAGGGAAGATTCAGAGTAGATACAAGGATGGTGGTGAGACCCCCTTTCTACAAGGGGGTAGCGAAACACTGGCACAGGTTGAGCAGGGAGGTGGTAGATGCCCCATCCCTGGAAATACTCAAGGTCAGGTTGGAGGGGGCTTTGAGCAACGTGTTCTAGTTGAAGATGTCCCTGTTCATTGGTGAGGAGTTGGACGAAGATGACCTTTAGAGGTCACTTCCAACCTAAATTATCCTATGATTTCCTCCATTTTACACCAAAATTTGTATTTCTTCATTAACCAAGGCCATTTTTCACCATGTTCAGTTTTTGACTACCCATCAGATAACGGCAGAAAGGAAGCCTTGTTCCCCACTGTATTTTTGATCAGGAAAAATGTTGCCATACTGTTACTAACAGAATGCAACGTAATGAAGTGTAATTTTGTTCACCTGGGCATAGAACCCATACAATTTGGCAGAAGACATTTAAATAACCACATGACGCAGAAGTAGCAAAGCCAGAACTAAAAGCCAATGATACTGATCAGGTCATAAACTGGAAATGACAATCTGAGACTTATCTCACAGGGTGTAAAATATTAGGGACCTTTTTGTCTTGTGCAATTAAAACTTCAATCTGTACCTCGAAGGTTATCAGTATCAGAGTGTACTTCACCACACATCTTAGAAAATCTTAGCTCAATGTACTGCTTTTGCAGTTGTAAGCAACAGGAAACAATTTTGGAATAAAAAGTGATGGGGCACCTTAAGTATTGTGGCAGGACTTGCAGTCATGAACTCAGTCATGCTGACTTGTAAGCCAAATAAATTAGCTGTATTTTGAATTCAGTATGAGTGTTTTCCTGCGTGAGGATCAACTGCAGCTCTGTGGTTAACAGAAGCTGATTTTAACTTCATAAATAACTTTCTTTAGCGTAATTTTGCTTCTACAGGGGAATTCCACCTAGAAGAAAAAAAACAATTACTTTTATGTGTTTTTGTAAATATAAACATACAGAAACAAATGTAAACTATGTTTCAATTTAAATTGGTAATAGTGTTAAACTGGAGATTTGTTTTTAGGTTATAGAATCTGAGACCTTTACAGTCAAAAGTCTGAACTAAGGAGAAGACTTCATTCTGCTTGTTTCCAGTTGTTTACCAGTCACAACACAGCCATAGAAGGGGTTACCAGACCAAATACAACCTAGAAAGCCTGAGAACAGATAATGCAACACAGCTCCCTGAAGTGATACGAAAACAGTTCTTACATAAACAGCAGTACAGAACATGCAGACTGCCAGACTGATAGGTGCTGCATATCCAGTGCTGAAAACACAGCACCTTACAAAGCTGAAGAGTTGCATAAGCTCGCTAGAATGTTACATATCCCATCTTCCTGTGTTTCTGCCTGTGCTATTACTTGGGGTCAACTTTCATTACAGCTAAATTATGTAATCTCTTCTATAGACATGGATAATTAAGTTTCCCACAAAAGTTTTTTTGTGTGTGTGTGTGCGCGCTTTGTTTTTTTTTTCCCCCCACATTTTTCCCATGGGATCATTCTGTGCAGTATCCATCTTGTCCACCTGTATATTGTTGTCTCTTAAGGGACTTGTTCATATTCTGAACTGTGTATTCTCAAACAACTTGGTCATTTTTGGACTGTATCTTTTCTAAGATTAACCTGACCATTTTTGGATTACATGCTTTTCTAGATAATCTGGTAATCTATAGACATTGTAATACATTTTTCTTCTTCAGATGCAGACCAGTGTTCTTTTAGGAGACTGTGTTACTGATGCTTTTCCAGGTGTGGATTGTGATAGCTCTAATGCAGTCCTGTTTATGCAAGAGGACCCACTTATCTCATGGCCTGTGGAAATTCAGGTCACCTATCAATAGTAAAAGAATACGTATAAAAAGTACCTTTCAAATGACTTGTTAGTAACATTTTAATGTATCTACTTGTGATAATGTCAACGATTGTTATGAAACACATTAATTTAAAATTATTTAATTCCCTTCAGCCTGTGCCACACCTTCCAGAAGAATGCCGTGCCCGTTTTATTTTGTAGGGTACATTTCATTCAGCCTCTTCTGCTGTTGTTGTTTGACATCACAGATGCTTTCACCTGGGGCTTGAAATGTCTCAGTTGAGATCTTCCACGAGAACCCTTCCACTGGTGCCAAAAGGCAAACGGAAAGGCACAGTGACCTTGTCACTCACCTCCCACATTGACCCTGCTGTCATTTTGTCCCGTGGTCTTTCAAAATCATTACCTGGTTGTTTTTCTTGATACCCTGGGTGGAGAATGTGCTGCTCTGTACAGGAGGACACCCCAGTCTCAATCTGTCTTTCCCATTAGTTGGTAATTTCCATTTCCTACAAATATATTCTCTCGTGTACTCTAGTAATCCCATATCCCAGTAACGTGGCTGGGATCGCCCAGCAAACGTGCCCAAAGGCCAGCAGCCCTGGAGAAGGGGTGTACGACCACCTTCCTCCTCTCCCACCAAGCGCGCTGTTGGGCAATGGGCATCCTCACCAACGCCCTATGTACACCTGGGGAAGGGCGCAGGGTGCACCGAGCCCGACCAGCGGCCTGGCGGGGGGGGACCGGCTCGATGGTGCCCGCAGGCCCGAAAGGCTACCGGGGGCCGGGGGCCGGGGGCGGCCTCCCCTCACCCCCCGCCCAACAAGCGCAAGCGCGGGGCGGAGATGAGGAGAG
>VZTM01014284.1:0-17817 GCA_013400555.1 Jacana jacana
CCCTCAGCCTCTCCTCATAAGACGTTCTCCAGCCCCATCACCAGCTTCAGTACCCTTCTCTGGACATACTCCAGCATCCCTGGTGCAGAATCAACAAAAATTAAAGCATTTTTTGACAAACTTGGTAGAGCAAGACAGTAACGTAGAATCAGGAACTGAAACATTCTGCAAGCCAAAGAACTATATATGGCTAGACAGTTCATCAAGCAGTCACTGCAGGTTTTGGAATCTATGGCCACTGACGACCACCAAAGAGATCACCAAGATTCAACTACACATGAGTTTTATTGGACTGTGTAAATTAATTCTAAGAATGGAATTCCAAGAACATCCAATGACTATGTATAAATCTTCAGAGAAATTATAAACAGATGTATGTCATAGCCTAATAAAAACTATTTTGTATAACATACTGTAGGCATGTTAAGGTGAGCAACCCCCACCCCTCACCCCGGCCCGTGCATCCAGCTCCGTATTAAAAAGTTTCTGCCTTCTAAAAGTCCATACACTGTTACAATGTTTGTTCATAGCAAGATTTTACAGTAACAGATGTCTTTTTTATAGTAAGATTGTATATTGTATTTATTTATTGATTGTATTTATTGTATAGATTGTATAAAAGGTGGAATTAAGTTACAACTACATTTATTGTGGGTGGTTTTTATTTAATGATTTGCGTTTCTATGCTTAATTTGGAAGTCATAATCAAATTTATATGAATGATAGATTTAATTTTTACAATTAAGATATTTATTCTCATTTTATACTTTGTTACTTTCTCATAGGTGATTTGAAAGACGGATTCATAATAATTATAATTAGATGACAGACAGTTACCGTGAAGACTGTTACCAGATCAGAAGCACTAAGGCTGTGGTCAGATCCCTTTTCTGGCTTTTGAATCTCTGCCTGGCGTGCGGTTTGCAGGACAACCACTAGGTGTCTTTGTTGTACTGCTGATTTCCTACACCAGACTTCATTAGCCATGCCTAAATACATCCGGTAACAGAGCTACCCCTCACGTCAGCCGGGTTTTAGTAGATCTGCACCAGAATAAAATGAAGATTTAAATCCAACTCTTGACATTTTAAGGCAAAGAAAGACTGCTGGCAGTGTTGCAGAACTCAGCGTGGGTCTGTGAGATCAGCACAGTCTTTCAGTCAGATTTGCTTTGCTTTCTGATTAATTTGTTGCCCTGACTTCCTTTAAAATTGATCTGAGCGTGATTTTTTGGGTTTTGTAAAGACAGCTTAGATTTAACCTAAAGATCATTGCCTGGTTGCCACTGGCTACCAGTGAGGTCTGTTCATTGCAGGGAAGCTAGAGGAACCTAAAAAAGAACACAGTAATGCCGTGGAAAACATTTTGTAACTCTAAGGTGAGCACAAAGGAGAGAGAGGAGCACATGTGTAGCTTTTGGAGGCGGAGGAACAAAATAAAACAGAAGATAACCCCTTATGAGTGAACTGGTTGTAAAAGTACTATGCAGAGGAAAAGAAGAGTAGGACTAGTCATGCAGCATGTGGGCCAATGTTACTGATCATTGTACAGGGTCAGTCCCAGCCCTCCACTCAATTTTCAGGCGAGACTTAACAAGTGGCCTTGACTAGGGATAAGGGAAAAGGAAAGGGATGAGAGAGAGCACAGATAGTTATCCACAGACATTCTTCAGTGCAGGTCTTTGCTCCTGTTTCCTACATGTGACTGTCAATCCTTCAGAAAGTCCCTTGTATAATCTTGAGCAGAAATATCCTGTGCCTTCAAAAAGCCAAAGTTCACTAAAGCATTTGAATTGCCTGTGGTATGCTACCTCTATTTGAGATGGAGAGCATTGCTTTCCCAGCCTGTCACAGGTGAATTGCTTGCATTTCTGTAGGCTTTAAAAGCTCAATGGAGTGAACGTGAAATTAGAAATGTTTACCCACTATAGATTTGCTCCTTTTTAATCCTCTGAATTTAACTTTGCTTGTGCAATATAGTCTTTCAAAGTTCCTCTGCATACGCCATTACTGACTTTGGCACAGTGAGCTATAGTGCTGCTACAGCAAGGAAGTTTTGATCCTATATCTACATTTAAATAGTTAGAATGCTTTGCCTGATCAAAGGATGCAGGAAAGGCCTTCAGGTTTTTTATGGCTCCTAAGAAATCTCTCTTTAGCTTAAGCACAGTTTTATCCAAGCTTCTTGCACACAGTCCCAGTAAATCAAAAAATGAAAGCTTAGAGCCTGAAGAGCAGAGGCAGATCTGCTATAGAGGCTTCAGTTCTGCAACTGTCTCTTGGACAAAAACCGTGAATGCGGGAGTATTTGTATAATGCCTTCTTATTTAATTTTGTATAAAGTTGAGTGTCAAAAAAAAGCAAACAAAATGGAATCTCCCCATCTATACATGCAGGCAGACATCTAAAAAGTATTGATGCTGCTCAATTTCAATAGCTTTTGCCTGCAAAGAGCCTGCAAGTGTGAACGCTTTTCATCTACCATTTAATTCTTCTGAATGAATGTTTTCTCCCCATTATGGATTTCCATTCTTCTATGAAACATTATTTGCATAAAAGGAACTGAATAATTGATAAGGGAAGAGCTAGCACGCATCTCGCTGGTAATCTCAGTGAGTCCAACACATTGCTTATAGCTTGTTTAATGGGATGGAAACTGACAGGGTTTCCTCATACCTCTGCTACAGACTCAGTGTTACTGAGTGCCCTCCTTGTACTCAGATGCTTCCCTTGTTGATATCGCTGCTCTTTTCCTCCATTAAAAGGAGAATTTCTAAAGGAAGTGATGCTGTAAGTTACAATTTGTGTTCAACTGCACCATCATTTTAGATCTGGCAGGCTTATTCTATTGTTATTATATAATAAAGGAGCAAAAAATTTAAATGGCTCATAGTATTAAAGGCAAAGTCTGGGAAGAGCTTTAATTTACAACTTTGTTTGATCTTGAATTTAAACCTGATTGTGATCCCTGGGCTGGAGAGCGGGGTGGGGGGGCATGGAGAGAGATATTTTTGTGGGAAAAAGTATTAAGTAAAACTCACACTATGCAGATTTTTTGCTATTGTGTCACTACACAGGTTCTCGGGTTTCGTACTAAAAGTCTTCACTTTTTAGAATATCTGCATTTAGTTGGATGACTGTGAGAAGGAATACCTCTTTCTGAAAAGAGAAAAAGCCATAGAAGCAATATATCTCATAGATAAAATATTTGGCAGANCGTGCACATAATGTAAACCACACTTTATATCCTGTGCTGATGTTTTCATGCTGAAAGGAGGCTCAAAGTTTTGATCTCAATTTTTAAGCAATTTCTTATGAACCCCTCCTATTTCTAATAAATTCCATGGTTCAAAATTTGCTCTGAGAAACAGTTTTCATATTCTCTGAACATAAAGACTTAAGAATAAAAAATATTTTTATAGAAAGAAAATTATGAAAATAACTGATCCAGGTACTTCTGATCACTCTGCCACTTCCTCTCTTCAGAACTGTGCCTAATGTATTTTGGGAAAGGCTTTCTGCAACAAAAAGGCTACTGCATGGCATATTTTGTAAATGTCTTGATATTTTATTCCTCAACATGTTTACACATGCTTTTTCTAGCCACATAAAAATAAGTAGCAAACAAATATATATCAGTAGCGTTTTTTAAATTTCAGTTCTTATTCCTTCCCCTCAATTTGGCGGAAAACAGGTATTTGCAAACACTGGTAGCCTAATTTCTTCTAGCCTTTCATTTTTTATGAAGTGTTTTCAAAAGACTTCAATCAACCTTAATGGTACGTTTTCAGTTAAGGAAACAGAATGGAGAGAAGTCAATTTAAGCTCCCCAATGAACAAGTGTGTACAGAAAAAAAGCCATAAATGGGTTTAGAAAACAGCCAGTACAAGCAAAATGCAGCGAGCAGAACGCTCAGGGAAGCCAAGATATAATGGAAAGAGTAAAATACTGCAGAGCTTTTTAAACTATATACAATTGGAACAATGGACTGGACCCAGACATCTACGTTAAACTGGTAGAAGATAGGTGAAAAGCAAGCTGCAATTCTGTAACCGGGGCTGGAGAATACTAGAATGGAAGGGCCTAAAAACTCAACTAAATGAATGTGGGGTAGTTTAGCAGCATATAAACCAAGTCAAAATTGGCATATTTCACTTCTTAATGTACCATTGGAAGAACCGTCTCCTGTATGATCTCTTAACGAAGCAGATTTTATGCCACCTGTGAAATAAGACTTTTTTTGAACTATTATTTTTACCAAAATACTTTAAAAGCATCGGATAATAAACTAATGTAGCATACATTACATATCTGCAAAATATATAAATTAGAATTAGACCTGGGAAACTATCACCCAGTTATTGTTTAAATGTCTTCCATTATTTAAAGATAGCATTAATAAATAATACTTGTTACATATTTTTCCAGTTTCATAACCTCACTGGTAAAAGGAGTGTTACACAGGTATTAAAAATCCGGAGACTAAAATAATTCAGTTCTGCAAAACCAGATTGCTTCCTGCTTTTAGCTGGCTGGGCCCCCACCACGTCTTTGAAACAAAGTACTCTACAGGGTACCAGGGATTTTTACCAATTGTAGCGTATCGGTTTATACTTTGCTTTTATGCATGCTTACAGTTGAGTGCCATTGTTTTTAATGTCTGCCTTACAATACGATTCATTCCATTTGAGTAGCTTAATGCAAAGATGTTGTACATAGGGATGAGTAGCAGTAAGGCAATGAATATAGTACTCATTATTCTCTTAACGGGAATGTCAACAAGAAGAGGAATTAGAGAGGAAATTGTTGTAACTCCAAAAGAACATCTGACTAACCAGTACAGATGACATGTTTTCTCCCTTTTTATCCTCTTCATGATCCATAAAGCAGGATTTTTCCAAAACAATTAATTTGGTTGCCAAACCCTTCTTAATTCTAAGAAGATTTAAACCTCATCTACTTGGAGTCTGTCTCATGGAGACAACCGGATTACAAGCTATTCCATCATATGGCTGTTGTTAGCCCAGTTGCTGCTATGTGGTACATAATTGGACTGTTTAAAAAAGATAAAAAGAAAGACATATATGTATTCTGAATCTTTACACTAAGCGCATTGGCACCTCCACATTTTATTATTTTTTTTACTTTCTTGTACAAATAGAAGCTCAGCAGAGTGTGCTACAAAGATTCTCCAAAAATCTCTTCAAAATACCATGTATTCGGTCCGAAAAATGAACATTAATATTCTAAACTAAAGAAGCCAGTTGATAGCAATGTACACTCCACTCCTATAGCAAAACTGAGGTTTAAGTTGGTGTTGGAGAGCATATGGCATATTTCCACTTACCAACGAATCTTGGTTTACAACACAACGTAATTTCCATGTTAATTCTTTTAATGTGGGTGCACACACACGTATCAGTTTTTTCGTTTTCTTAGAATCACTGATCTTAAAAAAGCCAAGGTGGACTTAAATCCAGATCCATCCCTTTGTAACATAACTGACTTTGAGCAGGGGCCACAGAGATGATTTTCTTTCCCTCTGCTGGTGGTGCACAATATTCTCCACTTGATCGCTGCAAGCCAATAAAGGGCCAACAGCTAGATGAAGTCTACACTGACAGATACGGTCTTTAGCCTCTGATGATCAAAATCAGAGTCCTCCTGAAAACAATACAACCACCACTCAGCCCTTCTGCATGTTACTTTTATGTGGGAACTAAAGAGGTTATGGAAGATGGAGGGACATCCCAAAGTTTTGTCCTGCAATGGCACTAGAAGTGCTCATGGATTAGCTGGTTTAGTTATTCTGTTGAAGGCCTCAGATTAGGATTTCACCCTAAGGAATAAACTTGATTGTTTTGCTGATGGCCTTTATGTTCCTTCACTGTATTTCTTTTATTTAACATACTTTAGGCATATAATTGTTATTATTCTTGTAAGCATAAATGGTAGAAGCCCAAAATGTGTAGCTGCATGTCCATATCACAGCAAAATTAACAGGAACTTCTTATCCCTGATAGAAAAACAAAGATATTTGGCAATGGCATTAACGGAAAGGTGTTTCTTCTTCCATGTACTTTTAAAAAATAGTTGCTGCTTTAATTTTTTTTCTTCACCATCAAAATCCATTCTTGGTGTGTTTTTTTGTAATTGACACATGCACAGCGGCACTTAGATGCCACAACATTAATCTGATCATATGCATGTATGAGAACATGCATATGATCTCTTCAGAGTTGATTGAATCTGAGTGGAGAGATCTTATACTAACTTTCTTTTAATTAGCATATTATGCTAATATTAAGAACACTTAAATTTAGAGCCTTTTTCATTAAAAAACAGAAACTTTCAAATAAGTGCCTTATGCAAAGAAAACAGTAAAATGCGATTAAGTCAATACTTCCTTGGGAAACTGCTGTAAGGTAAAGGTTGCATCACTTCTTTCTGTGCAGCAAAGCCACGCCATCTTACAGTATTGGTAGCGGAAAAGCCAGGGCTGGTTAAGGGAAGGTTTATTGGCACCACCTGTAAGAGGTAGCTAGCCAAGGGGCAGCCAACACAAGGCCCGGGGCCTCTCTGTGTTTCCCTTTGCACACCAACACAGGCTAGGGCAACAGTGGCAGCCAGGACATCACTTGCTACCCAGCACATAGCCCGCAGGTAAAGGCAGCGCCAATTCACAGTGGCCTCTGGAAGCCATTAGGATTGAGATTCCTCAGGGTTCCAGTTCTCCTGGGCTGCAGAAAGGTAGAAACATGGACAGAGGTTTTTAGCCAAGCACTGTGCTTTGGCTAGCACATGTCCCTACTCTCAACCGCTTCAGCCCCATGCTTTGTTGTTTGGCAGTTTTTCTAATTCTCTCTTGCGTATGTATCATCTTGTATCATACGTATAAAAAGGCACTGATGTTCTTATAACTTAATCCAGTATTTTCTTCTTACTTTCCAATTCCTTCTTATTCATAACTAGCAGGATAAAAACCAAGCAGAAGTTATAGCATTACATAAATGACACACAGACTAGCATTTGCCCTGCATCAAACTTAGTCACTTATTTAAGCATGTTTAAAAACTAAGCTGCTCGTTTCTAGGTGCCATATTATCTAGGCATCATATTATGAAAAACCAAAACAGTTACAAGAGCTCTGAAAGCTCATTGTCTGTGGGAAGAAGGCTACAAAAGTAAGGCACATCAGGAAATTTTTAAGTCATATTCTAAAACTTTCTGTGCTTATCAGAAAGTTCTTGAAAAAGTGTTACTCATGGGCTGTGCATTCTGTGTCGGGATAGGGTTATAATTAGACATGGAAAATTATTTCCAAAATTTCCTATTTTCGTTCCTTCCATCTTTATGGGTGGGGTTTTTCTAGCTTACTTGTATTCTCTGGACTGTTGTTACTACATGGTCTTGTGAAGATTCTTCATCAGATTAAGCTTTAAAAGAAAACACTGCACAACATAGCACAGTTTGCAGAGAAAGACCATGAAATCTGCAGCAGCAGAGAGCCATCCTGAACTACTGCTATAATTAAGTTCCTATTCAAACTCTGTCAGCCTTCTTCAGGGGCAGTAATAACATTATAATAGGACTGGGAGACAAAACTGTCAAATTCTTTCCAAGACAATCTTCCAGGCTCATCAGCATAGACAATCATTCCTTTTACTTCTGGAGTAACAGGAAGACTTTATGCAGTATCTTTTGATTAGAGTTGGACTTGAAAAATTACATAGCTGGGGGCCTTATTTGAAATGTAACGAGATTGAAATGTAAAGCGCAATTTCCCATGCAGTCCTTGGAGAGAATGAGGCACTTGTCCCAGTTCTCTTAATTGTCTCTGATTACTGTTTGTGAGGCACAGTCACTTCCTTGTCTTTGAAATCACCTTCAAGGGCTCAAACATTTTTCACTTCACTGTTTTAAATCAAGAAGGGCTAAACACCCACCCATTCAACCAGTACGACACTTTTATGTTATTTATGTGGTTTATGCTATTAAGCTTTAAAATTTTGTTTATTTAATTTGCCTTACCAAGTACTTCGGTAACAGGTTTGAGGACTCATCATGTGACTCTGCACACACTGATTAAGGTGTGCTTAACCTGACAGTTAATATTTTGTACCATTTTCCCAGCAGCCGTTACTGTTATGGAAGAAGTGCTAATTTTCAAAAAATGGTTAGAGCTTGATTATTACGCTGGTTCTTTATTCACATGGCTTCATTATTTTGTTGGCGCTGCTCTGTGAGGCATAAAGTAGTGCTATTATTTCTGCTCCCAGTGCCTTTCAGTCTCTTGCAATCATTTAGACACGTGTGTGACATTACTCAGATAAGCAATTCTGTTTGCCCTCAATGAGCCTGGGGAGATGAATGTGCCCCGTAAAACAAGCTGCTCACCTTCAGGAGCAGCCACAGCATTTTTAAGCATTTACCTGGGGAGGTGAAAAATAAACTGTAAAAATCATGGTCTTACGTCCCTCTAAATCTTCCTTGTTTAAGTAAATGGCTTGCTTTCTCAAGACGTTCTACCAGCTGGAAGCCATAGAGTCTCTCTCGTTTTTGGGGGAGCACAAAGCAGCCCAGTGACTAAACGAGGGAAATGTAAGGTACTGCCAAGAAAGGTTCGAGATGAGTGGAAGCCAGAGCAGCCACTTTGGGCTCTAAAAGTAGAAAGTCTAGTTTGGTCTGTGACTGAAATATTAGAAACTGGTACTCCCAAGTTAACTGACATATCAGAAGTCCAACTTAGGTTTTTACATCAAATTATTAATGAAAGTCAGCAAGAGCTACCTATGAGAAAGGAACAACATGACACCACTAGACTTCTGTGGCCCCAGTGGTTCAGATCCTGACCTGACCAGAGAGTACCCAGGTACACCCACCACCTCTCTTCATTTCTTCACTATTTGTCAAGATTATACTGCTTGCTATCTACTACTATCAGCTGCCTGTGGAGATGCACCTAAATCAACACTTCCTTCTACCTAATAGTCATCTAAGGGTTTCCAAGACGATGTATTGAGTATCTTCTACCTCCCTACTAGCACAGCTGCAAATGAAAGGCAGGACTGTAGACAGAGGTTGTCCCTCTTTTGTCTTTCTTCACTGAAGAAATAAAAAGTTTAAATTATGATTTACTGTTGTCTTATGTTTCCATGGCTTTTTGTTGTTATTATTCACATTATAATAGCAATTATGTCTGGTCCTGAAACTGAATGTGGTTCCTGCCACAAGGAACTAACAACAAGAAGAGACAGAGCAAAGATGGACAGAGCCCAACAGTCCACAGGGAAAGAAATGAAGAAATAAGCAAGGTTAGCACATGTTCCAAGGGACTCAGAACACCTGCACGTTCATCTTAGAGGAAATGAGACTCCTGTAATGTTAACGACAGTGACCGTTTCAGACCACATAAGCTACCTTTATTTTTTTCCCACAAAAAGAAAGTCAATGCCACACAAAATGTGATTTTTCTTTAGAGCCCCTGGTCTAGCAAGAAGGGAAAGGGAATAAATGTTTTAAAAATAAAAGTGTTTTAAATACAGTATTCAAATTTAAAAGTATTAACTGGCTTTCATTCTTTATCTTTAATACCATGTTAAAGGGATTCTTAGCAGTACTTGTGACAACGGTAATAAATCAGGGTAAACAGCAGAAACCCCAAACTTAGCTGTTCCCTCCTGTTGTAACAGTGAACAAAGGTTTTATTAACATCTTACCCCTTGTCAGGCCCAAAAGTCCCTCTTTTCAACACGAGTTTTGGTCTTCAAGTTGCAGCTCTGTGGAGGGGATTTATGCCTTCATACTATGTTGATCAGTATTTGTTCACATTTATTTCCAAATGTCCCCATCAAAACTTATCTATGAGAAGCAGAGATATCTAAGAGAAGTATTTTAAAATATATTCAATATGGGCACAAAATCAATCCACAAAAAGCCTTCCAAACTCCAGCACATAAAAGACAGGATGGACGAGGGACTGTAGTTCAGTCCACAATCTGTAACAGCAGCAGAAGAAAATCAGAATAAAAAGCACACTTCATTGAGAAGCTAATCTCTGTCAATCTATCAGGAGAAGACAAGGTGGCACACCACTTGCTGAGACAACAAAGTAGAGTTGCATTCATCACCCTACTATGTTAATAAGGCTCATGGGTCCACTTACTTCCATGGGTGCCATTGCCTCTGTTGCTTCCAGGTCTGAACGTAAGAGGTCTGAAAGGACTCAGACTTTCAGCCAGCGATTGGCTCCTGTGCCTGTTGTCCTGAATCTGCATTGAATGGAATCAGAGAGAAATAGCCTGGGGTGACTCAGAAGGATGGTGTTAGAAGATGACAGCAGAGGCTGCGCTATGAGGGGAAGTATAGTCTAGTCAGTGCTAAGGCAGACTACTAATAAATCAATGTGCACCCCACAGTGTGCTCGTCTCTCAAACAGGCGGTCTTTGGCCCAGACACTCAGCATCAACCCTATCCCAGTCCAAAACAAAAGTGAGGTTATGGAGGACTCTTGAGGAATCATGATATTGCCAATCCTTGCTCCTTATTGGATTTAAGATGATGGATGATGATGATAGATGCATTTTTCGAATGACAATCTGCTGTCACCTGGCTAGAGACTTTTCAAGACCAATAGTCACTTTTAGAGAGAAACATACAGCTTGTAGGCCTTCACAGTCAGGTGGTGATCACATCCAAGGCACTTTCCTTCCATTCAACTGTCTCACAGACCTTTCTCACAAGCACAATACCCTCTGTTTATCCTGAGCTCAAGGGCTGGCCATAATATGTAAAAATTTTATAATCTACTTTAGAATCCAAACATGTCAGAATTTCTTGATCCATTTTGAGCTAAACTTAAAGGGCAGAAGAGCATGTTGTGTGAAATGCATTCATTTCCTGTGTGGAAACAGCCAGCCTTTAAGGTAGCCAGCAGCTGGCATGAAATATACGAAATGCATTACACAAAGGTGAATTGCCTATTAAATGCACCTTTGTGGCCTGTGGACACTGTGAAAAGCATCTCCCATGCATTTTGTCTCCTTTCTAGTGGAAAACGTAGAGGCAAAGAGATAGGTGCACTTTTTAAAATGAGAATCCAAAGAAACATTAACTTTGCATAAAGTTATAGCTAATTTAATCTGTTTTTCAAAGCAAACAAATTTCTCCGATTCTTCACCAGGCTCTGTGTTCCTCGTTTGTACTTCAGCTGCCATAAAATAGTGGCTAAAATGGGCTGCTCTCCTACCTCAAGAGGGCACCATGAGACACGAGATGAGCTCTGTCTATGAAGCAGGATTTGGAATTTTAAAAAATATTTAGGTTTTCTCTCCTACAACCTGGTATCCAACCAACTTAGCCTGACAGTGCCTAATTTGCTGGGGGAAAGCTGAAATTAACACATTTACTTAAAATCAGGTTAAACCACATTTATTTAAAGAAAAAAAATTTTCACTTTTTTAGGCTGGAAGCATCTTAATCCAGTAATTTACACACAAGGCGTTTCTTCCAACCTCAAAACTGAAGCATACCTGCAGGGAGGAGTGGGCACTGGATTTGCAAGGCATACGAAATAGCAAGGCACTGGGCTACATCCAGCTGTGCAGGGAATGGATTTGATGAGTTGAGGTCTGCAGGCCAGGGCTCTGTGAACATTAATGTTACCATGTGCGAAGAATACCCTATGTCCTGATCTGCTAGAGCAGTGAAGTTAGGAGCAAGCAAATTAATGGTAAATACACTGAAAAAACTGTAGCATCATTTCTGCTTCCTTTCTTTGCTATATCCACTAGCATCCAATAATGTTGTTTTGGCTGCACGCCTTACTGACAACTCTAATTTTTAGTATATTGATAAATTTGCAACATATGAACTGAAGGAAACCAAAGAAATTTCAAACCAAATAAGTAACTTTTAAAATCGTAAACTACATTTTTCTGTTAAAAATCACTCAGTGAGTTTGGGTAAAGAAAGGCAGCTAGAAGGTTTTTGAAGGTGCTTAAATCTCTCAGTGTGGGTGAAACAACAGATGTGGGTGCTCCTGACCTCCAGATGGGTTGAAAATACATACCGTCTCCAACACAAAGGCATATTCAATATTGGCTCCCCAGAAACCAGGATTTATGCTCGTAGTATCTTTAATGTACTCACTAAGCTAGTGGTTCTTTATAAAGACTTAGTACTAACAGCAGTCTCTTCAAGTTCAACAAAGAGAATTGCCAAGTCCTGCACCCAGAAATTAATAAACCCAAGTACCAGTACAGGCTCAGACTAGCTGGTTGCAAAGCAGCTTTGCAGGGAAGGCCTTAGCGATCTCCTTGTGGACAAAAAGCTGGGTATGAGACAGCTATGTGACCTCGCAGCAAAGGTCAACTGCTTCCAGGGCTGCGTAAGGAAGAGCATCTCCAGCATGTCAAAGGAGGTGATCCTTCTCTCTTTAGCACTGGTGATGCCACACCTGCAGTGCTGGGTCCAGTCCTGGGCTCTCCAGTACAAAAGAGACATGGGCATACTGAAACGAGTCCAGCAAAGGGCTACAATGATGGTTAACTGCAGATTGTAGAATCCATCATATGAGAAGAGATTGAAGGAGCTGGAACTGTTGAGCCTGGAGAAGCTCAGAAAGATCTTTTCAATATGTATAAATACCTGAAGTGAAAGAGTAAGAAGACGGAGCCATACTCTTCTTGATGATGCCCAGGAGACAAGATGAGTCAATAGACATGCGTTGAAGTACAGGAAACTCCGTTTAAATAGTAAAAGTTTCTAAAGGGAGGATGGTCAAACACTGGAATAGGTTGCTCAGAGAGGTTATGGAGTCTCCATCCAACTGGGCACAGCTCTGAGCAGCCTGCTATAGCTGACCTGCGGGACGAGCACCAGCTGACATCCAAAGGTCCCTTCCAACCTTAGTGACCTGTGATTTTGTGACTGCCTAGCCAGTTTTTTTTCGAGGTTATTGATGTGTTTTCCAATAGGAAAAGCAACAATTTGTATCAACAAACTCTGATCACTGGAAAAGCTGAATTAATTCCTAGAATCACACCAGCCAGCTGGAGTGAATATGAGTTTCTATTCAAAGGCCCGCCAACGTAACACTGTAGCAGAATCTGAGCTCTATCTTTGGGCTACACACCAGATTTCTTAATGTGCCTCAGGAACACAAATATCATTAGCCACAGTGTTAGCACCCTGATAAGAGCTGCATGTGATAGCAATGGGAGGGACTGGCTGAAATGGTGATTGAGCCTGTATTGCAGGCTCTGCTGCACCAGAATAACTATGAATGCTTTAGCCCAGTCAGAAAAATCATCCTGTGACAAATATGTGCGAGACATAAGAAAGAAATACGAAGATGGTTACAGTGCAGCCAACAGAGAAGCCCAGGAAAGCTGACCCTCTTATGCTCTGGGGAAAACTGCAAGCAACCCCCAGATCCTCCTGTCCATTTCTAAGTCTTCCACTTGGCCCCTGGACAAGAAGCGTTTCAGGAATATTCATTTGAACAGAAAAATTGTGCTACTCCGTGACTGTAGGTGGAGTGGAAGTAATGGTCAAGCACCACAGCAGATAAGAGATGAGGGATAAGCAAGAGTGATAAGTTCTTCTGGGAAGCAGTGGGCTGGCAGCCATGGGTATATGTACTGTGGCAGGAGAGAGAGAGCACAAAGCAGGCAGTGGGCTCTTGTTGACGCTGTATGCTGCAAAGGGCACACAGGACTGTGTCACCAGGGACAGCCACATTGCTGTGTAGCCATTCACCACCACTACCCAGCCCCACAAACTGGCATGGGACATTGTCCCACCTGAGCAATGCATTTAACTGAGCATCAGGGTAGAACCATCCAACCTCTTCATGCATGAAAACAAGAATGTAGAGTGATCCTTCCATGCCATTTCCTGGTTAGCTATATATATACTATTCAGAACTACATCAAGTGTATTCCAAGTCTCAATTTTATGCCTAATAGTGTGGTCTTTTATGTCAATCACAGGACATGAGTATGGTTGTAGGTTTTGTAGATTTAATTGTGATGATTGTCCACTCCCTTCTATACAAATTACATGAAATGAAATAGACTGGAGCTAGATACTAAGGAATTATTTATTTTGAAATATGATTCCACATTTTTTCATCAAGTTTGACCTGGTTGTTTAAATAGACCTGATCAAACAAAATGAACAAAATGAAAGCTTTAGGCTGGCTTTATTTTTCATTTTGTAATATATTACATTACTAAATGTTGCACTATTATTTATTGCTAACCATACCGGTGTTCTTGTTGTACACTCAATAAATTAACATCTGGAAAGATTGTCCTCTGAATTTTATTACTGCTCAAGCAATTTTTACTTCAAACTGTATTATTCTTTACTCTTTCCTTTCTTGTACAGTCCTGTAGATCAGATGGCTATAATTGCCATCCTCCAAACTGCAAATGCAGCCTCTATGTTTCTCACATCCAAAACAGAAGCACAAGATAATGGTCAACTGAGAAAAGCATAATTGTTCTTCACTAGAACAATCCCTTGAGATCCAAACCTGGCAAAGTTTGTGAGCATATGTGTAATTTAAAACATGTCAGTATTTCCATTGCCTCTAAAAGAATGTTTTAAGTTAAAGCTTCTATAGAAATTCCCCTACTTCAAATGGGTATGTATGTCAGAATTTCACTGTCAAGCTTATCAATTATCTTCTGTTCACAGGAGTATCTGAAACCGTCTCATCCACAGTCCTTGATAAAGAACAAGAATTCAATTCAAATCTGAAAAAAGGCAGTGCTTTGAGAGGTTCTGACATTCAGAGAGGTTAGAAAGAGAAAAAATGACAGAATCACAATCTGCACCATTACTAAAAATTAGATCATTTCTTTTGTTCTCCTGAACCTTCTACTCTATTTGCCAGGAATCATATTAGCAGCAGAAACTGTGAGAATCTGTGCAACCTTATTAGAGAGGCTGGACAGAAAGAAATTATGAAAATCCTTTTTAAATGTACTTGTACATACATAGAAAAATGGCTGTCTTATTATTCTGCAAGAGGAGATCAAAACCTATGTCAGAATAACCGGACATCAAACTAACAAAGCTTAATTAACAGTATTGCAGTGAGCTGAGTAATTGCACATAACAGGACTTTACCATTTATGTCATCTACCTTGATTTCAGCAAGGCTTTTGACACTGTCTCCCACAACATCCTCATTAGGAAACTGAGGAAATGTCAGCTAGACAAGGGATCAGTGAGGTGGATTGAGAACTGTGTGACAGGGCTCAAGAGGGTTGTAATTAATGGAGCAGGGTCAAGTTGGAGGCCTGGAGGTCAAGTGGTGTCCCCCAAGAGTCAGTGCTTGGTCCAGGTCTTGTTCAACATAGAATTATGACTGGAATCATAAATAGTTGGAGTTGGAAGGGACCTTAAAGATCATCAAGTTCAAATCCCCCTGCCACAGGCAGGGACAGCTTCCACTAAAGCAGGTTGCTCAAAGCCCGATCTAGCCTGGCCTAAAACACTTCCAGGGATGGGGCATCCACAGCCTCTCTGGGCAACCTATTCCAGTGCCTCACATGAAAGAACTGGGTACTGTTTCAGTGTCTCACAGGAAAGAACTTATTTCTGGTATCTGATCTAAACTTCTCCTCTTTCAACATAAAGCCGTTACCCTTTGTTCTGTGTCCTAGTTCCAGGAGGGACAGGGTTAATTCTCCTAGCAGGGGAACAGGTATTCCATCCCATGTGAGCCATGCCCAGCAGGTAGCCTGGGAGCCTGCTGGGAAGGGGAGACAGTAAGTTGGTGAGTGTGGAGGTCAGGATGGTCCTGGGGTGCAGTCGGTGAGCAGTCGGCATTGTAGTTGTGCTTTTTTATCCATGTTACTGTTACTGGTTAGTTGTTCTCTTAAGCCCTTTCTTCTTCAGATTTTGCCCTCTTTTGAGGGAGATTTGAGCCCATTTTGGGGGATGGGCTCCAAAAAAGAGTGGCTGCCACATGGTTCTTTGTTGCCATCTGAGGCTAAAACACAACAGTCCATTTAGGCGCCCAACATGGCGCACCTTGGAGGGTTGAGATAATGACAAAATCCGACCAGAGCTTGATAAACAAACTTGCTGTGTGCTTTTATTGTATGAGTGGAATTGTCACCATGTTGCTTGCTTTTTTCTCGTGGCTCTGCTATGTAAATTCCTACATGGTTTATGTACTCCCCGTGATGTTGTTATCACCTCTGGGAGAGGCATCAAGTTTATAATTTTCCTGTCATGTGTGATATCGATGTATGGTATGTTGGCATCACTGGTCAGAAAGTTATTGGTGATGTTTATGTGGTATTATTATCCTTCCCATACCTTGGTCAGCGTCTTTCAGAATTTATTAAAAATCACAGGCAGCCTATGGCAGGCTATGCTTTGCCATGGCTGGCTATCTCACCTCTTTTTTCTCCTTTGGGCCAGGTGTTCCAGCTTTTGGGAATTTTGAATACCCTTGGGATGCTGAAACCAGTGTGGTGTTTTTGTTTTGTCTCCTGAATGTGCTCCAGGTCTTGTTTAGGGTCAAACAACTATTTAAGACTATCACCCAGAGATCTGCCCTGAGGCTGGATAGTCCTGGCTGGCATGGGATGTGGGAGAATATGGGCAGGTACCTAGAGACCTTTTCACCTCCAATGGCTTGGGACTTTCCCCCCTCCCCCGAACAAGTACAGAACCCTGATAAAGTGATAGAATATTTGAAAGGAAAATGTGGTGGCTATTCCTGAGAGGCACAACTCACTGCACTGTGCTGGGCCCTGACCAGCATCTACCAGACACTGCTCAGAACTGTGCAGCATCCTCAGGAGAAAGAGAGGGAAACCAGGCTGACAGGCAGCGTGGCTACTGCCACTTCTGTGTCAGGCGCTGCAGCTACTCCAACACCAGGGCTCGACACCGCAGCAGATGCTGCAGCTAGTCCAACCCAAACGGCAGGTAAAGCAGCAGACACTGCAGTTACTTCAACCCCTGTGACAGACACTGCAGCTACCCCGACCCCAGTGCTGGGCACTGCAGCCGAATCCAAAATCCAACCTTTGCCCCTATCAGTTGCCCCTATCCAGAAGGAATACACCAAGAAGGGTCATCACTGAGTGAGCTGCCGGGTATACGAAAGTATTTCAGCTGATTTCCAAGTGACAACGTTTTCACCTGGCTGCTCTGATTATCCATGGGGCCAGTAGCGTGGAATTAGAGGATGGGGAAACTAGGCAACTTGGATCTCTGTCTAGAGAAGGCAACATTGTCAAGGCAATTGGGAAAATGACACAAGCCCTCAGCCTCTGGAAGCAACTCCTGTTAGGTGTGAGGGGAAAGGTACCTCTTCACTGAAAATGTTGTATGGCATGTGGGCAATTTTCCCATGGACCACCACGGAAAAGAGGTATCCAGTACCCGAGGGAATTAGCTGTGCAGGAGTTATTTATTATGACCTGGATGATGCACAGTTACCCACAGATCCTGATGAGATCCAAAGTGCAAGGCTCATGTGCAAGGCTCAAGTTTGTAAGGAGCACACCATCATCATATGCCAACTTGTTAGCAGTGATGGAATGGAAAGGTGACTCTGGTGAAGAGACTGTCCTGGAAGGTCCAGCAACTTGAAGAGAGTATGTCCTACTCCCCACCTGTACAGGCCAGTGTCTCAGCTATTAGAAGCAGAAATTTCCCCACTCAAAATAGCGAATACAGAGGATACACACGATGAACCACTCTGTGGTTCTACTTGAGGGACCACGGAGAGGACACAAGGAAGTGGGATGGGCAGTCTACTTCAGTCCTGTGGGCACGGGT
>VZTM01014285.1:4671-16141 GCA_013400555.1 Jacana jacana
TTACTGGTACTCCTGAAGCCTCTGAGAAATCCTGCAGAAGTACCTATGAGGTCAGGTTTGGGGCAGACCCTCAGCTCCCAACCCAGTGGAGAAATTCCACAGAAATGGTGGAGTGACCACATCTAGACCACATCCGGTCACTAGGAAGAGACAGATAACCCTGCTTTCTCTCACAAAAGACACTCAGCTGTGCCTCTAATATTCACGGGTACATATGAGGTTTAAACAGTAAATGTGAGCACAGGTTTCTGCAAGAATGACACACAGGTGAGAAGGTCCTCCTACACTCTGGCTGGATCCTCCACCTGGTCATCTGAGGGACTAACTACAACATACTCAGTGCACATGCAGAAAGTTTTGCCTGAAAGAAACCTGTGAGACTGGGCCAAATTCTAGGGACATTAAACCCTAGGGACATTTTCAGAGCTCCAAAATAATGAGCTTCATTTGATTTCATCCTTTTTCTGTATATGCATCTTTTGCAAGCATGAGCATGGTTAAATTTGTCTAGATATCATAGGGAAGAGACAATGGATTCCCATCAAGTGACAGGTCCTCCTGCAGTTACCTCTCATACATGACCTGACCTTGCAGTACTGAGTATTGCATCACCATTTGACAGCATCTACCTTGCCTTACACAATTACAACTGCACACTCACATGCATTGTGATTGGAGACAGGTTCTATGCTCTGACCTGGCAGACTCATTTGCTGTCACTTGCCTGTGGTATGTATCTTTTACATAAAGGGAAGACAAAAATTTATGCAGCCAGGCATTCTATGGGTAGTACAGTTTTAGAGTAAAATACCACTCTGCTGCAAACTAGGTCCTATGCAAGAGCTATTTATGTGATGGCATCGGAGTTGAGATTGGATGTGCAAGCTGCAAGTGCAGAGAGAAGGGCCTAAAAACATCTAGAAAGGGTGGAAGTACTGTTTGTGAAAGGAGCACAAGCTCTGCCATGAGCAGAAGTTTAACAAATTAGCAACTCAACAGATTCATAGAAGCAGCCTTTTCATAATTATATGTATCATTACAGGAAGTGAATAAGAATATATATATAGTAAGAAGACAGCTGTTGCACAAGGTCAGTTTAAAATCAACTACTCAGACCCCATCTCCAACAGCAGCCAAAACTAGACTTTATGGGAAGAGCTTAAGAACAGTGCAGCATATATTGAAGTCCCATGAAGATTCACCAAGCCTCCAACCATTTGCATTTCAGTAGTTTCCTGTCATGAGCACAGATTTTGGATTGATCAGTAGCTTTCCCTTCCTTGACTTTGTCCTTGACTGCCTTATCTCCTGCTTTGCCACCTCTGACATCCTGGAGCCAGGAGACCCACAGCTAACTGCCTGTGGTTTGAAGCCACAGGACAAACACTTAGAGGTGGATTTCTGTAATCCCCCACTGCACACAAGTCAAGTTGTGCCAATTGATAAAAAAAATACCATCAGCAGCTACTCTTGATAAAACCATGTTTTTCAGTCACCATTCATCTCTACAGAGCAGATAGGACCCAATGTAGTCCATACAGCCAGATACAACATTGGGACATTTTAACTAATCATAGAATCATAGAATCATTTTGGTTGGAAGAGACCCTTGGGATCATCAAGTCCAACNTCTTGTCCCTCTTCTGCACTCACTCCAGCACCTCGAGATCTCTCTTGTGCTAAGGTGCCCAGAACTGGACACAATACTAGTCATCTAGATGACTTGCTAGTAATCTCTAAGTGTTACCAGCATGCTTCATTTGCACATCATTACATGGTTGCCCAGAGCTGAGGAGTAGCTACCTACGCCTTTGAGTGCTCAGCACTGGAGGTTAGCAGTGCGCACATAACTTGGCATGGATTGAATTACACCTGGGAGGTTTTCAACCACTCCCCCCCTTCTGCACCAATCCTATAGGGAATCTCAGTCCTCAGACTTTGGACATTTAAGGCATGCAGCCGCAGGCAGGTGTTCCTGCACCTGATCCCAGAACCCAATCTGAGATCTGGCCCAGACCTTTTCAGAAGATAGTTGTTGGAAATTTAGAGATTTCCTAAGGCAATTGCTGCAGTAGTGAAACCCTCCCCATGGTTGGCTGCACCTATGATACAGTGAACCCGTCACATGGCAGTGGAGAATATCGCTCCTCTGCCTCTAGTTCATAGAGCAGGCTGCTGCCAGGGACCACATTCTCACGTAGGTATGAGCAGACTGTGATTCTGTTACCTATTAACCAGCTCTTTGATAAACAAAACAAAGCATCGTTCCAAGACATCCATCACAGACCTGCAAACCAGTGGCTTTTTTGCAAATCCCTTCCAACATGTCAACAACCTCATTAAAGTACCAGAACTGGACAGGGCAGTCCTGAATCTGGTTCCCTGGAGGAAAGAGCCACCCAACTGCTCCACAGATGGAGGTAGCACAGCCCCACAGCGAATCCTGCCTGCCCCCCCTGCATCCTGCTCTCTTGGTCCTGCTTTCCTTCTGTCCTAGCCAGCAAAGCAATAGCTACCCCTCATCTCATCAGAGAGGTAAGAGTATTTTCTTCATTCCTTTTCATGCACAGCAATAAATGTACAATCTGTTACTGACTTACCTAGATCTTTCTTCTCCCTCAAAACACCTAACAGCATTTGAACAGTCCTCCTGAGCAAGAGCAGCAAAGGCTCAAGAAGAACACAGAGGTTGGGGAATGTCACAAGGATTTCAATTATTGAGAGTTTTCTAGCAAGGCAAGGATTTATTACTACTGCTTAGCCCAGTTGACTGAACCTTTGAGAAAAAAAAAACACAAACTGGAACTCCTTTAACTGCCTTTCTATTCTGAAAAAAAACAAAAAACTTCCAGATAGTAATAATATGCTGTTAATGTGATAGTATTTCTGGATTTCTCTGGCCTCGAGAGACAGATCTCTAAAACCTGAATTGTGAATGGGCTTAATGAGTATTTGAATCTGAGGGACGAGCTTGAGCTTTTATTTTTTAACTAATGAAATGTGTCTTCTGTGGGAAAATGAGAACTTTTTTTTCAGTGAGGGTCAAGTGCATTATAATCTCTCTGTTTTGAGGAGTGTGCTCGTGCATGTGTGTGTTCCTATACATAACACTCTACTTATTCAGCTTTACTAAACCCCTGGTAACATTATACAGGCTATGCTGGAATCCGAGTTGCTAAGAATCTGGCCTTTTCCTCCTATTGTACTTAGATGCAGGAATTCAGTCAATTTTCTCTTTCTCATGAGCCAGCAATGTGCCCTTGTGGCCAAGAAGGCCAATGGCATCCTGGGTTGCATCAAGAAGAGTGTGACCAGCAGGTCAAGGGAGGTTATCTTCCCCCTCTACTCTGCCTTGGTGAAGCCGCATCTGGAGTACTGTGTCCAGTTCTGAGTTCCCCAGTTCAGGAAGGACAGGGAACTGCTGGAAACTGTACAGCAAAGGGTTACAAAGATGATTAGGGGCCTGGAGCATCTCTCTTATGAGGAAAGGCTGAGGGACTTTGGTCTTTTTAGTCCGGAGAAGACTGAGGGGGGAACTGATCAATGCCTATAAATACTTAAAGGGTGGGTGTCAAGAAGATGGGGCCAGTCTTTTTTCAGTGGTGCCAAGTGACAGAATAAGAGGTAACGGGTATGAACTTGAACATAGAAAGTTCCACCTAAACATGAGGAGGAACTTCTTGACTTTGAGGGTGGCAGAGCACTGGAACAGGCTGTCCAGAGAGGTGGTAGAGTCTCTGTTTCTGGAGACATTCAAAACCCGCCTGGACAAGTTCCTGTGCAACCTGCTCTAGGTGGACCTGCTTTGGCAGGGGGGGTGGATTAGATGATCTCCAGAGGTCCCTTCCAACCCCATATCATTCTGTGATTCTGTGACTACTGAGAAAACGTGAAACAGCTTAGTGGTTGAATTCTGGCTCAAGGAATGGGCAAAGGCTCTAAGTGACTTATGCCATATCTTCCCCAAAGCCTTCCTACTGGATAGTCCAGGAAGCTCCCTGCCCACCATGATGCTCTTGGTCCTGATCATGCCAGTGGATCATGAGCAAAGTATTTGGAGGGTAAGAGATGGACCAGTGAGGATTCCAGCATTTTGACCTTTTGGGAACTTAACCTTCATATGATAAATATCACGAAAATCTAGGGAGTTAGATTCTGTGGAGGAGAGCAGAATCCATCTAGTTTTGTTGTAGGTTGCAATTCTGAACTCTAGTTTCTCACACAAGGAAAGAGAGAGGGAGGTGGAAAGTCACATTACTCTGGAGGAAGCAAGAACATAATTTGTAAGTGGAAAATGCCTGTTCTCTAAATAAAACTGGGGGTGGATCTTTATTACTCTTCAAAAAAAACAGAATGGAATTCTGTCCTGGTTCTAGGAGGGACAGGGTTAATTCTCCTAGCAGGGTACAGGTATTCCATCCCATGTGTGCCATGCCCAGGGAGTATTGGGGAGCTAGCCGGGAAGGGGAGGGGGACAGGAAGTCGAGGGTGCGCAGAGCGTGGTCGGGGATGGTCCTGGGTGCAGTTGGTGAGCGGTCGGCATCATAATAGTTTTTTTATACTTCTTTAGACTGTTACTGGTTTGTTGTTCTGTTAAATTGCCTTTGTCCCAACCCACAAGTTTTGCCTTTTTCTTCTGATTTTGCCCTCCTGACTGTGAATGGCTCAAGAGCGAGCAGCTGCCACGTGGTTCTTTGTTGCCGTCTGAGGCTAAACCACCACACTCATATTCAGCCAGCAATTAACGAACACCCCCAGGTCCTTTTCTGCTAGGCAGCTCTCCAGCCACTCTTTCCCAGGCCTGTAGCGCTGCATGGGGTTGTAATTTGGAATAACTGCAAATTCAAAAAAATTCCCATAAGGGAATACTGAAATTCTGTCCTTCACCCCAAGAAATCCCTTCATTTGGCCATCCTACCATGAATGGCTCTTTGAGGCCTCATTCCCTTTTTCATTTCCCTATTCCTGGTTTGCTTACAGTGTGTTGTTGGTGATGGATATGTTCACCAACCCCTCTGAGGAAGCTTTCTAGCCTCTCCAGCTCCACCACACCGAACACTTCGAATTCACTAACCCTTGAATATCCTTAGCCACAACACCCTCCAGTTGCTACCAGAGTTTGTTCTGGGGTGGGTGCTTGGGTGCTTGTTCTGCAACCACATTCCTGCCACAGCAGTGTCCATCCATAAGCAGGACCCTTACTGGAGTTCACTCAACCCTTGCTGCCCTCAGCAACTTGTTGGAAAGGACGTACCATTCATTTCTCTCCTGAAACACCTAAAGGCACAGGATTTTATCTCTGTGGTATGGATAATGACAAAAGACGTGACCTGGCAAGAGAGTCCAGAGCACCAGAGACATGCTCCGTCCAGGTCCAAGAGCAGCATTCCCAGAGGGCTAGGACAGAAAAAAAACTATAACAGAAGCATTCATTAAAGGTTTCATGTGAGCAGATTACATACCGTTTGATCACTCTTCGTCCACACGATACAGAAGATGCTGTTTGATTCACATCAGAAGCAAAGATTTGTGAGAAACCTGCCTGCTCTATGTGCCAAGAAGTGCCATTAACTGCTTGTTCCATTCATCATGTCCACTCCTAACCAACACATTCTCCTCCTCACCCGCTTTACCTGATTCCCAGCTTTAGACTACCAGTATTTTATTTACTCTGCAGCATGACCAAATTTCATCTCACTGGTGCCTTGGCTCCATCCTATTGTGATTTAAGGCAATCTCTTTGCAAAAGAGACCATGACCAAAGGTCACAACCCATAAAATGGGTTCAAGATTGGAAAGGAAAGAAATGACTGTATGGAAATATCTACCTCACAGAAGGGCCACCCTCGCCTCATCCCCCATGCTATGCTGTTCTCCAACACTGTAGCATCGTCTTTGCCCAAACCCAATTTGCATCTCTTCTTCACCTGACTTTTTCACCATGCCTCCTCACCTTCCCTCACTTTGCCACCTCTGTGTCAACCAGCATTCCTCCTCTGATGCAACTTAACTTTATAATCTTGCCTGGACATGAACACTGAGCTTTCAGCAAGGTTCTGCCAGAGAGTCAACAGCCACTTGCACACATGGTTGTGAGCAGGGTGTATTAAGTAATGTAAATTGATCTATTGTTTGCTTCAACCCTGTGTGTGGTAACAACTGATATGAACAATGCAATCCCCATAACACTTCTTCACGTTATCAGCCTCTGATCTTAATCCTAGGAGTCAATGTCATAATCCATCACTGTTAATGTGTGAGCTCCCCTAGGTAGGGGCCTTATCTCACTTAGTATCTAAAGGGCCATGCGAGGTGATGGCAATAGTGCAATTAAGTAAAGGTTAAACTGTCCTGAAAGTGTTAGCACTGCCTCTTTGGAAACACTTCTATGTTATCAGACACCAGAGGAAGCAAAAGTAAAGGCCTTTATAAGCTACAACTCACGTGTCTCTCTCTGGCACTTCCATCACTGGGATCTTTCATCCCAGCAGATCCCAGTACCAACAGCACAGGAAGAGAAATTGACAGTTTGGGGCACCTACCAGCTCAGACACATACAAATTTGAAGGTAGGATTGAACATGCTGGTGTCATGGTTTTGACCAATCAGACAGATGATGATCCCTCCCTCACCCCTAAGGATAAGAAAGAAGAGGAAGGGATTAAAGAGATTCAGGAGTTTAGAAAAACTAAACTACTTTAATGAANTGGGTCACCTGTCCTGTCCGCTCCTCCCTACCCCTCGACACTTTTCTGCTTCTGACCCTCCAACGGGGCCAATAACAAAATGATCTGACCTTGGTTGTCAGCAACATAATCCCATCTTCAACCTGCCTTTTGGGGAATATCTGCCACAGCAAAAATCGTTCCTTCATCACCTGATGACCCCTCCCCACNCTGTGTGTGGTAACAACTGATATGAACAATGCAATCCCCATAACACTTCTTCACGTTATCAGCCTCTGATCTTAATCCTAGGAGTCAATGTCATAATCCATCACTGTTAATGTGTGAGCTCCCCTAGGTAGGGGCCTTATCTCACTTAGTATCTAAAGGGCCATGCGAGGTGATGGCAATAGTGCAATTAAGTAAAGGTTAAACTGTCCTGAAAGTGTTAGCACTGCCTCTTTGGAAACACTTCTATGTTATCAGACACCAGAGGAAGCAAAAGTAAAGGCCTTTATAAGCTACAACTCACGTGTCTCTCTCTGGCACTTCCATCACTGGGATCTTTCATCCCAGCAGATCCCAGTACCAACAGCACAGGAAGAGAAATTGACAGTTTGGGGCACCTACCAGCTCAGACACATACAAATTTGAAGGTAGGATTGAACATGCTGGTGTCATGGTTTTGACCAATCAGACAGATGATGATCCCTCCCTCACCCCTAAGGATAAGAAAGAAGAGGAAGGGATTAAAGAGATTCAGGAGTTTAGAAAAACTAAACTACTTTAATGAAAATATAAATAATAATATAATAAATAATAAAAAGAAAAAACATTTAAAAGTATAAAAGAAAGGAAGAAAAAAAAAGTATACAGTCTATACAAAACCGTATCAAGCTCCCAGGATGACGATCACATCCCCAGCAGGCATCAGGAAAAGTCCCAGACTGGACTCGGTGACCCACAGGAGCTGGATTACGGAAATGGAGTCAGGAGTGCTCAGATTAGGATCAGAGGCAGACGAACAGACAGGGTCCTCCTCAGACGTTGGCCATTGAAGGAAGAGGGTTGACCTTAGATCCCTCATCTTTTAGACTGAGCATGATGCGGATGGGATGGAATACCCTAGTTGGTCAATTTTGGGTCACCTGTCCTGTCCGCTCCTCCCTACCCCTCGACACTTTTCTGCTTCTGACCCTCCAACGGGGCCAATAACAAAATGATCTGACCTTGGTTGTCAGCAACATAATCCCATCTTCAACCTGCCTTTTGGGGAATATCTGCCACAGCAAAAATCGTTCCTTCATCACCTGATGACCCCTCCCCACCTGGGAAGGGGAATTGGGGAAAAAAAAAGGAAACATAAGGGTTGAAATATAAACAGACTTAATAGAATAAGACTAGATAATTAACATTAATAATACTAAAGAACCAGTATTGATCCTAAAACTAATACAAAATATACAAAGATTATACTCAGACAATTCTATCAGCAGGAAGCTGTGCACTCCCAGCAGTGGACAGCAAATGTTGGACACTGTGAGCACTATGGCTTTGGAAGGAAAGGAAGGCCTCAGGAGTCTGGCACTGTGGCAAGAAGTTCTCAGGATTGCAGACATCAAGAGAGAGAACTTCTCAGCAAATTTTCTAATTTATATTGAATGTGATGTTCATGGCATGAAATAATCATGTTGGCCAGCCTGGGTCAAATGCCCGGGTCTTGCTCCTCCTCATCCCTGCACATGGCAAGGCTCAAAAACACTGAGACCTTGAAACTCACATACCATAGCTGGCTATAAAGTAAATATTGTCACTAATTCAGACACTAGAGACTTTTAAAAGTGCAGTTTTTCCAGGCATTAGAAGATAAATTAATCCTGTGTTGCTCAAACCAGGACACTTACATTTTGCATTTGGATCAATAAAACACTACAGAGTATCAGACAACAGGAAGGACAAAGGACAACAGAACAGTATGTTTCTCAGAGAAGGTGCCACACTAAACTTCAGTTTAGAGAGGTTAGGTGCAGGATCTCAGGCAAAGCAGAGTGTGAGTAAAAACAAGAGGTAGAGAGGTATTCTCCAGAGGCACATTCTATAGAAGTGCATTTCTACTCATAGCCACACATCTAAGTCTAAGTGCTTTTGATTCTGATGTGAGACAGCACAGAGGTGGTGGTTGCCAGAGCTCAAAGCATGCATCAGCCCCACTGCTTCACTGGCCAAGACTGTTGTGCTAAAGGAAAGCTCAGGACCTGCTTCAGATAGCATGTGGACTGATGGATATAACCAGCCCACACTCTTTCCCAAACCACAGCATAACTCTCTCATGCTAGAGAAGGACTGTGAAATCTACAGCTAAAGGAGCATAAATTTCTTAAATCACCAGCTGCACTCATTCAGCAGGGAAAGACAGAGCACATAAATCTTCACAGGCTCACTTTCAGCAGGAAGGGTGGGCAGGACCTTCTTTTCTGGTGGCATTTCAAGCACCTTTAATCAGACACATCATTCAGATTAGGCTAAAGGACAGGTTTAGTGTCTCTCTTTTGCCAGCTGGATGGCTCACCACCTTGCTCAGGCTAATCCCAGTGTCACAGAGAGACCAGACCTTCAGCACTTATTTGGATGACAGGATGGCCAGGGTAGGGGAGGACAGTCAGTGGTTGGTAAGCTCGCTTGAGTCTGAGGAACATTGGGTTCAGTCCTAAAACTTTCCATTGCTATCATTAAGCAAGTCCATATATATCCCTTGCAAGTCAAAGGTCTCTTAGGGTTGCCCTTCTGAATGGCCACATCAGGCATTTCAGGGCAAAGCAATGATAAAATCTGGTGTACCTACACTGTTGGTTAAGCTCAGGACCAAGCCTAGTGCTGAGATGAGACAATCCCACTGTAAAGCCAATAATAAACAGTTGCCCTATCCCAAGCCCTAGTGCTGCCTGGAGAAGGCAGGCACTAGCATTATCATGGCCCCAGGCTCATTCTCTCAATGGCTTTGACCTACCTTGGTATAGGCAAAGTTGAGCTTACCGCATCCCTGCTTGTCTGCAGGTGTCCCAAACCCAGTTCTTCCTGGGTCATTGCAGAGGCTTTCTACAGGCAGCAGCTAACCTTCCTATATGAGGATAGCATAACTATACTACCCCACCAATTACTGTACTGTTGTAACTGCTGTTATGGATTTGACGCAGGCATCAGCTAGTAGGTTTTAAGGGCCTGTAAGAGGACAAAACCCAATGCTTTCTTTTAAGCTTTACAACTGAGAATAAATGATATTGCAGCCATGATTCAACTTAAACTTTTCTAAGACTTGGTATAAAAGGAATGAAGCTGTATCTCTACTATTCTTTTTTTTAATTTTACTTAGTAATAAAACACTTTAGGAAACACTAGCTGTTGTTTCCACAACAGTTTAGACTTTTAATATGATCTTCTAGAACAGGAAACACTGAAGTTTTTTGTTGAACAAAGCACAAATTGAAGTTCCCCCTATGATATTTGTAATCTTTCCCCAAACAATTTTCAGTTTAACAAGCTCAGATTTTCCACATAAGGCATTAGCATGAGTTTCCTATATCAGACTGTTAATCCTGAGAAACAATCAGGACTGTACCCTTACTACAGAACATTGATTCTGAACAAAGGTTTGAATAAGAAGTTTGGTTACTGTTAGAGGTTGTACCTACGATACTGATAATTACCCGAGATACCGATACTTACTTAAGAAACTGAAAATTATAATACAATAGAGCAAGAATCAAGACCAATGGTTATACAAGCTAAGAATTATATATTTTTATATAGCAAATAGATGTAAAGGCCAGGGCCAGAAGCGAGCATACTATTCTAATGAAGTTGTAAAATGGTATAAATGCATCAATGGTTTGGATGGTGGTCAGAGCCAGATTTGGGGATACCCCTGGTTCCCGGTGCCTAATAAAAGCACCTTCATATAATCACTCTGGTGGTTATGTGGTATGATTGCTAACAAGACTATCCTCATGTTATTCCACCCAGTAATTTCCCATCCCAGGCACCCTCAGGTGACTTTGCTGTCACCTTTACACTTTGGCAGTCAAATTACTATAGTAACTACAACAGTGAAAGTATTCTTTAATTTTCAAGAAACAATGGGAACATACATTTTCCAAGAATGTTCTTTCATAACAAATATGAACATTGCAAACATTAATATGGAAAAACATTCACCATGTTTGTTAAATTCTGGCACTTTCAGCAGCACCTGTATCATAGAATGGTCCAGGCCAGAAGGGACCTCTAGGGTCATCTAGTCTGACCTCCCCGCAGTCAGCATGGACACCCCCAACTACACCAGGTTGCCCAGGGCCTCGTCAAGCCTCACCTTGAATATCTCCAGGGAAGGGGCCTCAATCACCTCCCTGGGCAACCTGTTCCAGTGGTCCACCACCCTCATAGTAAAGAACCTATCCCAAATATCCAATCTAAATCTGCTCTTCTCGAGTTGGAAGCCATTGCCCCTCATCCTGTCACTGCAGGCCTTTGTAAACAGACCCTCCCCAGCCTTCCTGTAGGCTCCCTTCAGGTACTGGAAGGCTGCTATTAGGTCTCCCCAGAACCTTCTCTTCTCCAGGCTGAACAACCCCAGCTCCCTCAGCCTGTCCTCATAGTAAAGGTGCTCCAACCCCCTTATCATTTTCATGGCCCTCCTCCAGACCCGCTCCATCAGGTCCATGTCCTTCCTCTATTGAGGGCTCCAGACCTGCACACAGTACTCCAGGTGAGGTCTCACCACAGCAGAGTAAAGTGGCAGAATCACCTCT
>VZTM01014286.1:0-10504 GCA_013400555.1 Jacana jacana
GTAGTGTGAAAGAGTAGTGTAAAGAGTGTGTGAAAGAGTAGTGTGAAAGAGTAGTGTAANCAAGATGGAATGGCTGCAAGCTGCAGCAGGGTAGGGTTAGGCTGGACATTAGGAAAAAATTTTTCCCAGAGAGAGTGGTCAGTCAGTGGAATCAGCTGCCCAGGGAGGTGGTGGAGTCCCCATCCCTGACTGTGTTTAAGAGCAGATTAGATGTGGTGTTGAGGGATCTGGTGTAGGGGAGAACTTGTAGAGTGGGGCTGATGGTTGGACTTGATGATCCCAGGGGTCTCTTCCAACCTAAATGATTCTGTGATTCTATGATTCTATCTCAGGGGGATGGTTTCTTGGTGCACTCAGAGTCACAAATACATAATTACCACAAACTAATCAGCGCTTACTCAAGAACACACGGAGGGCTCCTTCTCCAAACTCAGAGTGAGTTTGCTAAAATATGAAACATTTGGCAGGAGCAGCCACACATCCAACCAGCAGTATTTACGTTTTTACATAACGGGCTCCGGGAGAAAACAAATTACACAAAACACAGAGGTTCAGTCTCCATCGTCTGACTGCTCCTCCATAAATAATTCAATTCTCTTTCCAGGATGGCATTATTGCTCTCGTCGGATCTCTCTAAGGAGCTGGTGACGGGATAGTCTGAGAAACACCTAAGAGCGAAGCCAAGCTAATTATTAAAGGACAGATGTTAAAAACAAGACGGGGTTTTCCCAGATGAAGCCGGGGCCGGGCTCTGAGGGCTGAGCTTGGCGGTGCTGCCATGGGTTGGAGGGGTGAGGTAGCCATAAAATCATAGCATTCTTTCGGTTGGAAGAGACCTTCCAGGTCATCAAGTCCAACCTTACCGCAACGCTGCCAAGTTACCACCAAACCATGTCCCTCAGCACCTCAGTCAGTCAGTGGAATCAGCTGCCCAGGGAGGTGGTGGAGTCACCATCCCTGACTGTGTTTCAGAGTAGATTGGATGTGGGGTTGAGGGATCTGGTGTAGGGGAGAACTTGTAGAGTAGGGCTGATGGTTGGACTGGATGATCCCAGGGGTCTCTTCCAACCTAAATGATTCTATGATTCTATGATCCACCCAGCCTTTGGATACCCCCAGGAATGGCAAATCCACCACTTCCCTGGGCAGCCTCTTCCAACACTTGAAAAACCTTTCCATGAGGAAATATTTCCTAATATCCATCCTAAACCTTCCCTGGAGCAGCTTGAGGCCATTTCTTCTTGTCCCATCGCCTGTTCCTTGGGAGAAGAGACTGACCCCCTCTATCTACCCCCTCCTTTCAGGCAGTTGTAGAGAGCGAGAAGGTCTCTCAGCCTCCTCTTCTCCAGGCTGAACCCCCCCAACTCCCTCAGCCTCTCCTAACAAGACTTGTCCTCCAGACCCCTCACCATTGCCCTTCTCTGCACCCACTCTAGCCCCTCAAGGTCTTTCTCGCCCTGAGGGGCCCAAAACTGGACATGGCCCTCGAGGTGGGGCCTCACCAGTGCCCAGTACAGGGGAACAGGCACTGCCCCAGTCCTGCTGGCCACACTGTTCCTGATACAAGCCAGGGTGCTGTTGGCCTGCTTGGCCACCTGGGCACACTGCTGGCTCATGTTCAGCTGCTGTCCACCAACACCCCCAGATCCTTCTCTGCTGGGAAGCTCCAGCCACTCTGCCCCCAATCTGTAGCGCTGCAGGGGCTTGGTGTGACCCAAGGGCAGGACCTGGCACTTGGCCTTGTTGAACCTCACATTGTCGGCCTCAGCCCATAAATCCAGCCTGTCCAGATCCCTCTGCAGACCCTTCCTGCCCTCTAGCAGGCTGACACTCTCACCTGACTTGGTGTCTGCCACAAACTTACTGAGGGTACCCCTGATCCCCTCAACCAGGTTGTTGATGAAGATATTAAACACAACCATCACCAGTACTGACCCATGGGAAACACCACTTGTGACCAGCCACCAACTGCATTCACCTCAGTCTTTTGAGCCTGGCTCCCAGCCAGTTTTTCACCCAGCAAAGAGTACGCCCATCCAAGCCAGGAGCAGACAGCTTCTCCAGGAGAATGCTGTGGAAAACAGCATCAAAGTTCTTACTGAAGTCTAAGCAGACAGCATCCACGGCCCTTCCCTCATCCACTAAGTGGGTCACCTTGTCATAGGAGATCAGATAAGCAGGGACACCCCTCCAAATAGCAAGCGCATGCCCTGAGTGGGTATCTGACCCCGTCAGGAGCTTTAGCTTTAGCTTTAGCACCCTTTAGGATGCTTAAAAGGGACCTCTAAGGCAAATGTAGGACTTGTTTCAGGTCAGATGCTGCTCCAAACCAGCCTTCTCTTCCTCCTGCCCCCTCGGGCACTGTGCTGTGGTCGGGGGGCGATGTTTAATATAGATCACCCATTAAACTGTGTCAGATTTTCATAAAACATTCAGGAAACAGATATTTCCCCCCACCTTTCCAAACCCTCTCCAGTTACGAGTTTCAAGAAGAGAGTGTAAAAATCAACATCACCCAATACAGCTTTAAAAGCAACATCATTAACCCAGGATCAAAAAAAAATCCCCAGCCAGTTTTCTGTCCAAACTCAGCGATGCTTTCACCAAATCCAGGCTGAAGTTAAGGAATTCCCCAGATTTTAACTATTTAGCTCATGGAGGATTTCTATTCAAGCCAATTGCCCTCGGTTTGTGATACCTCAGATACCCATAGAACAACTCCTCTTCTTAAATGTTTATTTTTACCTCTGCAGACGACTTCCCTGGGAATAAGAAGAGAGTGAGCCCAAAAAGACATACAGTGCCAAGACAACAGCATTATTCTTGAAGCCACTGCACATTTTACATAGTCTCAGACACACGAATAAGAGCAACGAATGCTACAACTATTGGACAACTATTAATAGCTAAATACAAGGGTGAGTAAAATTAAAGGCTTTATGGGTAATCCATAGGCACAGGAGGATGTATTAAGGACAAGTGATCGATGCCAGGATGGCTTGATATTCCCGGAGGTTTCCCCATGCCAGATTAAATCAGATTAAAGCTCATTTCTTATGTGGGATTGATGAACTGATAATAAAGAAAGCTGACCCCCCCCAAAAAAAAAGAAATAATGGATTTTTCCCTGTCATTGCCTCTGGTGAACAGCCGGGATCAAGGGGGAAAATACCTGAAAAAATGGGATATCTCCCCTCCCAGACGCCGGCTGAGCAGGGGTTAATGGGGGCTCATTAAATGATGAGATTTTGGGGTCCTTCTGGAAGGGAAATGCTGGATAAATGGCAGCGATATGTATTTTGATTAGAAAATCCCCACTACCAACTTAGCCCTTTTAAAGGTTTAATTTCATGGCATAATAAGCCTGTGGCTGGTTCTGGCAGCTCCTTTGGGTTGTGCAAATTTACTGAGAGCATCCGGTTGCCTGTTCCTTTCCCAAGAATTTCCAGGGATACCCAAAAAAACTAACTAAATAAATAGGAGGATCTGGATGTCCCAAGTGACTTACCTCCAGCACTTGGGCAAGCTTTGGAGTCACGTTTCCTGCAGGCGATACCGGCCGGTTGAGACGGGGATGGGCTGGATGTGCTGGACCCAGGGCATGGGATGGGATGAAAAAGCCAAATAACCGTAAAACTACATCTTGTACAAATGCTGCAAAAATAAAACCTGGAGTTCATTAATGGGATAAGCCAGGTAAAGCTATAAAGAAAAACGAACAACTAATTTTTCCCTTGGATATCTGCAGCAGCTGGGTACCCAGCCAGCCCGCAAAAGCGCCGTGGAGATGCTAAATCCTGCCCTTTTAAATTGTGGCTCCACCTGAGATGTTTCTTCACCTTGGCTGGGCTTCAGCATGCCTTCCCCACCCTCGTTTCGGTTGGGTCCGTCGTGGGAGCTCAACCTTCAGCTGCAGCTTCTCCTCACCAAGTGATGCGAGCACGGTGCCAAGCCCCGGTGCCGGCCTGGCTTCAGAGGAACCGGCGAAGGGAGAAGCAGAGAGATGGTCACAACTCTTTAAAGATGCAAATTGAGAAGCAGCCATCATAACCAGAGAGCTCTGTTAATTCTTACAAGTATGCAGATTTTGATGCTGACTTTTCCTAGGCTTATTTGTTTTATTTAGCAATAAATTTAATACCAGCTCCCTGAAGCAAAGAGACAGATGGACTATAAACTTTGAATTTTGAGTAGCTTTACTTCCTTAGGTTAGCGTCATCTTTGATCTCTCCTGAAATTACATCTGGGAAAGTTTGCAGGGATTGAATTCTTGTTTGTGTTTTTTTTTTCACAGCCCTTAAAGCCATTTGATTTGCCACGTTTTAATTCTTTATTATTCTTTTTTTTGTTTTGTTTTTGCACAGGTTACTAGAAAGCGTCTGAAATAACATCCAAATGATTCTTACCCTTGGCTGTCGAAGTTATCTCAGTGACCTGCTGACGGACCTGAGGAAACCAAAGCACTACATAACATCTCCTCCATAGGCAAAAAGAAGCAAAAGAAGTTTTACACATCCTTTGGGATGCAAAGTTCCCCAGGTTCCAAAACCAAAACCCTAGGGATGAAATTAAATGGCACCCTTGGAGAAGATGGCACCAAGTTCCCATGGGGAAAGCCATGCATGGTTGGAAGGAGCACTAAATCATAATGCAGCAGAAAGAACTCATCTCCTGGGGTTTTTTTTTTTGACATCTACCAGCAATTAGACAATTAGGTTGGAGGTGAGGAGAAACCCCTCACCAGGGAGGCTGGTGCAGCTCAAGGAAGGCCCAGAGGAATGGATGATCTCCATCCTTGGGTTGTCCACATAGGATAAGACATATGAGCCATGAGTTGACTGAGCATCATTACGGCCAGATACACAAGAACATCCTTTTTGCCAATGACCCTGAGGTGTGTGAACATCCAAAATTTAATTTTGAGGATATAAAAACCACATTCCATTCAGGGGGAGGGCATCTTAAGGACAACGCTCTGACTCGTGAAGGAAGCTCCCAGGAGGTACGCAGCGCTTTGACCTTTTTGCTCTAGGCCCAGCCAGTTCCCACCACGACTAATTTCCCTGTCACCACACACAAACAAGGCAAGAAAAGAAATTGTAAAAAAACAACACCAACAAGAGCCACATCATTTCCAAGCTACTACCTTGGGAACAGGGAGGGGAAAAATCAATATATGTCAAATGAAAAAGGGTGAGAGCAAAGGGTGTTGCAAGAAGCTGAGGATAAAACTGTAATTAAAACTGCAAACAGGTTTGACTGCCAAAAAAAAGAGCCCCTGCCTGAAAGTCTTGGGGGCTGTGGTGACAAATTGGGGCCATTTCAGCAGTTGCTGGTTGTTCATGGTCACCCTACATCCCACCGTGGAGACAACATATAATGGGCACATTAAAGTCTAATGAGTGGCCCGTGATTAACGCCATTACAAGGAAAACCAAAAGAACTAACGATGACGAGCCACTTGAAGTGAAGTGTTGAGGGTTTCATTATCAAAGACTCTTTGGTTTCTCACCTAAAAACTCCTGGGTTGGAAGGAGGAAGAGGTTGATGCAGATAAAGGCAAGAGGTTTCCAGAAGCGATGACACCAGGAGGTCCCATATTGAGACTCTCTTGAGGACAGGATTGATGGGAAATAGCGTTTCCGGGAGAAACATCTCACCATGGGCTAAATATACCCAAAGCACCTTTGGGGATGCCATTAGAAAAGAAAACTATAATTTTTAGTATCTCTTCAGACCCTATTCTTGCCTTCCTTTCTCCCCTCAACCTTCTTATATTCATTTTCCATCAATTCTTTCACTCCTTCCTTTAGCTTTTCCTCTGCTCCCTTCACTTGCAGCGCTCAGGGAGGGCTCTCTACAACCCGATTTAAGTCTACTAGAAGGTTTGTCTCCTCCTTTCTTCACTCAAATGTGACCAGGCTGCCAATACGAGGGTCAGATTTTGCCATGATGCCACCCAGGGGCTTTGATCCTAAAATGGCATCTTAGAAGACATCTACAGGACACTTTTTGGTAGGCCTTTTTATGGAGATCACTGCAGTTGCTTGAACTTTGTACTGATTTACTGGGCTGAATTGAAATTGCACTTAGTATTAAAAAGTCACCAAACCCCAAAAACTACCAACTTCTCCCACCTCATCATCCTTCAAGCACTTTCTCCAAGTGCTTCTCAGTTGGGGTCAGGCTCGTCCCACCACAGGAAAAGCATTTACTCCTCCCCCTCTTACCAATTTGGGTACTTTGGGGGCTTTCAGAGGCATCTCCTCTGGCTGAGATAGGATTTTTATTATTATTTTTTTTTGTTTAAAGTGACTTCATATCCCATTTTATTATTTTTCAAACGCTGCAGGATTTGTTCTGTTTGAAGTCTTACATCCTTATTTCCCGTCAGGACAATTAAAATTGATTTCCGCCATCAGCAAGAGAAAAACAAACAAAAAAAAAACAACAAAAAAAGATAATTTGAAGTGGGTTCCTGTGAGAGAGAGCTGTATCCCCACTGGAGCCATCACTAACCCTCTCCTATTATTTTTTTAAATTTCTTTTCTTGGGGATTTCTCTTTGGAAAAGGGCAACTTAGCACTTCTCGGCCCTACCTCTCTCCGAGAAGTCGGGGAAGAGGGATTTATTTCCATTGCAGAAAGTGGACTGGGGGATTTAAATAGCTCTTGTTTACCACCACCACCCTCCTGGGGGTATTTTTAGAGGGGTAACCAGATCCCCTCGACGCCTCTGCTTTGCTTTCTGGGGCTCTGCATCCTCCAACCCCATCCCTGCACCTGTCCTGGTTTGGATCCAGGAAAACCGAAACAGGATGGGCTTTTCCCATCGCTTGAACCTGGGTGGTTCTCAGCGCACCTGGAGGCGTGGCAGAAGCAGGACAGAGGGATTTGGGCTGGAAAACCATCTCCCAGGCATAAAACCTCTGGCTGAGGAAGAAGACGTGGAAATAACAGGCACGGAGGGTGAGCAGCACTCGAGGAGCCAGCTGTTACCCATCATCTCTTAAATCAATTAAACACCCAGAATATCCTAAACAAAAAAAATAATTTAAATAATTAAAGTAAACTTTCTAACCTTATTAAATATATTTTTTAAAAAAGAATTAAATCAATTAAACTCTCGATATCCTACATAAACTCTGAAATATGTCAAAACCACCCCAAAACATATCTTTGCAGACTGAAGGATGGTGGGGCCCCACAGCACCTCACTCCTGTGCTGGTTTGCAGCAAACCTCCTAAGCAAATTTATGCAAATGAGGGGGGGTTGGTTGTTCTTGTTGCACCTTGAAGGGGGGTGGGGGGGATGATGGGCTTGTACGGACGCTGCAAGATCTCGGCTTTCCCCAGCTTGCAATTCACGAGGAGGAGCAATCCCCAAAAAGGGGGTCCCCAGCCAGGTCCCCACCATCTAATGGCATCCCCGCTGCAAGACTTAAATACCTTTACAAGGGAGTAATTTAACGCCATCCCCAGCTTAAGCTCCATATCTACTGGGCGTGAAATTAGTTCCAGCAAGCTGCAAATTTGCTCCTAATAAAAATATTTAGCAATTCACTAGTCTTTAAATCAGGAGCGGAATATTTCCTTGCTTGCATCGATGCCTGTTTCTTTTTAATTCTAATGTCTGAGCGTCAGGGAGCTTCAGCCATAAAACTGCAAGTTTTACGACGGCGCAAAGAGTTTTAAATCAATTTTCCCAGCGCTTCCAGCTCCCAGTTTTATCATTCGATACCATTTGATATCAGACCCCCTTGGTCACTCTGGCCGCCAGAATGAGCTGGGCATGGTGAATTTGCGGTTTTTAACCCCAAAATAACCAGCTCAGCCCAGACGCTCCCCCGTTTCCAGGGTCTGCTCCTCAAGTGGCATCTCACAAAAGAGCTTTGATCTATGTGATCCTGCCCTGCAGCCTTTGAAAGAAGGTGACCTCTCTGTCCTCCTGGGCCAAGCATTTAATTAGCCTCTGTGCTAATTGCATCTCCCTGCCAAACCCATTTTGTCAAATTCCAACATCAGGATCTTTTTCATGCTTTTGCCAAGAAATGCCACAATCCCCTCATCTTTTCCTTGGGAAAACCTGCCCACAGTGATGAAGCATCACAGAATCATAGAATAGTTTGGGTTGAAAGGGACCTTTTACAGGTCAGCTTGTCCAAGACCCTGCCATGGACAAGGACTTCTTCAACCAGGTCAGGTTACTCAGAACACTGTCCAACCTCAACTGGAATGTCTCCAGGGATGAGGCATCACCACTTCTCTGGGCAAACTGGGTCCATGTCTCACCACCCTCATTGTGAAAAATTTCTTCCTTATATCTAGTTTAAATCTATGTTCTTTTAGCTTAAAACCATTAACATTTTTTCCTATCACAACAGGGCCTGCTAAAAAGTTTGTCCCCATTTTTCCAGTACCCTTAGGTACCTTTAGGGACTGGAAGGGCCTCTAAGGTTTCCCCAGAGCTGTCTCTTCTCCAGGATGAACCCTCTTAACTCTCTCAGCCTGTCCTCACAGCAAAGGGGCTCCAGCCCTCACAGCATCTCCGTGGCCTCTTCTAGCTCTGCTCCAACAAGTCCATGTCCCTCTGATGTTGGTGGCACTGGAGGAGGTCTCCCCGGAGCGGAGAACCCAGCTCAGCTTGGTGTCATTGCAAGCTTGCTGAGGGTGCCCTGGATCCCACTGTCCATGTCATTGATGAAGATATTGAATAGTGCTGGTCCCAATTCAGATCTCTGAGGGACACGAGTTGTTACTGAGCCACTACCCTGGATGTGGACATGAGTGGATGAGCCAATTCCTCATCCACTGAGCAGTCCACCCACCCTTCACATCATTCTTCTGCAAGATAGATAGTGTCTCCCACCCACTGGAGACTTGAATTACTTGTGTCCAAATAAATCCTTTGTATTGGGTCTCGCTGGGCCATGAGCATCCGACAGCATCCAAGTGACTCCTTTGTTCCCTATTTAAAGTGCAGTGGTGCTTGAAAGCCTTGCCAGTAAAGGCTTTATGGTACCTAGATTATTGATACATTGGACCTGGAACTAATTAATTGTGACCACATCATTTCTCATCGGTTTCATGCCTCCTGCCCAGAGCAAGCGTTTGGATGCACATCAAAAGTCTCAGCGAAAGTTGGATCTGCAGACATCCACCCATCAGCTGTTAGCATGGAAAAAACCCACCACAAATAGGAAGTTTCTCCCAGAATCGAGGAATCACTGCAAGCAACACAGAAGTCCTCCATTTCTGCTGCTTTCCCACCTTTTTTAATTAACATTTTATATTCAGTGTCGCTTTTTCCCCCTTTCTGGTTTTGGTTTTGGTTTTTACAGGTACAATATAACACAAGCAGTAAATGATACCAAATCTTAGTGAGTAAAAGCTGGGAAAAAAGAAAACAACCTAGTTTTAGGACAGCAATAAATTATTCTTTGGTCATAAAATCTAATCTTTGCATTCAATTGCCCCGCTGCCGGAGCAGTCCCACATGGTAAGTCCCCACTGAGATATTTCCAGTGCCAGGAGGAGGGTGGGATAAAGAAGAGAGTGTTGTGGGTGATGTGTTTCCTTGCAGATGGGTTGAAGAAATTTCTGAGGAAGGTTGTGCTTGGAAATGTCACACCAACGAGGTTTGTCTTCCCAGGGGCCTTCTCCCAGTTCCTTAGCTGTGAATTTACAGTTGTGCTCAAAAGAAACCCATACCCCTGCTGCAAAACAAGATCTGTCATATAAATAAATATTCTAGGGATATTTTGGAGTGTGTTGGGCTGCTGGGCATCATTTAATCTCCAAATTTTGAGTTACCATCAGCCCAGCTACGCTGAATACAACAGATGGGATTAAACCCAACAAGCAACATGGCTAAAACCTGGCTGCTGGATGTGGCTGCTGAGGTGTAGATCAGATTTATTCTTCAGCCTCTGCCCAAATATCTGAGATGTAGCATGTTCCAGCAGCAGGTTGAATAAGATCTGGGGATGCCGGTGGACAGCTGGCTTAAGATGAACCAGCAGTGTGCCCAGGTGACCAAGAAGGCCAACAGCATCCTGGCCCGTGTCAGGAACAGCATGGCCAGCAGGACTGGGGCAGTGATGGTGCCTCTGGACTGGGCACTGGTGAGGCCTCACCTCCAGTGCTGTGTTCAGTTCTGGGCCCCTCACTACAAGAAGGACATTGAAAAGCTGGAGCACGTCCAGAGGGGAGACACGAAGTGGGTGCGGGGTCTAGAGAACCTATGTCCTGTGAGGAGAGGCTGAGGGAACTGGACATGGTTAGTTTGAAGAAGAGGAGGCTGAGGGGAGACCTCCTTGCCCTCTGAACCTGAAAAGAGGGTGTGGAGGGGTGGGTGATGGCCTCTTCTCCCAGGGGAATCATGACAGGACCAGAGGAAATGGTCTGAAGTTGTGGCAGGGGAGGGGCAGATTAGAAATCAGGAAGAATGGCTTTACTGCGAGAGGGGTCAGGCCCTGGAGCAGCCCGCCCCGGGGGGGGGGCGG
>VZTM01014286.1:10509-20960 GCA_013400555.1 Jacana jacana
GGTCGAGTCACCATCCCTGGAGGGATTTAAGAAACGTGTAGATGTGGCACTTCAGGGCGTGCTCTGGTGTCAGAGATGGTTGGGGTTTTGTGTGTGTGTGTATGGTTGGACTTAGTGACCTCAAAGGTCCTTTCCAACCGTGGCAATTCTGTGATTCTGCTGCGACCTTTTGAACTTGCTCAACGTGGACATTGCCAGGCAGCACGAAGAGGAGGTGGAGGAGACAATAAATAGCGAAGAGACACAGTCAGTATGGGAACAGGTTAAAAACGCTGTGATAAAAGCTGCAGATAAAAGGCAGAAAGGAAAATTCAGCGAAGGAGAAGCATCACTGGCTGATGGGCAAAGATTATCACCTACAGATGGAAAGCCAACGGTGGAAGAGAAATGGCAGAAGGCAAAGGGCGTCCACGGAAGCGGGGCCATGAAGAAGAAATGTGGGGCTTTGCACACAACCGGGCTCCAAAAATGCGAAGAAATAAGAAAACGGAGACAAAACACGGGCAGGTCCCGATCGCCGACAGTAGCAGGGAATGACAGAAGGGCTGGGAGAAAGCTGGCGAAGGCCGACGTCGCCGACACGGAGCAAAAAAACAACCCCCCCAAACCCTTTCTGGTTGGGTAAACTGGCACGTAGGCGGTGGGGTGGAGGTGGGGGGGAAGGAGTTTGCTATCAAACATAACGCTTCTGATATGTTGGCAGGCGGTTCCTCCCCGGTGCCAAGGAAAGGCAGGTGTCGGCCACGCTCCGCTTGCCGGTGCGGTTGGCCTCACGCCGGCGGCCGCGATTCCGCGGCAGGAGAAGGCAGGCCGGTGCGGCGCTCGCGTCATTAACTTCCCGGTTTATTCCTCCCTTTGAAAGAGGCGACAGAAAAAAAACAAACCAGCGGTACCGTCAGGCTTCGAGAAGCCAAGGTGGGGAAAAAAAAACCTGAATAAATCAATGTATTTAGGGTTGCGGGGTTGGGTTGGTTTTTTTTTCATTCGGGTTAACCGGCAGACGAGCCGCGAGGGGTGGCACAAAGTCGCCCATCAAATCGCCCTGGCCAGAGCGTGGTGGGACGGGGAAGAGATGGGACATAAAAACTGGCAGAAAAATGGGTTTAAAGTGGAAATAACTCCTGCCTTGGTGCATCGACAAACCTCCTCGGCTCAGCTCAGAGGCCTTTACCTTCAGGAACGGATGCCTGGTGTGGCCACACCACAGTGATTCCACTGTGTATTAACCAAATCTACCTGATTTTGGCCCTAAAAGGACATGGGCAGCTCAATTTTCAGAGTTTGTGGGCTGAAGCAGAGCTGCTGCCTCCGGCGGGGTGGGCAGGCGAGCAGGGCGGGTGGCACAGCCTATGCAAGGAGCGATCCTGGATTCATTAAGCACCGACCTGTCAACGGGAGCGGCGTGGGGTGGGAAATTCCCGTTCCACGGGGAGCATCACTCGGGACCGGGACGGGGGCGCCTGTCCCGAGGAGAACAGGGGCTACAAGAGGCTCCTATGAGCTGCCTACCGCCGGGAGACCCAGGCACCGGCACCGGGAGACTCAGACCCAGACCCAGTCGCCGGCACAGGCGCGCCCCCGCCTCCCGCAACGCGGGAAAACCCGCGGCCCGCCCTCCTGCCCCGCCCCTCAGCCAATGGGAAGTGGCGGGCGGGCGTATGGCGGCATTGATTGGCTGGGGAGCGGCGGCGCAGCGCGGTTGCTAGGGAGAAGCGGCGGCGGACTGGCATGGCGGACACGGCGCTTCGTGTAGGTCCCGGCGTGCTGGTGCTGCAGCTGCTGTGGGGCCTGGCGCTGCTGCTCTGCCTGGCTCTGTCCCGCACGGCTGGCCGGGCCCGGTGAGCAGCGGGAAAAGGGGGCTGTGGGATCAGGCCGGGTCCGGTGCTGAAGGCCTCTCTGCCCACCTCTCCCCCGCAGGTTCGCTGTGGTGCTGGTGACACTGGGAGCCGCCGTCCTTAGCGCCGCGCTGCTGCTCTTTCCTCGGGAGGATGAGCGTCCGGCTGCAGCCGCCGCCGACGAGGTGAGCCCAGGGGGGCTGCGGGGTCCAGAGGGGCTGGAGTGATGGGCCGTACGTGGCGGTCACGGGAACAAGCCGTTACCCTTAGGAATATCCTTGGGGATGGACCTTTACCGCTGGAGTGGGTCCCAGGGGTGTGCCGAGGCCTCGGGGATGGGTGTTTACCTCAGGAATGGCCCTGGAGTTGGGCCTTTACCTCAGGGAAGGTCGCAAGGGCTGCCCTAAGACCCTGGAGATGTGCCTTTACCTCAAGAATGGCCTCCAGGAGCGCCCTGAGGCTACGTGGATGAGCTTTTGTCTCAGTAATAACCCTGGGGATGGGTCTTTAGCATGGGGATTGCACCCCTGGGGTGCCCAGAGGCAATGGGCCTTTACCTGATTAACCAAATCAATGGGCCTTTACCTCAGTGATGGCCTCCTATGAGGGGTCTCAAGGCCTCCTATGGGGACCCTGGCAACAGGTTCTTTCCTCAGTGATGGACCTCCATGGGTGCTCCAAGGCCCTCGTGATGGGCCTTTACCCCCGGGATGGACCTTTAATTCAGGGTGGCCCCCATGGATGCCTCAAGATCCTAGGGGTGGGCCTTTACCTTCAGGAATGGATCCTGGGGGTCACCCTGAGGATGGGGCTTGACCTCGTGCTTGGGTCCCAAGGGCTGCCCTGGGAATAGACTTGTACCCCGGGGATGGCCCTGGGGATGGGCCTTTACCTCGGCGATGGCCCCCAAGGGTGTCCAGAGTCTGTGAAGATGAGCCCTATGGGCTGTCTTGAGGCTCCCATGGATGGGCTTTTACCCTCAGGAATAGCTCTGGGGATGGCCCTTTATCTCACAGCTGGGTCCCAAGGGTTGTCTTTATCTCAGGGGTGATTAAAGAGGGTCTTTATCTCAGGGATGAGCCCCACCAGCTGCCCTGAGGCACTGGGGATGGGTTTGGTGGGTGTCCCGTGGCCCTGGCAATGGGTCTGTACATCAGGGATGTACACCTCTGCTACCTTTGGCACAGGCTGCCATGGATGCAGGCTGTGTCACTCACGGAGCAGGGATCTGTTTCTTTCCATACTAAAATCCCTTATTTATGTGCAGTTATACATGACCTGTGGGGTTTAGCTCCCGTTCTCGAAGTAGAGAATTGCACTTGTACTTTTATCCTGAGATCCAGTAGCTTCTGCTAAGCCTTTGCCGTCCCCTTTCACAGCTCGGTCCTGGTTTTCCATGCTCTCCACCTGCCTCCATCTTCCAACACACCCCAGGGCCTGGCAATAGCCACATGGCAAGTAGTTTTGATAGTTTTCCCCTCTATTTCTGCAGCCTCTCACTTTCCCCCAGGCTCTTGTTTTCTATTTTAAAAGCCCAGTAACATCATTTTGGCTCTCTTGAAAGCGGTTGCCGTGCTCAGGCGTGGAGCCATCTGTGTTTTCAGGCAGCCCCTCGTCTGTGTTGTCAGCCATTGAGGATCTCCCTCAGCTTCGAGTCGCATCAGGCCGCCTGCCCTTTCCCAGAGCTTTGAATATGCAGGGTTTTGTGGCGGTTTAGGTGCCGTTCCCTCTTGTTCTATTATTAATGTGCATCAATTATTGCTCTTCCAGAGCTTGATGTCTGTAAACCCCTGCTAAAGCTTCCTGTAGTCTTTCTCCCCTCTGCCTTGCCTGGGACCTGCTCGTTGGAAGGGAGATGAAGGGCAACCGAGTGCGTGGTTTCAGCCCAGGAGGCCAACAGAAATGGAAAGCACGGTGGGGTGTGTTTTTTGGTGGGTTTTTTGGTTTTTTTGGGGGATCTTCAATTGGAGTGGACCTGCCCTGGCTATCAATAATACATGATCTTGGGCTTTCTGCCCTGAAACTCTGCTAATTGGCTAATTAAAAAGCGAAACGTGCAGAAGGAGCCAAGGCGCCGCTCACAAGAGACTCTTCCTGCAGCAACAGCGAGGCCGAGCCTGTGCTAATGCCATTTACCCGGCTGAGCCGGCGGCGGGCAGAGCTCTGGGGCAGCCTCAGGAGCCGAGAGGAGGGTTTCACAGCCAGCCTTCTTGCAGTTGGCTTCTCATCCTGTCTTGCCTCGCCACCGTGTCTTCTGGGTGTTTTTAATCTTTTATTTTCTCCCCCCCCACCCCATTTTCCTTCTAAAAGGGAAGGGTTGTTTAGTTGGAGGAAGAGGAGGCTGAGGGGAGACCTCATCCCTCTCTACAACTGCTTGAAAGGGCACTGGAGAGAGGTTGGTGCTGGGCTCTTTTCACAGGCAATGAGTGATAGAAGGAGAGGGAATGGCTGCAAGCTGCAGCAGGGTAGGGTTAGGCTGGCCATGAGGCAAGAATCCTTCCCAGCAAGAGTGGTCAGAGCCTGGACTGGGCTGCCCAGGGAGGGGGTGGAATCCCCATCCCTGACTGTGTTTCAGAGTAGATGGGATGTGGTGTTGAGGGATCTGGTGTAGGGGAGAACTTGTAGAGTAGGGCTGATGGTTGGACTGGATGATCCCAAGGCTCTCTTCCAACCTGAATGATTCCATGATCCTATGACTGTGCACAGTTCCTCGCCGCACTGGGAGGTTTGTGGACGGGGAGGGCTTTTGGCTCATGTTTCTTCCCTGTGCTATGGGCTGTGCTGCTTTTTTCCCCTCCACGTTAGCTTCCCCCCCAGCAGCTTTTCTTCAGAGAAAAGGGATTCTTCTTTCAGTCGTTTGTCACACACCCCTCTCTCCATAGAGAGCGCCCATCTCGGGGGTGAAAAGCAAGGGGACAGACCTGGGGGAACCCCAAAGATTTTTCCTCCTGGGGCAATCTTCTCAGGCAGTCCTCTTTTCCCAGGCCGTGGCACGCTCCTTCCAAGCTGTAAGGTGTGGATCCTTTTCCGTTCTCTGCAGATAGTGGACACCTTCTTTATTGGCCGCTTCGTCCTCCTGGCCATGATGAGCCTGGTCCTGCTCGGTTGCCTGTTCCTGCTCCTGATTTACCATCTCATGGAGCCGGTGTACGCCAAACCGCTTCACAGCAGCTAGCCACAGCCGGAGGCAGCCGTCCCCACAAGGAGGATATCCTGATTTCCCAGCAAGAAGCCGGGGAGGGAGACCAGGAGACCGTTCGTGGCGGTTTTCCTGAGCTCGGAAAGAGCTGGCAAAGCAAGCACCCAGCGCTGTGTCCTCCATCTCTCCGAGCAAACTTCAGGCTGAGCCCAAGTGCCTTCTTTCTCCACGGACCCTGCAGATGGCAAAGGTGCTTCAAAACCTCTCTTTTGGTTTTGTTTTTTTTTTTTTCTTCTCTTTTTCCAGGAGAGTTGAAATCCAGGCACTTGGTTCGACCCTTGATTCAATGAATTGTGGAGTTGGTTTATTGTTACCCACATGGGATGGTTTGTTACCATTCCTTTTTCACTGTGGTTTAGTAAAACTCTCTGAGGAACCTCTGACCGGCTCTTTGGTTATTCTCCAGCATCGTCACCTTTTGCCAACTTTTGGTGACAGTATCTCTGAAAACCACCTTTTCCCAAGGGCAGACATGGGGAGTTTGGGAAATTCAGCTTTGTTGGTGATGGTCCCTTTGACTGGGGATTGTCCTCCTGGGGAGGGAGCTGAAGGCTCGTGGTTCCTGCTGCCCTAAACCATAAAAACATTGCTCATAGCGGTGCTAAAGCTGGTAGTCACGGAATCAGGGAGTTGTCAGGGCTGGAAAGGGAGCTCTAGGGATCCCCCAGTCCCACTCCCCTGCCAAAGCGGGGCTGCCCACAGCACAGCACTCAGGGCTGCATCCAGGAGGGGCTGGAAGGTCTCCAGAGAAGGGGACTCCACACCCTCCCTGGGCAGCCTCTGCCAGGGCTCTGCCACCCTCACCCCAAAGAAGTTCCTCCTCACGTTGGAATGGAACCTCCCGTGTTCCAGCTTGTCCCTGTTGCCTCTCGTCCTGTCAGTTGACTGATACCTTTCCTCCTGTGGGGGGAAAACGTACTTTTTGGTGTTCTGTGATGGGGTCGTATCCCATTTTTCTGCCTTCCTCTTTTTGGAAAGGAGGGGAAGGAACTTCCTGGAGCGGAGCAGGGAGGCTGGGCCAGGCTGGCAGACAGCTCGGCCTCCTGCCCACGGGGGTGTCGCTATGCTACAGGCTGTCTGGCTGTACTTACCTAGCAGTAACAACCCCCTCCGTGCTCTCTGACCGATCCCTCGGTGGCAATGGGATCTCACAAGGCTTAACTTCCTCGCAGGAGAAAAGCGTTTTGGTGGCCTGGAGCACGGTGTGACCATTTCAGAGCCAGGAAGGAGCCTTCACCACCCATCCTGCTCTGGGGAGAGGTTCCCATGGGTGCCCCCTGGTAGCTGGCTGAGGTTAGTTCTGTTACAGGTGATGTTTTCCGTCCCCAGAGGGATGGAGCCACTCAGCCTTCACGCTTGGCACGGGCAGCAGGTATTGCTGGGAGGCTGAAGCCGAAGGTGAGATGGTGCTGCAGCCCCCAGCTACGTTCAGGGCCAAGAACAGCCAAAACCCAAGGGTGAGGAACTTGCAGCTCTCCTACCCCCCCTCCCTTTTTTTTTCCATTTTGAACAGAAAACGGAGCACAGGAAATAAAAGAAAGGGCCAGCTTCTCCTCCCAGCCCTGCCCGGCCAGCTGCCAGTCACAAAACACCGCTATCAGGACATGAAAGATTTATGAGGCAGAGCTAGTGACCCTTTCCCTGCAGAAAACGCCCCAGCACCCGGGAGCCCTAACTCGGGCAGCTAAAGACCATGTAAGTACATTTCAGAGAAGAAACCCCCACGGCAGCAGGAGAGAGGTGTCTCTGCTTTTCCAGTCCCTTCCCGTCCCGAGGCCTGCGTCCAAGGGAGCCCAACTGCCGCGTCCAGGAACAGGCCGAGCATTCGTGCAACACAAGCGTGTCGGGTCTCTGGGTGATTTCGAAGTTATGCCTGAAACAAAAATTCATATTTAATTCATCGTCTTAATAACGTTTATGAAGACCCAGCTAGTCCTGCAGCTCGCTCCAGCCCCCCTGTGCCTTCACTCCCCCCCTGCTCCTGCGAGGGCCGCGGGATGGCCGGGGTGAGGCAGCCTTTTGCCAGGCCTTGGGCCCGGTGAGTGGGGAAGCCGTAGTGAAAAGGGCACTAAAAATAAACCCACCAACCCTAAAAGCAGAAACGTGAAGCTTCTTCCATTTTTGTGCAGTAAATTAACCCAAGGTCTTTGCTTTTGCTCTCTTCTCCTTAAGGCTTTTGTAACCAAACTCCGTCAAAAGGCTCATCGTGCCGGGGCCGGGGGCGGCGTTTTGGGGGGAAGTTGAAAGCCGTGCTGCAGGAGGGACGTGGTGGCTCTTGCACAAAGAGGCCATTTCAGTGTTTCCCCCCCAAATCCCATTAAAGTGGGGAAGGAGCCCCATGTGCTCTCACCCCTCCCAAGGCATCTTGAGCTCCATCCTCACCCTTCACCGCCCTTGGCAGTGGGGAACAACCAGCTGTACGAACTCAGCCCGGGCTCTCTTCTCCCTGGGTTTATTTATTCTGGGCAGTTCTGCTCCTCCCCGTGCTGGGGCTTTCCAGACAGTTCCTGTTTATTTTGGGAAAAAAAAAAAATAAAAAGAGACCACGTCAAGGAGTTGGTATGAGCCAGAGCTGCTTTTCAACCAGCCCCAAAAGCTCATTTGTGCTGCTGTCCTCCACCCAAACCTTCAGCTCCTGGAGGACGACCTCTCGCTAGCACATCCACCTCTGTCTAGCACCCTGATTATTGGGCTGGGGGGATTTTTTTGCAATGAATGTATAGCAGGAGGGAGAGTTTGGCTTAAATCCCGACTTCTCAGCCTCTGGCAAAGGTGTGGGGAGCTCACTCAGGAGATGTTCTAGCCAAGGAGCCCGCTCCAGCCCAGCTTTCACCCAAAACTGTGAGCGAACGATCCCAGCTTTCCTCTCGCGGGGTGGGAGCTCCGGGTGCTCTGTGTCCCGAGGAGCCAGCCCCGTGCAGGCCAGAAGTCCTGCTAAATCCCGGTGAGAGAAACCTGCTGCGCCAAAAGGGATGTCTGCTTTCAGGTCAGGTGGGCAAACATCCCTTTTCCCCACAAAATTCTCTGCCTGGCTCATTAGGAACAAGCAGGGATGCTCCGGGATGCTGGTGCCCAGCTCTTCGCCGGTTCAACTGGAGCCAAGGGCAGCTGCTCCCTCCTGCCCGAGGCCGAGCCATGCCGGAGCAGGGATGGAGGGAGAGCAAGTGTCTGCAGGAGAAACTCCTCTCCTTGATTTAAGGTCTTTGAATGACGGCAATTCCTCACGCCTCGCACTGTGCTCTGCCAGCACTTAATTACCCTCACTGGTAAGAGCTGGCCTCTTAGTTCTACCTTGACTTTGCTGACTTCAGCTTCCCCGCCGTTCCCTTTTCCCGCTTTGCCTTTGGCTGCTAATTAAAAAGCCCTTCAGCTGCTCCTTGCATAGGTAATTAGGGACCGTGCCCCAGCCACCTCTTCACCTTCACAGCGGCGTGGTGGACCCCGTGGCGTTCCTCCAAAATATGTGCAAGCCCCTTCCCAGGCCGCCTCAGCCAGAGCAGTATGGCCGTGGTGGGGGCTGGGGTGTCACCTACAGAAAAATACCTGGGCTCTGCGTTAAGCAAACAGGCCCCTAACGAGCTCGTTTGAGGCGTGGAGAGGGTTGGGTTGGTTTCTGGCCATCCACANTTCTTTTTTTTTTTGAGGTTTCAAACTGCATGGGCTGTCTGCCCTTTCTCCTTGCTCCCAGCAGCGCAGCCAAGGCTGCTCAGACTTTCCAAACACGAGCGGGACGTGATCCAGGCCTAAATTTGTCCCGGAAAAAACTATGAGCAGCTGAAAGAATAGGCAGGGGTGTGTGTGTGTGTGTATGTCTGTGTGAGGAGGAGGGAGGGGGGGGGGTCTGTGTGTAGATTTTTGTCAGGGCTTGGATTTTTTTTGCTTGAAAATGTATTTCAAGCCCCCCCTCCCNCTCCATCCTCACCCTTCACCGCCCTTGGCAGTGGGGAACAACCAGCTGTACGAACTCAGCCCGGGCTCTCTTCTCCCTGGGTTTATTTATTCTGGGCAGTTCTGCTCCTCCCCGTGCTGGGGCTTTCCAGACAGTTCCTGTTTATTTTGGGAAAAAAAAAAAATAAAAAGAGACCACGTCAAGGAGTTGGTATGAGCCAGAGCTGCTTTTCAACCAGCCCCAAAAGCTCATTTGTGCTGCTGTCCTCCACCCAAACCTTCAGCTCCTGGAGGACGACCTCTCGCTAGCACATCCACCTCTGTCTAGCACCCTGATTATTGGGCTGGGGGGATTTTTTTTGCAATGAATGTATAGCAGGAGGGAGAGTTTGGCTTAAATCCCGACTTCTCAGCCTCTGGCAAAGGTGTGGGGAGCTCACTCAGGAGATGTTCTAGCCAAGGAGCCCGCTCCAGCCCAGCTTTCACCCAAAACTGTGAGCGGACGATCCCAGCTTTCCTCTCGCGGGGTGGGAGCTCCGGGTGCTCTGTGTCCCGAGGAGCCAGCCCCGTGCAGGCCAGAAGTCCTGCTAAATCCCGGTGAGAGAAACCTGCTGCGCCAAAAGGGATGTCTGCTTTCAGGTCAGGTGGGCAAACATCCCTTTTCCCCACAAAATTCTCTGCCTGGCTCATTAGGAACAAGCAGGGATGCTCCGGGATGCTGGTGCCCAGCTCTTCGCCGGTTCAACTGGAGCCAAGGGCAGCTGCTCCCTCCTGCCCGAGGCCGAGCCATGCCGGAGCAGGGATGGAGGGAGAGCAAGTGTCTGCAGGAGAAACTCCTCTCCTTGATTTAAGGTCTTTGAATGACGGCAATTCCTCACGCCTCGCACTGTGCTCTGCCAGCACTTAATTACCCTCACTGGTAAGAGCTGGCCTCTTAGTTCTACCTTGACTTTGCTGACTTCAGCTTCCCCGCCGTTCCCTTTTCCCGCTTTGCCTTTGGCTGCTAATTAAAAAGCCCTTCAGCTGCTCCTTGCATAGGTAATTAGGGACCGTGCCCCAGCCACCTCTTCACCTTCACAGCGGCGTGGTGGACCCCGTGGCGTTCCTCCAAAATATGTGCAAGCCCCTTCCCAGGCCGCCTCAGCCAGAGCAGTATGGCCGTGGTGGGGGCTGGGGTGTCACCTACAGAAAAATACCTGGGCTCTGCGTTAAGCAAACAGGCCCCTAACGAGCTCGTTTGAGGCGTGGAGAGGGTTGGGTTGGTTTCTGGCCATCCACAGGACAGCAGTGGGAAGGTGTTCCTGCTCTCCTGGCTCCTACAGCCCCCTCGCCGCCACGCTGTGCAGAAGGGGCTTGAGGGAGGGGGAAAGGAGCGGCCCCTTCTCCAGTGGAGGAGGAATGAGATGAGGTGAGTGGTGCAGACTTCTCCCTGAGGAGAACTGGCTCAATTTAAACACTCCTCTGGCTGGGGCAAACCCAGGGGATCCCCCCCCCCCCCCCCCCCCCCCCCCCCCCCCCCCCCTCACACA
>VZTM01014286.1:21044-32034 GCA_013400555.1 Jacana jacana
TTTTCTTTTTTTTTTTGAGGTTTCAAACTGCATGGGCTGTCTGCCCTTTCTCCTTGCTCCCAGCAGCGCAGCCAAGGCTGCTCAGACTTTCCAAACACGAGCGGGACGTGATCCAGGCCTAAATTTGTCCCGGAAAAAACTATGAGCAGCTGAAAGAATAGGCAGGGTGTGTGTGTGTGTGTATGTCTGTGTGAGGAGGGGAGGGGGGGGTGTCTGTGTGTAGATTTTTGTCAGGGCTTGGATTTTTTTTGCTTGAAAATGTATTTCAAGCCCCCCCTCCCCCCCAGGTGGGTGGCAGTTTAGCAAAGTGAAAGCTCAGTCACACGTGCCCCAGAATAACTGTCCTCAGCCCAGTGTGTGGCACCTCTCCTGGCATCATTGTCCCCCCACGTCTGCCAGGAGCCACACAGCCTGAGGAGACCCCAACGTCAATCTTTTGTCTCTGCTGAGGCCAGACCCTGTTGTGACACCTCTCCCTACGACTCCATCAGGGTTTTCCCCAGGGGAGGGTTATTCTCCTGGGTAAAAAAAAAGAAAAGGGCAGTTATGGATTTTGCTTTTCTCTGCTGGTGCCATCGTTTCTCCTGCATTCTCCCCCAGGGTGCAGGCAACCCACGAGTTTTCAAGCTTGTCAAGCATCTCTGGTCAGTGTGGAGGGGACCAAAGGCCATCACTGTCCAGCCCCCTCAAATGCACTGCTGCCACGTTCCAAGTGGCCTGTCTCCCCGCTGTGCCACCCCATCAGCTTGCAGGGATCTGCAGGGATCTGCAGGAGCTGATCCAACTGGCCAGCAGGTTTTCCTTTTTTTTTCCACCCCCACTGATGAAATCAGCACTTAATAAAATCACATCAGGCCCAGATGTTTTCTCCTCAGGTTAAGATCCAAGGAGGTGAAGTCAATTAGAGTTCAGATTTATCCCGTGCCTAAGTCCAGTCCCCAGCACCACTGCCTGCTCTCCCCTGGGCAGAGAGCTGGAGCCTGCCTGGGTGCAACACCTGGATGGCAAGCAGGCTGGGAAACACCCCACAGCTCACCAGTGCCTCTTGTGCCCTGGCTTCTTGCACATCAGAGCCCCAACACACAGCTGGCCTGCACTGGGACCTCCCAGACCCCCCCCTTGCCCCGGGGGAGCCTGCATGGCCAGCAGCCCAGCAGTACCAGTTTATCCTCCCAGGCACTCCTGGGAGCCTATTGCACAGCTCTTCCTAATTAGGAGGCATCTAATGAAGACCATCAGCCAGCTGTGCTGAGCTGAGGGTGGCCATGGTGTGTGAGTGGCTGTTGGCCATGGGGTGGGGGCTGATAGGTGGCTATGAGTCCTTCTTTTGGGGCTAAATGGTACAAATTAGGAATTGTAATGATGGGGAAAAATGCTGCTCTGGTGTCCCTTTTTTTGCAGTGGGATGAAACAAGGAGCAAACCCCACTCAGTGAAAAGTCCATGGCTATTCTATTTATATTGTTCCTTGTAGAATAAGTGGTGCTTTGTTGGTGAGAAAGTGCCTTCGATGATACAGCCCAGTCCTCCTGGCCCAGCACCCTGAAGTCCCGAGGGCTGGGACAGGGCCAGCTTGCAAACAGGAGGCTTCATGTGGAGAAAAGGGATCCTCACCCACAGGTTCTCCCAGACCTGGCCAAGCCCTGCCAGAAAAAAAAGGCACAGAGTGGCAACACGGGGTTTTGCATGGTTTTGTTAATAAAACAACAAAGAATTGGCCCAGGAAACCGGCCCTTGGACTGCTCCTCACCACTGCCTCCCTCCAAAGCAAACCTGTGGTGGTGGCACAAGCTTGCAGGGCCATGCCTCGGCTCTGCCAAGACCAACGTGGAGAAAAGTGATCCTCACCCCCAAGTTCTCCCAGACCTGGCCAAGCCCTGCCAGAAAAAAAAGGCACAGAGTGGCAACACGGGGTTTTGCATGGTTTTATTAATAAAACAACAAAGAATTGGCCCAGGAAACCAGTCAGCCAGGGCCCTCGGACCGCTCCTCACCACTGCCTCCCTCCAAAGCAAACCTGTGGTGGTGGCACAAGCTTGCAGGGCCATGCCTGAGGCCGTGCCTCGGCTCTGCCGAGACCAACACGCTCCTGGCGTGCCCCAGCCTCTCTCTTCCCTCCGGGCCTCTCTGCTTGGGGTGGCTGGTGGGACCTGGGACATGTCAGAATTCCTTAAACCTGTGGGGGGAGAATCAAGGGGCTGAGCACAGTGGGCGCCGTTCGGCGGGTGTTGGGATGAGCGAAGAGCACCCTGCTGGAGAGCTGGAAAGGGAAAACGGCTCTGCTGGACAACCCCAGCCCTGTCTGCACTGCAAGCCCAGAGGAGAAGCAGGCGCACAGAGGAGACCCAGCCACCAATCTGTCTCCAGCCAAAGCTGAAACATCCCACCAAAAAAACCCTTTCAGTGTTTGCACCTCCTCTCCAACAGCTGCTCCAGGAGACAGCAGGCTCCCCAAAGCCCTCTAAGGCATTGCAGTATTTCCACAGATGGAGTTGCTGCCTCCCCGAAATAGCCAGACTTGGCTGCAAATGGGGAGAGTGCCGACCCAGCCAGGCCAGTCCTCGCCCCAACCAGTCCTGGCACAAGAGAGTGGAGCCTGACAGTCCTCCACCAGCAGCTGGAGAAGGTTTGGGCCGCACTTACCACCGCGCGAGGCCCAGACTATTGATCTTTCACCTGCAAACACAAGACAAAGGACCGAGTGTTTTGGTGTGTGTGGGGGGGGTCTGGTGTCTGGCACCCCCACCCCTGGGCTGGCTGCACCCCCTTGGTGCTCTTTGGTGGCAATCAGGGACTGGGCCAGTGCTGATTTGGAGATTGCTTATACCTTTGCTGCAGTGATTTGGCCACAGAGTTGATTAGTGAGCCCGCGCTCTGTGTAATCAAGCTCATTAGCACCGGTGGGCGAGTCAGCCTATAAATGTGTCCGTTAATCAATGCCAATCACTTGGGCATCTGGGCTGGCGTCTCTTAAGTCAGCCCGAGACAAGGACATGCTGCCCACCCGCCCATTCTCTTCCCCAGCCATCGTGATTTCACCCCTTGATTCCCAAATCTGCTGTTGCGAGGCTGAGCCTGCCGAGCGCAACTCGGAAATCGGGGCCCCTCAGGCTCGGGGCTGAAGTGGGGATACTCACACCGAGCTACTTCCCATCCAGCACTGACTCTGTTAGCTGCACGCTAGAGCTACAAAGACACAAAGGGTGGCACGTTTAGTGCTGAGAAAGTGCCACATGGGGGCTAAAATCCCTCGGCTGCTGCCCTGGCTGGAGGCAGGAATGCCTTTGTGGTCCACGGTCGTGAGAGGTCGCGCAGGCGGCCCCGTGGTGCCCTCCTGGAGGTGCAGCAGTGACAGCGAGGGGTACCAAAGGGTGCCCCAAGGGGTACCAAACGGCTTGTGTGGAGCAGCAGCAAAGCGGGGTGTGGGCATTGCAGGGCTTGTGAGGCATTGCATTGTGAGGCCGCCCTGGGACGGTACATACGTACCCTCTCTTCCTTGCTATGAAGCCGCACCACCCACGGACCTCTTTGACCACCACTCGAGAGAGGAGCTGCAAGAGGAAAGGTGGGAAGATCACCACGGGCTCTGCAGCCACCGGCCTTGGCGTGAGCATTTCCATCACTGGGAGGTTAGATCTGAAGGCTCTTCCTCGGGAAGATGGCATCAACTGCCATCGTGTGTGGAGGAGGATGCTGGGCAAAGCCAAGCGGATGGAGGCAAAGGTTCGGGGTCACAATTTGCCCTGGTGGTCGCCTGAGGACTTCCTGCCCTCTGCCAACAAGGCTACAAGGAACCCCTTGAATATCCAGAGCAGGAGAACCCTGAGCAGGGACCTACCAGGCAAGCCAAGACATCAGCTGCGATCAACATGTAGAAGACGTTATTCCAGCCCGTGGGGGAGATCAGTCCTGCGAGCAGCGGCCCCAGCGCAGCACCTGCAAAGGGGCCCGAGGCCCATCAGGAGATGTCCTCTGTATGGGGGAGAGGGGACCAGCACCCCCCCAGCACTGCAGAGAAACCAGTGCTTGGCACCCCCTGGATGTACATACCTATGGATCCTGTGCCGTCAATGATGGCTGTGACGGTGGAAAGGGCTTTGGCATTTCCTTTGAGAGACTCATGGGTTCCCTGTAGGGATGGAGGAGTTAAAAATGAGGAGGAAAAGCCACTTTGGGCTCTGCAGCTGGCATGTCCTAGCATTAGGTCTCACACCGCAGGCAGCAATTCCCTGCTGGGATCTCTCTGGGGATGGGAAGACTGAACTTGGATGCTGCCTGCAGCCAAGCCACAGCAAAACTGGGATCACCAGCAGCGGGCAGCAATCCTAGGGGATTCTCCAGCAAATGTTTCAACCATGTTTGTGCTCAGAAGGGGACACACCGGGGCTGAAGCAGTCGTGCAGCCAAGGTGAAGAAGCAGCAGGGGAAGAAAGATGTGTTTAAGGAAAGGTGCTGAGCATGGCATGAGGAGGTGTGACAGCCCTGCCCTTCTCCACTGGGCTTCATCGGCAAACAAAGCTAAAAGATGCAAAAATCCCCAGCAAATATTCCTCCAGGAAAGAGGGGTCAGCCCTTGGGTGTGTGAGGTGGCCGGGGCGAGGGCTCTGAGGTGTGCTTCTTACCAGATCTGCCGAAACTGCTGTCGTGATGAGAGCATAGGGCCCGTTAACCAGAGCACCACAGACGATCAGCATCGCTACGAGGAAGAAGAGAGGCACAGAGGTACCCAGGAAGAGCTTCAGTCTTCTGGGCACCTCAACACAAGAGAGATCTGGAGGGGCTGGAGCGAGTGCAGAGGAGGGACACGGAGCTGGGGAAGGGCCTGGAGAATCAATCTCCTGAGGAACCATTGAGGGAGCTGGGACTGTTGAGTTAGGCTGAGGGGAGACCTCATCCCTCTCTACAACTGCTTGAAAGGACATTGCAGAGAGGTTGGTGCTGGTCTCTTCTCACGGGCAATGAGCGATAGAAGGAGAGGGAATGGCTGCAAGCTGCAGCAGGGTAGGGTTAGGCTGGCCATGAGGCAAGAATCCTTCCCAGCAAGAGTGGTCAGAGCCTGGACTGGGCTGCCCAGGGAGGGGGTGGAGTCCCCATCCCTGACTGTGTTTCAGAGTAGATTGGATGTGGTGTTGAGGGCTCTGGTGTAGGGGAGGACTTGTAGAGTGGGGCTGATGGTTGGACTCCATGTTCCCAAGCATCTCTTCCAACCAAAATGATTCTATGATCACTGTCCTGTGCATCTATTTCCTGCTCATCTCTGTTTTTCCCAGGAGGTCCCACCCTGCAGGCAGCAGACACTCATCCAGGACCACTCTCCCCCAAATTTGGGTCTGGGAGCCCAGTTTGAGAAGAAGTTAAGGCGGGTGAGTCTGCAGCATCCCTCCCCAGTTGCCCCTTCGGTGAGGGTATCCAACTGCTCCGAGTAGCCCCTTACCTATTGATGTGCCAATGCCATTCTGGCCAACATGGTTATACAGGAACAGCTGGAAAGAAGACACAGGGTGAACCAGTAGAAACCAGGATGAACCAGTTTATAACTATTCCAGCTGTTTTCCCAAGCATTTCCCCTGCAGCAGCACCCCGGGGACAGGAGAGGGGAAGGCGGGGACCCGAATTATCGCCGTCGCCAGACTTCACACCCCCCGTGCTCTACGCAGTGTTTGAGGAGGAGAGTGCCAGCCAGGACAGGGAGCCGAGTGTGCCCTTGGCTCTGTGTCCCACTGCCTGCCTGCCAGATGAAATGCCTGGCAGCTGGCAGGCAGAGGTGCTGCTGTGATTTACGGCCCGGCGAGGCTCCCGCTGGCTGAAGCCAGAGGGTAATTTGCCCCGCCGTTCCCCCCGTTTCAGTGCACGCCACCTTCTTCCCAGGGGGGGAGGCTCACGACCCACAGCCAGCCAGGCTTGGATTACAGCTAATTAGCCAAACGAGCTCTGTGCAGGTGCTGGGGAAGGACGTCCCGGCCGGTTGCCAGCGGATCAGGAGGCCGTCGGCACGGGGGCTTTCGGGATGCGAAGCAAAGAGACGAAAAAGCTGACCTGGATTGGTGGGACCCCCCCAAGGCTTTAAGACAGAGCAGGGTTATAGCAGGATGGAGGTGAAAAAAAACCACTAAAGGTTTTGGGGTTTTGTTTTCAGCTGTCAAGGACTCTAGAATCCCCTCCCAGCCCCCAGCTCTGTCCACCCCGGGAACATCTGGCCACGTGGATCGATCCCAGCTCTTGTCTCAGCTGAGTGCATGACCAGCTCATCCCAGGCATTGGGAAGAGGAAGGTGGCTGTTACTCAAACGTGCCAGAGGACAGAAAACCCTCGTGACTGGGTTGTTTTTTTTTTTTCCTGTGTGACAACTCACCATGGGAGCAGCAACAACCAGCATCACGCAGCACGTGGTGGCTCTGCCACCAGTGTAGTCGGAGATGAGGCCAGCAAAGATCCCCCCTGCGAGGAGACACAGGTGTCTGTTACGCTGTCCCAGCAGCAAAATGTTGAGTCCCACAGGATGCTGGTGCCATGTTGCCCTTTCTACCCCAACTTTTGAGGATGATGACTCCACAGTTAAATACAATCATATCAGAGTGAAGAGCTTTAGTTTATCCCTGTCACTTGCTCCCTGCAGATGGTTCCCCTGCACCTACACGCAGCTCTGGTCTCCTCTAGGCTGGCAAAATGTGTTATTTATGTATAGAAAAAGGAGAACCTGTGCAAGCAAGGCCCAAGGAGAACTGTTGCAATGGTCACCAGGATGGAGAACTAAAAGCGAGGGGAGTTTGCTGCCTGCTGAGTGCTACGGATGCTGAATAAACCTTGCTGTGCTGCTCTGAAGAAAGAGATGGTGCTGCCAGCAGAGTAATGCCATGGAGGGGACTGTCCATCAGGGCTAGGATTATCCCCAAATCATCCCCAATCCATCCCCCACACCTGGATAAGTGACGCACCTAAAATGCCCCCGACGTCAAAGAGGGTCGACAGGTCCCCGGCTTCCTTGGCGCTGAAATGAGCTGCGAGGGAGAGGAGAAGGGTGAGGAGATGCTCCCCTTACCAGGCTCACCCCTGCCTCACCCTCCCCAAAAACTCACCCACGTTGACAATGTAGAGGGGCAGCCAGTAGAGGAAGGTGTAGCTCACCAGCTTGGCAAAGAGCAGGCAAAGAGAGAATTCCACCACGCCCTGGGACAAGAGGAGAAGACGTCAGAGGAGCCTCCTTCTCCCAAATCTCCTCCAGATGGTGGGTTTTCCCCCAGTTTTCTACCCAGTGGGCGTCCCATGGATGGGGTGAACTGCCCTGGTTTGCTCTTTCCTCCATCCCCGTCGCGACACGAGGGGCATCCTGCAACTCACGGGTATCTGGAGAGCTCCAAGGAAGCTGATGGCTTCGGGCTCCTCGACTGGCTCCTTGGGGCTGTTGGAGCAGTCTGGGCTGCTCCGGCCTGAGATGCTCAGAGGCCCCTCATTGGAGGAGACCGTTTCGGGATCCTTCTCACTGCAGGTCACCCCTCCAGCATCATCCTCGTCAGAGGCCATCTGAAAATAAGCCAAAAGCAGGGCACGTGACTCTTCTTCCTGGAAGGGGCTTGAAACACCAGATTCAGTGCCGGGACGTGACCTGGAGGATGCTCACACCGGAGTAACTGTGAACATCCTCTGTGATCACTGAGCATCCTTCTGATTCCTGGTGTTATGACCTGCCACCCTGGTTGTTCCTCCGTAAACTGAGCGACCATCCCCCAGCCCAGTAGGAGCCCAACGGGAATCGGTTCGACTCACATGGTGCAGGGGTGGACTGCAGCCCACGTCCTCGGGATCTGCAGGGAGAAAGGAGATCCCATGAGAGCCTGGACCAGCCCTGCTCTGCCTGCTCTCCCTCCAGCACCTCACACCGCGGGGCAGAAAGGTGGGGCTGGGCTGTACCTCCGGGTACCCGCTTCCCAGCAGCACAAAACCCTAGTAAAATCCCAAAGGGCTTCCTAAATCTTCCCAAGAAATATAGGCTGAGAGGAGCCAGTGGCACAGGGGCCTGTCTGGATGAGCCCAAAGGAGGCTGAGCATCCCTGCAGGCATCAGGTCCTCCTGCATGCTTGCCACAAGCAGGAAATACATGTTTGGGATGGCCAAAAACACTTGGAGAGGGGTAAGGAGAAAAACCGCGGCCCTGCTGATCCCAGGATTACACTATCTGCTGTGATGATGCCACTCACACTCCACGAGGAAGAAGAAGCAGATGATGCCCACGGTGGCGATGATGATGCCGGGCACGACGAAGGACAGGCCCCAGGCAGAAGAAACCCAGACACCAGCGATGAGCGACCCTAAGATGTTGCCAACGGAGGTGTGGGAGTTCCAGATGCCCATGATCAAACCTCTCCTGGCAAGAACAGAGCCAGGGTGAGTGCTGCTGGGGCGGTGGGGATGAGGACACGGGGGTGACATGCTGGAGAGACACTCACTTTCCTTTCCCAAACCAGTTCCCGACACACGCCACAACGGCCGGCCAGCCGGTCGTCTGCACCAGCCCATTGCAGACCTGGGAAGAGACGGGCAGCATTAGCACAGAGTCACAGAGTCACAGAATCTCAGGGGTTGGAAGGGACCTTGAAAGCTCCTCCAGTCCAATCCCCCTGCTGGAGCAGGAACACCCAGAGCAGGTCACACAGGAACGCCTCCAGGCGGGGTTGGAATGTCTCCAGAGAAGGAGACTCCACACCCTCCCTGGGCAGCCCCTGCCAGTGTTCCCTCACCCTCACCCTGAAGAAGTTCTTCCTCATATTGAAGTGGAACCTCCTCTGTTCCAGCTTGCACCCATTGCCCCTTGTCCTGTCATTGGGTGTCACTGAGAAGAGCCTGGCTCCATCCTCCTGACACTCACCCTTTCCAGATTTATCAACATTCATGAGGTCACCCCTCAGTCTCCTCTTCTCCAAGCTCAAGAGACCCAGCTCCCTCAGCCTTTCCTCCTCTGGGAGATGCTCCACTCCCTTCATCATCTTGGTAGCCCTGCCCTGGCCTCTCTCCAGCAGTTCCCTGTCCTTCTGGAACTGAGGGGCCCAGAACTGGACACCATATTCCAGATGGGGTCTCACCAGGGTAGAGGAAAGGGGGAGGAGAACCTCTCTCCACCTACTGACCACCCCCCTTCTGATACACCCCAGGATGCCATTGGCCTTCTGGGCCATGAGGGCACAGTGCTGGCTCATGGGCATCCTGCTGCCCACCAGGACCCCCAGCTCCCTTTCCCCTACTCTGCTCTCCAACAGGTCAGTTCCCAACCTCTACTGGGACCTGGGGTTGTTCTTGCCCAGATGCCAGACTCTACACTTGCCCTTGTTCTAGTTCATTCCATTTCTCCCAGCCCAACTCTCCAGCCTGTCCAGGTCTCACTGGATGCCAGCATGGCCTTCTGGCATGTCAGCCACTCCTCCCAGTTTGGTGTCATCAGCAAACTGGCTGATAGTGCACTCTGTTCCCTCATCCAAGTCCTGGATGAATAGATTGAACAGCACTGGTGAGTGCCAGCTTGATCCCCGGGGCTGGTTTGGGTAGAGCCTCTCCAGGCTCCAAAACCAGCTGCCCATCCCAAGGCTATTGAGAAAACCCCCTCTTTGGGGATGATTTTCCCTTCCTGGCTCCCCGCTCCCAGAGCTGTTTGGTATCATTCCCATAACTAAATTGGGAGCGGCTGGTGTTGCCCAACCGCCCGCCCGCCCTGCTCAGCAAGGCAGGCGCGCCCGGTAGTTTCGGCATCCACACACCAACCTGACCGGGTTTTGTGGGGATTAGAAATGCCTGACATTCTCCCACTCGGAAACTGGGCCACTTCCATCCCCCCAAAATCCCACCCCCAAACCTCGGGACGAGGCTGCAGCGGTAACAAGGCGGAGCCGGGGCATCCTCCAGCGCCGGCGCACCTGCACGATGATGAAGTACCAGAGGACGTGGATGTCCCAGAAGTAGCCAAAGCCGAAGAGCGCAGTGAAGACCCCGCTCAGCACCATCCCCCCCGAGAGGTAGTAGCGCAGGGGGAGACGCTCCCCAAAAATGCCGCTGTGGAGACAAGGAAGAGCGTGGAGAGGAGCTGGCACGGGTGATGCCACCTCACCAGTGGGTGTTCCCGCACTGAGGCAGTGCCCTGAATCCCAATTGGTCCCCAGCACCCGGCTGCTTTTCCATCAGCGTGACCCCCAGCCCAATGGAAAGCAGTTTTGGGGAGGACTGGTGCAAACTGGTGTGCATAGGGGAAGGGGTGCAATGAGTACCTGATAAACATCCCAATGGCATAGGCCACCAGGAAGGCGTTATCCAGCGCCCCAAAAAGCTCCTTGTAGTTGTCTCCATCTGGAAAAGAAAGATTAAAGCCACGTCAAACTGCTCCCCATCTTGTTTTCCCTCCTCGTGGCCACCGGCTCATCCTTGTCCCCCATCCCCAAACCCCTCCTGCCAGGTGGGGGGACCTTGGTGTGTGGCCCCCGGCTCATCCTTGTCCCCCATCCCCAAGCCCCTCCTGCCAGGTGGGGGGACCTTGGTGTGTGGCCACCGGCTCATCCTTGTCCCCCATCCCCAAACCCCTCCTGCCAGGTGGGGGGACCTTGGTGTGTGGCCACCGGGTGCCGTTGGCCCCGGGCCCTGGTCCCATCTTGGCCCCTATTTCACCACCTACCGCTGCCCTTTGGCCTGAGGGCACAGGGCAGACACAGGCCGCTTAATTACCTCCGGGTTCCTAATGAGCAGCCGGCCCCCTGCCAAAAACCTCCAGCCACAACCTGGCTTTGGACACATGGGTTGGGGAGGTCAACTCCTCTGGGTGGTTTTTGGGGTGCTGGGGGGGGGAGGGGGTGGACAACACAACGAGGACACAAAGCCTTACCGAAGGGTGCCCAGCTGCACCACGTGCTGCTGTTGGAGTCATTGTGGGGGTTCGGGCCCAAGGCTGAGCAGTTGGGGTGCAGCTGGCTCTGCGGGGTGAGAGAAGGGGTGAAACTGGGATGCTTGAGGACATC
>VZTM01014287.1:1482-3982 GCA_013400555.1 Jacana jacana
GCCTAATTGCCCATTTGCATCATGGGCATGTGCATCCATGTTCTTAGAGAGAGCATTTTTTTACAAGGTAAACAGCCATAATGTGATCAAACAGGTAAGATCATAGGAAAAACACTGAAAATATTTATTTTATGAAATAGGCAAGCAATCCACATAGAACACTTTAAGAGAAACACCTTAAGAATGAGTATTGTTTACTAGCACATAGTTTTCATAAGATATTTCAGTCTGAGAGAGTCTTGGTCGTCATCCTCACTGTCTGAGCAGCAGGTAACAGGAACAGAGACTGATGTATCACAGAACAGAGCAGTCAGGTACACTCTGGCTCTCCAATGGTGAATGCACAGTCAGTGCCCAGGGCGCTTGTCAGGTTGTCCTTAGCCTTAGAACTTCCTCTCAGGATGTTTTTTCCTTTGAGGGCTTGCTTGATTGTGGTTTTTTTGGAGGCAAGAGGGGTCAATTACTCTAAAAATGGGCTGCCAGAGTTATTGTCTTTAAAAACTCCTTCTGCTTACTTACCCCAAAGTAGAAGGAGCCATCTTCTCATGCATCCGACAAGATTCCAGGTTAACCTCTTAAGACCCAGGACACTAGCTGTATTGACTCCTCCCCTGACCCTACATACGATCAGGGACTCTTTTTTCAGTCAGAAATGCTGCCTCAAGGCAATTAAGGCTCCAGGTGTCCTCAAGGGCTGTTAGAGCTTTGCTTACAAACACATGATCAAATTAGTCTCAGATGGCTTTTGAGTGAGCCTTTGTTACCAGTGACTGGTTGAGGTGGGGAGCTGAAGTCAGTCACTTAAAATGTGTCAGACAAATTGCTATCTAGAAATGTCACTTCATTGACTATGAAAGGCACCTGGACATGAAGGTGCATGGACTTCTAAACTTTGTAGAGGTGAATCCCTCCCAGTGTTGTGTATGCTATAGAGAATGCTAGTCCAGCAACAGGAACAAACAAGGAAGACAGCCAGAACTGGAGCTGTCTGGGAACCCACTTGTTTCTTACATGTTTTTTTATGTTTTTAAAAGCATTTTCCTTTTTCCAAAAGCTGTTGTTTCCATACGTTGCATACAGTGCAGTGTGGAAAACCATGTGACATTGGTTCTTAGTATAAACAATGTGTTTACAGTTTTTGCCCAAGAGCTTCTACTTTTGCAGAACAAAAAACAGCTGGGCTGAGAGCCATTTCTTGGTCCCTGAGCTCTTATCAAAAAATTATTCCAAACTATATATTCCTATCATTTTGTCCCGACTTCAAATACACACTGCAGTTCTTTCATGCTAAGACAGCTCCCTACTTTGGGCTGAACAAAACTGGCGTTGTTTAAGAGCTAGAAAAAGCCATAAATTGTGATCATCTAAATGGGAGTATCATTTCATAAAATGCTTTTTATGTGAACCCTTTTCCACAATCTAGTTAGGTAAGTTGTTACGGCCACTGTATATTTTCAGCAGTTGTACCTCTAACTTAAAAATAATGGTGCTGTATTGACCACAAGATAACCCTTCTTCATTATGAGTAACATCAGAGAATATATCTTTCACACATTTTTGCTTTATTCAACAGTTTTTGGTGTGCCTGACCTTACTCTATTAATGTTAAGCAGTATTAATTAAAACCACAGCCTTTTTTTTTCTTAGTGCAACACATTTTGCTTAAAAAAATAATGTATCGCTCCCTGATTAATTTTTCATGACTTAAATTATTACCTTTTCCCCATGGTTGTCATTGTTCCATATTCTTTTTTATGAGCCACTATTTTTTCAAGTATAAATTTGAACCTGCTTTACTAATGTGAACAGCTGTTAGGCTTATATAGCCAAGGCAGGGCTCCCAGAAGCCTTGAGCTGAAAGTTTGGCACCGAGACCAAAAGGCTCTGTCTTTATGGCAAGATCATTCTGCTCACTAAAGGGTGTGTTGTGGAGTGGAGGGAAATGTTTGGAGCCTGCTGGATCTTGGTGATGTTCACTCTCCTTGTGAAGTTCTCTAGGCTTACAAGGTTCATGTATCAAGGAGGAGTTATTTTAAAAAAAGCAGAACAAAAGAAGATATTTATATACAGCAGCTGGCACTGTTGAAAGCGCTCATCCAGTTGAAGCCACAACCTCCAGTTCCTTCTTGGCCCTGCTTTTCCTGCTACCACCAAAACAAGTTGCTCCTTCGCCATTGCATTTAAAATTGTAACACCACAACCACAGAAGTGGTCAGCTATGTTTACCCCATACATATATGCTTGTGCCATACCTATCTCATAGCCCTGTCAGTCACAAGCTGGCACCTCGTGTCCTCATGTGTACTGACTAGCTCTTTTCATGTACCTGGATGATATTTGGTTTATAATGGTTTGCAATTGTGCTGCTCTAATGGAAGAAACAATACAAGACACATAGGAAGAGTCATAGCTGTTAATAAGCCTAGAGGTACAAATGGGGAGTAAGGAGATGAGATTTCAAGATATTCTTCAGTTCCTCTGGCCGCAAGATTTTTCAGGC
>VZTM01014287.1:6482-25150 GCA_013400555.1 Jacana jacana
TGTTTCCTGTCATTCAGAAACTGACAATTCTGAACCTTTGAAAAACAGAGAGGTGGGAAAACTTCAGAACACTTTTCAACTATTTCAAAACATACTGTATGATCTCAGCTGGGCAGTGTTGCCTGAAAGATGATAGATAACAGTTGTCTAGTGTTGTTTTGAATATATCAACCTGCTACTTTGCCTTCTCTGCATCTAGTATATGGGTCCACTAGTGACCAAGTCACAATTTGAGGACGAAGTTCCATGTAGGGGCATGGCCTAGGCCCCATGACACTTTAGGTGCTTCTTGCTTGCAACTACTGTACACAGAATCATACCCATTTATTAAGATCTTTACCCTTCCATAAAATTCTGTTCCTCTTCCTTTTTCTCTCTGTTTTGGAAATGACTAGAGTCTTTGCTGGTTTGTTCTTTTGTTCTAGATGAGCATCCTCACTGAACTTCAGCAATGAGCATCCTCACTGAACTTCAGCAATGGTAACTACATGTTGTTATGGACTCCAGTCTGAACTCAGTTCCAAACATACACCTGGTTCCTAAGCAGCGGAAACTAGAAACTCATGAACCTTTCAGGATGTTCTTCTGTGCAGCTGTTTCAGAAATCCTTCTTTACTCAGATTGATTGTTTCCTCAACAAGACATGTATTCATCTCCATGTATCCATGCCTCTGCTGCCACTGAATAGCCCTTCAGTAATCACCCAATCTCTTCTTAAATAAAACATTGAACTGGAAGTGATACATTTGACTCAATATCAGATGCCCCCTCACAGTGCCATCAGAGGGAAACAGGCAGTCTAAATTCAGGATAATTAGACTGCAGCATAGAGCTAAACCTCTCTCTCTTTTTATTATTTTTTTTTCTAGGACAGGATTCAATGGATTTATACCAGTATGGTGAGAAAAACTGGTAAACAGGTGACGAGTGATAGGAGAAAGCATCACCTCTCTCCTTTAATCACTGTTGGGTTCTTCCATAAGGAAGATACTTGTAAACACAACAGCCATGTGTCATGTTCATTTGTTGCATGTTTTTGTGGCACTCCTTCTCTCAATGAAGTCATTTAAACTTCAGGTGCCCCTGTTATTGCCATCCAAGCTATTTTGGTTCAATTGCCCTTGTTTGATTCCTCTTCTGTAATGAGCCAACTTAATAAAAAGAAAAGACTGGATGAAAATGGGTGAAAGAGATTGGGGAGGAGTTTTACTTAAATATACAGTATGTAAATATATTTATATCTATAAAGCCAGATTTCTCACAGACCCATAGCTGATTGGTTGCATGCAAAAAGGTAACAGAGAATGGTGTGTGCAAGGCTTATTTTATGGATGCTTTCTTTTTCTGTCTGACCCAGATAACATAGCCATGAAAAGCCAAGCTAATTTGTCTAGGGATCACTGGGAATGTGCTAAAGTGACGAAGATTAATCAGGAGATAGAAGCAACTCTTACAAAAACTCTGAAGGATAGACAACCACAAGGAAGAATGCTAATAGCGCAGTGATTCTGCTGCTTATTTTCATCTCATAACCTGTTTTGGAATGAAGATTTCACTTCTCCAAAACTAAGAAAGCAAGAGCACTAAGTCTTGGTTAATGAGGCTAATCAGCAGAAGAAATCCTGTGAACTTGACAGAAGTTTTTCATCATCTGTGAAAATTTGTGTTGGCTGTGCAGACAGAAGTTCAAGTTCAGCATATTTATTTTGAGAAGGACTACAGAAAAAGAAAGGAAATGGGAACAACATGAACAAAGAGAGCAAAATTTGACCCCGCACATTTGGAGAAGGAATTCTTCAAACTGATTTGGAAGTAGCAAGAATGTCTTGTGCTAATGAAAATTCACATTTCATCTTTAGAAGTTTTACCAGAAGTTGCCTAAGAAACATGACCCTGATTTTCCATTGTCCTGCATAGTTGTAAAAGCCAATACAATAAAAAAACTAGGTATGAAATACGACCCAGTCAGCATACATTTGGTTTGAATATGTAAATCATATCTGAAGTCAGTGCACAAATCCTAGAACAAAAAAAAGAAGACACCAGGATGATATTGTAGCTTTACATTCTGCACTTAAATTTTAAATATATTGCTATTTTAAAAGGCTTTTAAAATGTGACGACCACACAAATAATTTTGAGCCTGATTCGTTCTTGTATTAAACTTGCCCTATACATGCTTTTTGTCTTTAAATATTATTTTTTGTTATGACTGTTAACTTGTTTCCTGAAGAAACAAAACTTGCAGTCATGCTATCTGTCCATCTTGATGTCTCTCTCCAATAGCTTTTCAACCCAAGTACACATTCTGATCAACTCTGATGGACAGATAAATCTCTCCACAATATAGAACTCCCACAGCCTTAGGAAAATGGGTGGCCAGAGAAGAGAGAGAAAGAGCATGATCAAGTTCTGTCAGTGCCCCAGTAGAGATCAAAGCTGCAACATAAACTCACCATCAGGGACACAAATGCTCTTGGACTCCTTTCAGAGACTCCACACAGAAGCACATTCTTGAGAGACAGACACACACAGAGCCAGACTTTATCAGCTCCCCTGTTAAAGGAACTGCTTGTTCCACCCCTGCAGTTCTGACAGTAGTAACCCTAAATGACTTCTACACCCAAAGAACTGTAATTACAGAAAACAGGGGAGGAGGTGGAATGATCAAATCACTTTCACATGGAAGTGATATAATGCCAGCGTGGTTTCTACTGCACTGGTGGTGAGCCCACTTAGATTACATGGTACTTTTATATTGCAGTTGATGTCAAGGAGCTGAAAAAATTAAAATCAGAATAATCCAACAGAAAAATTCATCATGTACCTTCTGGTTTTCCTGGCTATACTTAAGCAGAAGCTACCCAATCACCTTAATGTCATGTTCCACCCACTCGATCTAAGCATTAGGTGCCAACAACCTCAATGGCAAGTAGAGGGCCACCAGGGTCACTGCAGAACTGCTTTTCTCCAAGGCAGTTTAGCACAGGATCATTTCAAGTATGCATTGCATTGCACAGAGTTTGTGAACATTTGTTTGGTAGAAACAAATGAGAGTTTTTTTTCCCCTGTAGTCACAGTCTGGTTTTGAAACTGACTCCACTCAAGCTGACTCTGAGCATCCAGAAGAGCTTTGCTGAAATCAGCACACAGGAGATGGCAGTTCGTCTTGGACTGCATGACTGGGACTGAAACTCATGGCAAGGAAGAGAGAAAAATAGTGACTCTTAAAACATGTGATTAAGTCTAAGCATTTACTGGATAATAAATTATTTGCTAAAACTCTATGACAAACTGAAGCCTTATCATGATTTTACTGTTAATTCAATCATTCTGGAGTTCTTAATGTTAAGATAATTAATTGTTGTTGGCATAATTATAAGATATCTTCAGTTTTATAATGGGTATAAAGTTCTGAAATATAAATTGAAGATAGCTCACATTTTTAATAGTTGTTCCTTAACCTTTAAGGCATTTACTTTCATGTGGTGAATGAAGTCCATATGAGCTTCTTTCTATTACATAGAGGATGCTATCAGAGATATTCTTTATCAAGCAACTGAACAAGTAGTATTTTGTGTTCTTTTCTCTATTTATTCCTCCCTATTTATCCCTCTGTGATGCTCCCATACTGCATATTTAACTATTGTAGATCATCCCATTCTGACCCTCAGTAGATATACCAAGTATGGTCTCCATTTATTCCCTTTTGTCCTTTTTGAGGTTATGTAGAGTAACCTTTCATGCAAGCTGCAGGACAAGAGCCTCTCAGCATTCCAGGAGATGCAGTGGTGTCTATTCCAAACACGTGCCGCAGTGTGTGTTGTAGTGGGTTAACCCTGTCCAGCAAATGAGCACCAAACAGCCACTTGCTTCTTCTACCTGTGAGAAGGGGGAGAGAATTGAAAGAGTCAGAGTGAGAAAACTCGTGGACTGAGATCAAGAAAGTTTTAATAAGCAAAGTAAAAACCACATGCACACAAGCAAAGCAAAACAAGGAATTCATTCCCTGCTTCCCATTGGCAGGCAAATGTTCAGGCATCCCTAGGAAAGCAGGGATCCATCACGCATAATGGTTACTTAGGAAGACAAATGTCATAACTTTGGATGTCACTCCCCTTCTTCCTTCTTCCTCCAGCTTTATATGCTAAGCATGACATCTTATGGTATAGAATATATAATTATTGATTATTATATATGACCCTTTGGTGGGTTTTTATGACCCTTTGGTCAGTTGGGGTCAACTGTCCCGGCTGTGTCCCCTCCCATCTTCTTGTGCATCCCCATCCTACTCAGTGGAGAAGAAGAAAGTGAAGCAGAAAAGGTCTACACTCCATGTAAACACTGCTCAGCAATAACATGTTGTCAGTGTTATCAACACTGTTTTTAGCACAAATCCAAAACATAGCCTCATACTAGGTATTATGAAGAAAATTAATTCTATCCCAGCCAAAACTGGCACAATTGTCTACATTGGCTACTGCAAACTGGCAGAGATGATATAAACCTTTATTCCAATAGCACCTACAAGCTAAAGGAATCTGCTAGAACAAAACAGGATAATAACGCTGTTGATCTTGCCTCTGTGGCCATTATAACCCATCTTGGCACAGGGTACAACCCTGCTATTCTATTCAGCATATCCTCTGTCTTGCTGGGAAAGCACAGGCAGTCAGCTGCATCACCCAGGGGCCTCTTTCCCAAACTGTTGCAATGATATTTTCCAGGAAAGTAGTCAGATTGGCTTCCAGTCTGTTATCAGGTCTTGGTAACAGTTCAGTAGAGGTTAGACAGCCTGAGTGTATCTCTCAGTGCTTTCTATAAGATGCCATTTTATGCTTGCTGTGGTAGCATCAATACTTGGAGGATGCCCTCAAAAGCCAATTATGCCTGGGCCCCCCCAAAAATCCCCAACATCTGCATCTTGCAATGATCACAATGCGGTTCAGAGGCATGCTTCCCATTCTCCTTCCACAAACAATGTTGTTACAGTAAATATTTCCCCATCAGCAGATCATTCTCCCTAACCAATTCAGAGCATTTTCAACTTCCAGTTTTCTTTAGAGGCATCCTACAACTATTTTGGGATCCAGCCTTTTTTCTGAAAATCTTGCCACTGTAATGTCACGTGTCCCTGAAGGAATTACTCTTCTTGGAAATAGTAGTAGAACATGAGTTAATGGGACCACAAGTTCAAAGAAATACTGATTTTTTTTCATGGTAAGTGAGAAATTATAACAACCAGCAGTTCTGTGGATTGGTTTCTCTGCTTCTCCTGTTCCTATCAGTCAGCAGAATGTCAGATAAAACTAATTCTCAAAATAAAACTAATTGAAAAGTAATGAAGATATCCGTGCTTAGCATTTCCCCCAAGACTATTCACTGCTACAGTCAAGCTTTTTCCTAGACATGTAAAGAATGCTTAAAAGTGCTTATGTCCCCTGTTTACTGGCTGTCTGGGAAATAACTATCAGTCAGAGATGGCTGCAGAATCTATGTGGATCTGAGATAAAAATCACACTTTATGCAATCATATAAAAGAGAGCAATAAACACAGCTCATTTACTAGTTTTTGACAGGACTTAGTACATCAGCAACCAAATCAATGTGAAGATTGAAACATTTTGGAATAAAAGACGCCAAAAGATTTCTAGGTAGACTTGAAGGGCAGTGCACTACAACATAACACAAAAATTTACCTCCCTATGAGAAGCTGATTGAAAATAAATAAATTTTGTAATAGGTACTAGTAGCATGATCTCCACAGCTTAACTTCAGCAAGACAATGTCTCTGCATTTCTCACCCAGAACTTAACACTGCTGTGCTAAAAAGACTCCACCCAGATTTCTCACCCATTCCTTTTACTCAGCTTTCTTTTCAAGCTTCAAAACATGCTGAAGGATGTCCTTAGATCAGCTTTGACTATAAGCTCAAGCCTGTCCCCTATAGCTGCATTCTTACTACGTATCAAGAAAATATGTTGTCTTATGGCAACCCCCCATGGCAGGGGATTTGGAACTAGATGATCTTTAAAGTTCCTTCCAACCCTAACCTTTCTATGATCCTAAGTGCATTACATCTGTGAGTGTCACCTTCCAGGCATCTCACACCACTACAAAGTGCTATGCTGTTGTTTCTTCCATCACTTTAATACATTTTGATCACAGATCATCCCTCTACTGAAAAGAAAAAGCAATGAGAGATGGACTTTTGTTCCCATTTTCCCCTGAGCATGCTAAGCCTTTTGGGTAAATCTGTTAACCACCCCATCTGAGAGAAACACCAACAGCAGCAACATTTTAATGACACTTACACACACAGAATCACAGAATGATGGAATTGTCAGAATTGGAAAGGACCTCTAGAGATCATCTAGTCCAACTCTCCTGCTAAAGCAGGATTGCCCAGAGCACATTGCTCAGGACTGCATCCAGGTGGGTCTTGAAGGTCTCCAGAGAAGGGGACTCCACAACCTCCCTGGGCAGCCTGTTCCAGTGCTCTGTCACCCTCACCATAGAGAAGGTTATTCTCCTATTTGAATGGGACACTGTACACACTGCAATTCATTACAAAGTTGTTTTAAGAAAATTGTCTTTTAGAACTGGTACTGTTTTCTTTCACTGTCAAAACAGAAATCACGAATAAATAAAAATTTATAGACTTCCATTACATCCTTTCCCTCTCTCCTCATACCCCTGTTTCATCCCCCCCCACCTCCAGCTACAGAATATTCTCAAGATCACAACCAGTAATAAGAGATCTAAGGTATTTTCCTTTCATTCATGCATACTCTGTCTCTATCCATCAGCAAGAACAAAGTCACAAGATTCCACTATCTAAAGGTTTTAGCACATTGATGAGGCTGTGCAAAGCGCTGCTCTATATTGAAAGCTGGAAAACTGACTTTTCCAGCCATGGAAAGAGATACACTGTATCCTCTGCATGCTTAAGCATCATTAAAAGTGGATTGAAAAACACTATCAAACCAATTTTATCGTTGCAGAAAACAATATCACATGAATGAATCAATAAGCCTCACAAGATACATAAGGAGATGATAAAGAGAAAGCCATCAAGTGCAAAAGAGTTGGGGCTGTTTAGCTTGAGAAGGCTAAACGGAATGTGGTGAGTACACATCAGGGTGATTGGATATACCCTGGGACATGGGCAGTTAGGTGAAACCCTAGGTCTCTTTTCATAAGGCCAAGTTGAGAGGTAGAGGACTGCAGAGGTTTGTTTTACTAGAGGAAAAGGTGGTCAGGCACTGGAATCAGTAATCAGTCACTGGAATCAGGTGCCCAGGCAGGGGGCAGAGTCACCATCCCTGTCTGTGTTTAAGAGTCAACTAGATGTGGTGTTGAGGGATGTGGTGTAGGGGAGAACTTTGTAGAGTAGGGCTGATGGTTGGACTCAATGATCCCAAGGGTCTCTTCCAACCTAAATGATTCTATGATTCCATGGTGTAACCTTGGCTATTTAATCTGTTCTATGCACCATATTGCATGTTGTGACACATCTTCATCATGGACAGTTCTACAAGGAGCTTTGCTGGTTTTAGTTTTTTTTTTCATTTGGAAATTTGCTTTGCAAGTCCCAAGGCTGCGGCAGGGCTGTTAGCTCTCAGAAGTGCCAGAGGGACGAAGGTAAGATTAGTTTTGATTGACACACAGCCATTTATAGTTTTCTCACGCAGTCAGTGCACAACCATTTGCTCGGGTGTACACATGTATTTTCTGGGTTGTAAACAGCTCAGTGAAAGGACTGTCTCTAACTATCTCTACCCTTACATTTGTATAGCATCTAGCACAACACTGCCAAGACCATAATTAGCTTCTCCATGATAATCTGTAGTAGAAATGTAACATACCAAGCTAAGTGAGGAACCAAGCATTTAAAGGAAACCTATGTGACTGCCAGAAGCTGCAATTTGATAGTATATAGATATAAGGATCTCTACATTTAATTACATCTAATAGTCAATGTTTCCAGAGGCAAATCACTGGCAAAAAGAAGTCTGGGGACTCTTTTTAGAGCTGTTTCTTTACCCAAAGAAACAAGGGAGGCAACAAAAAATCTCTCTACAGGACATGTTTATTAAAACCTCTTTGGGTAGATGATAAGGGCTCATTTTATGAGGCTTCTAGTTCAAAGCTCATATCAGAAGCAAATTTTTAAAATGCTAAGGAGGCAGAGTTATCCATTTGACTATTTGATTCAAGAAAGTTCAGAGGTTGCTCTTGTGATGCACTAGGCTGATGCTATCATGGAAATCAAGATAAATGTGTTTTCCAATGTACTGACCTGAATGTTAGCATATTTTTTTGCTGAACATTATGGGGTACTTTGCCTACTACATAATTGATTTTCCAGTAAAGCTGGGACTCCTTTCTGATTCCAATAGAAATCTGCAAACCATTTTCTTTATGATTATCATCCAGCACCAAGGGGCGTGGCGGATGGAGCAGATCATGAAAATCCAGCATCCTTGCAAAGCACTAGTTCAGTAGCTCTGAGAACAATCTGTCAAATCCTTTGTGTTCATGTGCAAATGCTCATATACTCACATAAATAAAAACCTCTGCAAAACACTAAAGGTCTTTGAAAACACAATAATCCTGAAGCAACTGGATATGCACCCAGTACTTATTCACGTATTCAAAGACATTGGAATGAGACCTGAAAAAAACTCATGGCTGGTACTTTATTTTTTTTTCCTGTTCTGTGTATGTTTTTCCCCTTCATCCTCTTATCTTCAGCACTAATATTTTTTCAGTTTTCAGAATCCTTCTGTACAAAGCTTTTTTTTTTATTCATCCCAAATTGTTCTCCAAATTGAACCCAAACTATCAAAGTCTCCTGACAGTAAAAAAGACAAAAAAAACCACAACAAAACACAAAACCTTGGTATATTTATTCACTTCTGAAACATATGAAAGATGTTATTTGGAAAAAGATCTCAGGGCATGCAATAGAGATATCTAGCATCTACGTATATAACAAATGCCACAATACAGTATGCAATGTATCACCTGCCTATAGTTAGATCATCCACCATATGTAAAGTTTCCCATATAATATATATCATAACTTAGGTCACACTGACAAAAAAAAAACCTCTCTCTCCTCCTATTTGATGTATTCAGGCTGCAGAATTTATTATTTCAAGAGTGTTTTTGCCCAAGGCACTAATATATATATTGACTCTGCTGCCCTTCCAGGGCAGCTGCTTTCTCCAGGCTTTGAGAGAGAACTTAATACTGTCTGCCAAACCAAAGGTAAGGTGCTAGGTGTGACATCAGCCTGCAAGTTGTTGGATTTCTTTGCAAAGTGCCATCAAGAGCCAACTGGCTGACTTCTAGTCTCAGATATACATCTCTCTACTCGTACAAGTCCACATTATAATTTCTTTAATAGTATCTAGATATGCAAGACTGCCCCTTTCTAGTAAAAGTGCACATTGCTGGACAAGGAAGTAGCCTTCAGTGCTTGATGAAGGCTTGCTTGCCACTGTTAGTTGTACACCATTAACCTGATGGGAACCGTGCAGCATATAGATGAAATGCACCTCTTTTGCACTCTTGTTCCTTTGAGAGCAGGTCCAAGAACTGCAGCAATTACAATGCAGCCTGCAGGAAGTAAACAACAGCCACTGGCACTGAAACTGCTATAGGGGGGCAATGGCAACAAACCAAAGCATCTTCCCATCCCATTAGCCTGAATGACCCACCCATGCTAACTGATGACTCACCTATACTGTTCTTTTCCACCATAGTCCGAATTAAAACTATCCTCCAATGTAAAAGCCCACAACCATTTTGATTCCTTTCTCCTCTATAATAAATTACTTTGCAATCATTCTTTTCTCCAAAAGATCACAAGGTACATGGGAAAAAATGAACACATGAACAGCAGTAATATGTGGAGAAGGCAGGAAGAATGGACCAAGTGCATTAGTGCATTTGCAGAGTCCCGTTTCTGAAAAGGTTCATGATATTCCAGCTGCAATGGCTTTGACTGCTTTAATTCAGCAGTACGTGTCCAGGGGCTAAGGCCGCCTTGTCATTGATACACTTGACTGGCAGGCATGGATCTTCCCTGTCAAAATACCCAAGTGTTTAAGTAATGACTAGTGCCACTTGAGTGGAAAAAACTAGGTGAGCTGTCAATACAATGGGTGTCAGAAGCACACTGTTACTCATCCTAATCACAGTAATTGTACACAGGGACAGGCAGGGAAGAAAAGGAAATGAATGCCTATCTGCTGGCAACAATGCAACTTCATTTAACCTTAACAGACCAGGCATTGATATCATTTCTTCCTGGCACTCTCTGTGATCCTGATGTCAAAACAGCTTCTCATTTGCAATGTATGACAATTTCCTCACATCTGAAAAGACACTGTTGCAAGTCAATAGACTATAAATTGCACTTGGAAATGGGATCATCTTAACTAAAGCCTGCCTGCTTTCCCCAGGAGGCTCGAGCCTGCTCCCTCCTCCTTTTAATAATTTGTATGTTTAGGTGTTCGGTCAATTTACTCTACACTTGTAATGTCTTATAGCCAAGACCATCAATCAGATTTGGTGTGACAAAAATATCCTGCTGCGATATTACAGGTTATTAAAGGGATGATGGGAGAAGGCTGCATGCATTTACTGTGCCTCTTTTTTTTCATCTCAGGAAACCTGTCACAGACCTAAGCTGGTGATTCATCTTCTATTCACTATCAACAGGTAGCGGCCAAGAGTGGACTTTGATGAGCTGTTTTCAGTGCTCTTTTCTCCCCACCCCTATCCTCCTCCAGCTGTTCCCCCTCACCCCAGCCATCGCATTTTTCTCTACTCCTGGGAGAATGGATGGCTCCATCGCTGTTGTGAAGCAATGTAATTAGCTCACAGCTTCCAAAAAGTCCAGTGAAGAGTCCCAGGGAAGTTCAGTGTCCATTGAAGGGCTTTCCAGAAGCAGTCCATCAGAGTCTGGAGCTCTTTATTTTTTTCAGGGACCCAGATTCACCCTGCAAACATTTTGCATAAAGCTCTCCAAAAAATGTTAATGAAATTCTACCATTCAGATACCCATTTTAGGAAAAACAAAAAAGTGCTCAATTACATATAATATACCTACACGTCATGAAATATACAAATATTTTCACTTATTGGGACTTGCAACATTTACTCTGATCTTTACAGCCCAGGGCAAAGTGAGGAAGAGTGGAAGTGCAACAGCTCACTGATTTCCCAGGCTACTAACTGTCTGCATGAAGAGTGTCTATTTATGACACTGCACATCACCAGCAGAGCCATATGTCAATCCCAAAATTGAAAAAGAAAGGGCTGAAAGAAAGTAATAAGCACAAAGAACAATGTGAGGCCTACACGCTATCCTGGGATTTCTACAAGTGACAGCCTGGGTCAGCAAGGGTCTCTGAAAGAATGCAGCAGCCAGCACACAGATGCTGAAGAGGGCTATGTGATCACTCTTTCCACATTTAGTGTCACCCTGACTGCTTCTGATATTCCAGACGTCTTAATATTTTAAGCCAAGGGTCTTATTCCAATATTGTAACATTTCCTGTCTTCCTTTGGAATAAAGTTGATACTATACACTTGACCCATAACACCAGCACAACATCTCCATGCTGACAGATCTGACACACAGGAACAGACATTTATTTTCTGCACAACATCCATGCAGTGGTCACAAATGGGGATAGCGTGACTTTGACAATAAAATGCAATACTGAACTGCTGAAATTCTGCTGAAAAAACAAGATGTGCACAACCCATCTGACCTGTATACTGAAGAGTGTTTATTATGTACATACACAAATATCTAGGTTACAGATCAACTCAGGCCCCATGAACTTTCCTCATGCTTTGCCATATTCTGCTCCTCTTTAATACCCCCAGGCTCCTGTAAATGGATCACAGAGAAAGCTCAGTGCTACCAAGGAAAAACAATAGGCTGTGTCCAGTGAGTAACTGAACTGCAGAAATCTAAGTGAGACACACTGGTACTGGTCCTCCAGCTTTGCTTAGGACCAGGTCTTAGCAAGGCACTATTTAAAAGAGCTCTATCATCATGAGATACAATTTGTCTTAGTACCTAGGAAACACACCAGGCAATCAGAGGCTACAGTCCTTTTGGGGCTTTCTGGACATGGTGTCTATTAAATGGTTGCCAAAAAAAGAGCTAACACAGTGATGTCCATGATCCTTACATGTCCAAAAACCTGCATTCCTCTCTCACATAACCTTTAAGAAGATATCTGCCTTTGGAACTTAACTATATCTTGTGTATAAATCAGTTATTGTTCTCTATTTTAATGTATTTAAGTCTCTTCTTTTGAAAATCAGTTTATCTGGTTCTTTTTTTTTAGTGCTAGCTGCCCTGTAAATGTGCAGGAACATTTAGGGAACACATATAACATTAACCCTAAAGACTTTCACTGCACTTCTGACCACTGGTCAAAATGGCATTGTCTGGTGGCGAACATTTCATGAGATGAACGACTGCGCTCAGCTGAACTTCTGACAGGAAATTGCTGTGGATTGGTCTGCTGGTTATTCATATCTGCAAGAGTCAGGTGTCTACCGATAGCAGTCACGTAGTGAAATGAATGCAAAAAAAGTATGAAGCAAATTTACAAGATCATTCCACCAAGTTTAATTCTTTCAGTCTCAGATGGCTGTTTTACAATGTGCCCGTTACTCACATTCCTCCAAAGTTAGTATTGTCTGTGAAAGAAACAGGGCACTGGAGAAGACCCTGAGGAGGATATGCTTCCTACCCCCCTGCCCTCCCTCCCTGCGTGCAGGCTGAAAACCTGTGAGTCAGCCTGCTCTGAAATGCAGTTTCCAGGCCATAAAAGGAAAGGAAACATTTCTCCTGGGTTATGCAGGGCTGGTAGGACTTTTACATGATCTAATACAGTCTAACATGATGATCACATCATTAGATAGAAAAGTTAACGGTTTACCTTCAAGGAGATGGAACAACCAGTCTAGGGAGGCCATTAAACGAGTAATGCACGAGCGTGCAAATTACATCTAAAGCTTTATGTGGAATGAGTGAGGAAGGAAAGACTGGAAAACTGCATCAATTGCTGGTAAGACCACAGGGCTCTGCCAATGGCATTAGGAAGGAGGTGGTAGTGTTTCACAAAGGAGTTTCAGTCACAGGACACCAAATGCATCGCATACCATGAGCTGCCTATGCAGGCTGCAGAGGCCCTGCAAGACTTCCTCAGGCTGGCAGGAGGGGTGAGGGTCACAGCACAGACCCTCCAAACCAACAGCTTCTGCTGGCTTTTTGCATGTTATTGGTGACTGATATCAGCAAGTTTTATTTCCCAGAAGGGGAATATGTGAAAGGAAAAGGTGAATACAACACAAAGAAATATAGGACTGTTAAAAGACAGGATCCAGGAGGGAAAACAGCAACCCAAAAAGGGTGTTCTTCTACAGGAAGTTCTTCTAGAGGAGGAAAGCTTGTGGAGACTGGTTGGTTTCCAGGATGGTGGGCACAGCCAGGACTGGTCTTACGAGGCCAAGCACTGACAGCAGCCTCCCGTGCCTGTCCAGCAATGCCCTGCAGGAGCGTCTGCCAGCAGGTGTTTTGCCTTGTGAGCTGATGAAGTGGTTTGTGGTTTGGTGGCACGGAGGCCCTGCAGCAGGGATGCTTCCCCATCTTTCCTCCCTGGCTGGCAAAGCCACCCATTAATCCAACAGTGCTTTCACAGCAATGTATTTCTCTCTCTTCCATATTCCCAACATCACCATTACGCAAAAAAAGTTATTTGTTTTCACATTTAAGAGTGTAATTTTAAGTATGATTGGGTTTTATATTCTGTTACTAAGAGGTCACAACGATTTTGCTTTGCAAGCCATTAAGGAAGATATTCATATGGTTCAGCTCCTCAGCACAAATTAACACAGCCACCAAACAATCCTGGCCTTCGCAGTTTGCTTTTCCCTAGCACCAGTCCTTTCTCTAATTTAAGCAGGCCCACAAGTGGGATGCAGGGCAACAGCCTTATGCTGAGGAGGGGGAGGGAGGGTGAATTTAGTGAATGCTTTTTTTTTTTTTGAGCAGTGATGAATTTAAAAGGAGAAAAATACCATTCCCAAAATTACAGGCAATTTCACTAATTTACTGTTATCTGGTGTAGCAGAATTTTGACAGCAATGGCCACGATGTGAGTTACTGTGATGTGTGTTGTAAGATGCTGTGATCTTTGCACAGCCAGCTCGTCTTTTTCATATTGAACTTTGAACACACTGTAGCATCTGCGCCTGTGGAGAGATGGCCCAGGAAACAGCTAGAATATTAAGTACCCAGTTATATGTCTCCCAAAGGAGGCTGCTGCTAATATTATACATTACAACAACATTGCCTGAATGGTTTATTAATGGTAGCAAAACAGAGTGAATACGACATACAATGATAATAACAATAAATGTTATTTATACGGTGCCTATCTGCGACAGCGCTCTAGAGACCTCACAAAAATACACTTAAAATGCTAGCATTGCAGTATTAAAATATGCCCAAAGCCTTAGCGAATAAAATGGATTTGACGTTTAAAATGTGATTTACTTATACATGGTGCCCTTAGCGGCAAATTTACATTGTAGATGGACAGATAAATATTTCTAAAAATGACTGATGGATGTGTTTGCCCAAGTGTTCAGAAGCCAATTATTTAAGCTGATGTATAAAAGGATTTTGAACCCAAACCATTGCAGATTCCTTTCTAGGAATCAGAGCAGATTACATGGAAAGAGAAGTTCCTGAAGCAAGCAGTTACATTGGGTTATGCATGCAAGCAGTTATAGCTGCACGGTTATATAAATGAACTTGGTTTTAAAATGTACCTGGAGCACAAGGCAGCCAAAATCAATCATATTGCCTCTGGATCCTCTTTTTATACTGCTGGATAAACAGCACTGCGTATTTGACGGCCCTTCACTTCTTCCTTGGAAACACCTTTCTCAGAGCTTCTACATGTGTTGGGACTCACCTCCTCGAGCAGCCTGCTGCTCCCTATGCAGACAAGTCTGTGCTGGAGCACGCAGTGGTTGCCTCCAGGCCTCTGAGCCCAGCCCGGCTTTCCACAAGGGGTTGGAGCTGGTATGCTGTCTCATACCTGCACCACTCCACTTCTCCTTCCAGTGTCCACAGCCTCTCCTCAAGACCCCACCACACGAGTACATCAGATTCCCAAGTGCCGGCATGAGTGTCAGAAACGGGCAATGTTTAGAGGAGCAGTTAAGTGCCAAAGTGCAAAGACAATTTCCAGGGCTCACATCCACTCCCAGATTACAGGGCTTTTCTTTTCAATGTGTACAACTTCAAAAGTTACCAGCAAAGAAAAAGAGCTAGAGCTGCCAGGAAGCTCTGCAGACTAGCCTGGGGAAAGATGTGCTTTCCCAGGAGACAGAGACTTTGGATTAATACATTTATTTAGAGTTGATGATGACAGCTGGATTAACTGACAAATTCAAACCTGACTCTTCGTTCTTAAATGATGTATCTGACCAAATAGCCAAAGTTTCATTCCACCACCGTGCCTGGTATGCAATTACAGAACCATCTTCTAGTTCTTTGTTTTACAAAGTGCTGCATAGCCCAGAGATACCCGATCACCTTTGAAAGGTTTATTAAGAAAGAGTAACAAGACTTTGACCAATGTCCTTTTTATCTGCTAAAAACCTTTCCATGCGCACTTCTGACAGCATCACAGCATAGCTAAAAGGAGCATGAACTCATCTTTCTACTTGAAGACTTCTTCCATTGAACATTTTGCATTAGGAACAAAAACATCCCACGTTTCCTCACCTCATCTTCCCACGCCCAATAAATTAAAATTGGAAAACACAGAGTATATAAGGGGTGTGCGTGGTGTAACCCAGAGGTACGCTGTGGTCATCAAGTGGTATTTTACAAAAGTTCATTTATGTATATATGTTTGTGTGTGTGTCTGTACAAACACAAACATAATTATCCCCATGCAATTTTCTAAAACAACTACTGTCATAGCATAGAGAGCACACTTTGGTGCAGATTTACTGTGCAAGAGGCACAACTGCAGGGAAAATCCACTAGTTTGGCCTAAATGTTACCACTGATAAATAAAGGTTACCAATATTTTTATACTTTAAATACACTTAAGTGTATGATTTTATTTTTCTGGAAAAAATTAAAATCTGAGGTCACTTGCAGTGAAAAAGTGATGGATTTCATGGAACAGAATCTGGCAGATGGGCACAACCTGAGGGTAAAAAAGAAAAGAATTTTTTAAAATCATTCAATCAGTAACATTTCAGTGGATTGCAAGCAGCAGCAGCATTTTAAACCACCAGAAAACTTGCCCCCAAATTCTCCATGGAAGGTATATAAATAATTACAGTAAAATGGTTCTTAGTCTGAGAGCTTCCCTGTGACCACAGAAGGATCTTCTGCCATCCCTCTCCACATAATAAGCACAGCCTTTTTCTTTAACTGTGAACAGTGACAATTTCTCCATTATCAAAGAACCCAGGGGAGAAAAATTGTCTTGTCTTTGCATAAAACACCACTCATTTTTATGCTTTATATAAAATAATAATGAATGTGGAAGGATCGCTAAGTTCCAAATCAATCACAGTCTTTTGATGTTATTATTAACTGCACATACTCCATTCTTGTGGTTTATGGTATCATCAGAACCCCTCAATTGATTTATACCCTGGTGATCTAGTTGTCTCTATTCATTATCCTATATTTAATTAATATATGCTTCAGAAGGAGTTGTCAAAAGACAAAGTTAATTATAGCAGAAAAAAAAATCTAGTTGAAATCACGTCATATTTTAGTTTAGTGACAGTTCCCACAAAAGATCATTTTAGCTGCTTCTGTATTTTTTCTGCTTCTCTGAATAAATACTATTGTATTTTCCCACCAAGTAATACGGAAGACTTGTCTCTACTATTTACAAGGCATTTAGACAGCAAAAGGGTTTTTTTACATAATTTATCTTTTACTTAGTATTTGCAATTATTCATCTATGCTTAAAAACTTGATCCTGAAAAATGGAGAATTTGGCAACGGATTATTAATCTTATTCATCAGGCTCAAACAGAACCCTTTATGAGGGGAAAGCGAGTATTATACAACCTGTAGGTAAATACATCAGAATTTTTATTCAAAATTATTCCAGCTGTGTAGGCAACCTTTTTTGAAACACTTTCACCATGTTCAAACAAATGACTCCTTCTGGAGGAATGTTTGCAGAAACAGTACATTTTAAGTTCATGCTGGAAAATATTGATATAAAATGGACATTTTAAGTTCTAAGTATAAACATTCACTGTGGGAATTTGATTCACAGCTTTAGAGTCCTCCAATCAGAGGTGTGAGGCTCACAAATCCAAAGAAAGCTGTCCTGCTTGTCTTGATTTTGATATATATAAAACTAGATCTGTCAGAGCCCACTGACAAGCAATACTGATTTTAAGGCACATTTGCAGAATTTCAGTGAATTATTTTGAATTATGAATGTATTGAGAAAATCCTTTTGGTTCCTAGGTATATATTATTAAAAGACATCAAAAGTGTTTGTCTTAGTAAGCTAGGGTTGAATGCTGCTATGTACATAGCACTTGGACTCTTTACATTAAATAACGCTGACACAAGGAAACTACTATTCTGATATTTTTATTACTTGCTGTTGAGCATTCCTTTCTCATATATCTGTGTTCATTTTGCTACTGATATTTTACTCTAGGTGTAATAGTAAAATCTCAGAGGGATGGCAAAGTTAGAAATATTATTCTATATATTTATTATATATAGATATTAATGTATAATGAAGTTATTGGTAAAAATAAAATAATTACTAGATTAATATATAGCATTGATATATTATTAGGCATCTTCTATATGCTTATATCTTATGTTATTCCATATGCTTATACTTTCCACACAGAATCTTACTGTATGCAGAACCCACCTACCCACCTAGATTCCTTTATAGAAGTCCCTTTATGGGACTTCACCGGATAGCTGATGTCCCTTTACTACAAAGATTCCCAGGTGTTTTAGACTGATGATGACTGTCACCCCCCAAATTTTCTCCACCACCAGCACTAGAATGCTGAGAAATTGCAGTTATATAAATGTTATTCCAGGTTACAGGTCTGCAGATGTGTCACAGACCTCATGGACCACAGACTACCTTTTGAGAACCAGGGCTTTGAGACTCAAGTTCTAGCTGTGCATGTTTACATAGGGTCTACCAATTGTACACGAGAGACATCTGTGGAATAAATGGTATTGCTGCAAAGCATCTGAGGACATGCACATTACAAGGCACAACTCTGCTCTTGATTACAGCACTGGACATATAAAACCACTATAACACACCTATTTTATTTCCTGGAATCTTGGCAGCGGAGGAGGGGGGGAATTTCAGACTTCAGTTTTTCCCCATCAGATTTGACTACGTTTCTGGCTGCCATTCTGCAATGCTGCCACTCTGTGTAACCCAGTCCTTCCACTGGAGTCCCAAAACTTTCAAAGCTCTTCTGAATGCTGTTTCTGATTTGAAACCTGTAACATTAACATCCATGTCATAGTGCACTGGGATGTGAAACCGAAAAATGTCTGTGCCTATGGGCAACAGCAA
>VZTM01014288.1:13234-38542 GCA_013400555.1 Jacana jacana
GGCCGGTTAGCTCAGTTGGTTAGAGCGTGGTGCTAATAACGCCAAGGTCGCGGGTTCGGTCCCCGTACGGGCCAGTCAGTTTATTTTGGGTCGGTTTCCATTCTTTGTTTTGTTTCGTTTTGTTTTTTTTTTTTTTCTCCATTTTTTACCATTTTCTGCCAGAAATGACGTCCCGTGCGTGGCGTCGGTGCAGGGGGCCCGAGCGCAGTCGGCCTCGCCCTACCTAACGCCTCTCCCGCAGGCCGTGAGGCTGCCGGTGCCGGCCGGGAGGAACAACCTCGCTCCGTCCCCGCTCAGGCGCTCGCGGGTCAGCGACGGGGGCAAGAAAGACTAAAAAAAATGGGGGAAAAAAATAAATAAGAATAAAAAATTCCTGCCGTGACTCGGATTCGAACCGAGGTTGCTGCGGCCACAACGCAGAGTACTGACCACTATACGATCACGGCCGCCTAGCGCCCGGCGCCACCGAAGCGCATAACGCCACTTCTCGCCACCGCCACCCTCCAACCCTGCCGACGGCGGCAGGCTATTGGGCAGGCGTCCCGGCGGGAAAAGGCAGAACGGCGGTGGCAAAAAAAGTCGTTGTTGCCTCCCCGTCGGGGAATCGAACCCCGGTCTCCCGCGTGACAGGCGGGGATACTCACCACTATACTAACGAGGAACGCGCTGCGACAGGTCTCTTCTGGCGGCGGCCCGGAGGGCGGGAGCGAGCGGCGGGAAAGTGGCTGAGGTAAATGGCGGCGGGGGGCCGGGGGGAGGCCTCACTGAGCCCCGCCGCGCTGGCGTGACCCTCGGCCTTGTTTATCCTGGAGAAAAAGAGGGTCAGGGAAGACCTTACCTCTCTCTACAACTGTGTGAAAGGAGGTTGTAGCGAGGTGGGGGTCGGTCACTTCTCCCAGTAAACAGGCAATAGGACAAGAGGAAATGCCCTCAAATTGCACCAGGTATAGGCTGGATATTAGGAAAGATCTCTTCAGAGTGTTGTCAAGCATTGGACCAGGCCGCCCAGGGAAGTGGTTCTGTCACCATCCGTGGAGGTATTCCCCAAGTACCAGTATAGGTTGGGAAATGACCTGTTGGAGAGCAGCGTAGGGGAAAGGGACCTGGGGATCCTGGTGGACAGCAGGATGACCATGAGCCAGCACTGTGCCCTCGTGGCCAAGAAGACCAATGGCATCCTGGGGTGTATTAGAAGGGGGGTGGTTAGTAGGTTGCAAGAGGTTCTCCTCCCCCTCTGCCCTGGTAAGACCCCATCTGGAATATTGTGTCCAGTTCTGGGCCCCTCAGTTCAAGAAGGACAGGGAACTGCTTGAGAGAGTCCAGGGCAGGGCTACCAAGATGGTTAAGGGAGTGGAGCATCTCCCTTACAAGGAAAGGCTGAGGGAGCTGGGTCTCTTTAGACTGGGGAAGAGGAGACTGAGGGGTGACNTATCCTGTGATTTAAAAGACATGTCGACACAGTGCTGAGGGACGTGCTTTAGCGGTGGACTTAGCAGTGCTAGGCTGATGGTTGGACTTGATGACCTTAAAGTTGTCTTTCAACTTTAACGATCTGATGATTCTGCTCTGGCTTTGAAGCAGTGCTAAGCTGAGGTACCGTAGGCACAGCAAGCGTGACTGCCTGCTGCCCACCATCTGCCAGGTTTGCTTCCTCTGAGCTTGAAGTAAGCTCTTCTTCATGGAGCAGATTTGAATGGTGCGGCTAAAAGGCAAACCCATCCCCAAACACAGAAACCTGTTGACTACCTTGGTACTACTATCTGGTAATCCATGACTGAGGGAGCTGGGACTGCTTAGTTTGAGGAAGAGGTGGCTGAGGGGAGACCTCATCATCACTCTCTGCAACTACTTGAAAGGACATTGTGATTTTCAGTAGCATTCTCAGTCTGAGCAGGATCAGGAACCTGCAGAAAGGTGAGCCGGCATTTGTTAAACACACACTGCTTTGCTTCATCCATCATCATTACACAAGCACCAGTGATGACTCACATGCCAAAGATGATGGCCCAGATGTCCCTCTTCTTTGTCCACTGCCTTTTCTGGTCCAGTCCATGGTTCATCAAATGGCTCAGCCCCTTTGCCATGCCACTCAAAGGACAGCAGCCACTTGGTCCTGCTTGTCTGCATCCCAAGTCTCCATGGTGCTACCAGAACAAGAGGCAGGGAGGTAGATTGTACCATCAGGAAGCTACTCTGGTGGCCACCATCGTGGTCACCTTCAGGGTGAGGTTAGGCTACATTAGTTTGCCTGCAAAAGGAAAGGGGAGAAGTCAAAGGTATCACATTTGACTCAATAAAGGAAGCAAAAGATGACATGTATTTCAAACATACATTTCTAAGCATTGTATTTAGACAAGTATCTGTCTATCAGAGTCACCATCTTTCACCTGTAGGTTCCTGAAGTGACATTTGAGAAGTCATTTACTTAACTATTTTCTAACTCCAGAAAGCAAAGAGAATATGTACCTCTCCTTAGCCACCCTTTTTAACTTTAAACTATATTCACCCAGCGTTCATATGTTACAGAAGCAATACAAACTCTGCTTCTAGTGTTTTAGTGGGGTGTTTTTAAAATGCATAATAATTATTTAGATTTTTTGTTTTGTTTTTGGTTTTGTTTGAGAATGGTATAGGACTGAGTGATCAATAAAGTAGGAAAAACTTTTAGCAAAAGTGTCAGGCTTAATAATACAGTGGTGTATAAAGACAGAGGTTGAGCTCTGTGGGCTGTGGGCAAAGGCGAAGAGCACCTTTGGGAGACACCTACACACATGCTGGCTGAATACAGTGGATCCCATTAAGACAGATAAGGAATGTGACTTCCCAGGACCTTCTCAGAGCAAGCCACGTGCCACAAGAGGCAGACCACAAGCCTAGGCAGCTCAACATTTTTCTGATGCCAAAGCTACATCAAATCCTTGCGTGTTGTCGTTCTAAGCTTTCACAGACAAATGCAGTGAGGAAACCAAGACACCTGAACTCTGTGATGTTATTTCTTTATAAGCAGCACATCATTTCCTATATTCCCTAAGCTTTGTTTTAGACTCGTTGGTGCCAATATTCAGCAAATACTCCTGTATTGCTTGGAAAAATTTAACCTCTGCAAATTGTAAAACGCAGCAGTAAATACTGTTGCTCTAATAGATATATATCAGAGGGCTGGAATGCCTGTGTTAAATGTCACCTGGTTTGGAGGAACCTCTTGCGTTATCGTGACACGTTTTGCGTGCTTTCTCTGTGCAGCTGAGCTGTCACCTTTTTTTTATTTGCTTCCAAAGAGGCTTTTCTTACCCATGTATTTTGTGGCAGGTGGTGGTAGTGGCCAATGAAATGGCAAAGGAGAAGTTCACCCAGGAGCTCGGCTTGGCGCTCACACCAGCAGTTTGTGCAGCAAAGGGCTTGGAACTTGATGATGCTCTCGGCTCAGAGGTATCGAATGCTTTGGGGTTTGTGAGGTATTTATTCTGTTGTTTGTTTTGTTTCCACAATGCCTGGATTTTACAAATGATGTAATTAGGCTTTCCAGGTGGGGAAGGGTTCACGGTGTCCTCTGATACAGCGGTGGTTTCCAGAGGAGAGGGCTTGTCATTGGTGTAGCTTGTCTTTCCTGCCTGCTGCAGTTTTGGGGGGAGCGTGGGGGGTTCACACAGACAGACAAGACAGACAGACACACAGCCGTTGACTCACGGCTCCTAGCCGGCTCCCAGCGCTTGGTTTGGCGGAGGGACCCCCATACCACCTCCGGGTAGCCTTTACCTTGCCCGGGGGTGTCTCAGCCTCCAGCTCTCAGTCCTGCGGCCGGGGAATGGAACATTTCGGCAGATGACACATGGGGCTCGACGAGGGGGGGCTCCACCCACACTCAGCTCCTCGTTAGTATAGTGGTGAGTATCCCCGCCTGTCACGCGGGAGACCGGGGTTCGATTCCCCGACGGGGAGGGTGCATTGCATCGTTTTACTCCCCGTAAGCAGCAGCTTGGGGAGAAGAAGGCAGAAGTGTGGAGAGTCGTTTCGTTTCGACGGGGTCGCTCCCCTCTTCTGCCGGGAAGGTGCGTGTCCCTCTGCTGTCCTACCGAGCCTCGCTCTGTACTGCCAGTGATGGGGGTGACACAAAAAACCCTGAGAGTCTCAGTTTTAGCATTTCTCGTCTCTCGTGTCAATGCCCATGCTGCTGTGCCGGAGCTCCCTCCCTGAAACGGTCTGCAGACGCGGTCTTTAAAAAGAACGGACGCCCTAAAGGCGAAGAAGAGTCACCGCGCCGATCTACCGCAGTTTGTCTGTGGGAGCACCTGAGCTGCGAGTACTCCAAAAACTACTTTCAGGTCGGCCGGTTAGCTCAGTTGGTTAGAGCGTGGTGCTAATAACGCCAAGGTCGCGGGTTCGATCCCCGTACGGGCCAGCTATTTTTGCCTTCGCGCTGGTTTCTACTGAACGTTTGGGTTTGGTTGTTTCGGTTTTTTTCCTCCTCTTAATACATTTTATTTTTGAGGAGGCAGTGTGACACGGGAATGAAAACGGTAGCCGCAAAAGGGAGGCTCGACATCGGCGATCTGAGAACAGCGAACGTGAGAGTGCCCAGCAGGGAGCCTCTCCCCACTGTACGTGTGTGCCAGGGCAGTCAGCCCTCGGGAGTAGGGGACTAGCCAGGGGTGACGTTGAACTACGTCATGTCCAGAAGCCGAAACAGTGCTACCTCACTCCTCGTTAGTATAGTGGTAAGTATCCCCGCCTGTCACGCGGGAGACCGGGGTTCGATTCCCCGACGGGGAGAAGGGTTATTTTTTTTCCTCAGCTGGAGTGGCAGTGGAAGTTGCACCCCCATTGCTTGTCCCCGGGGGGTCCTCCACGGTGTCTGTGCCAGAGTGAAAGCGGTAACCGCTCCAGGAGTAAGAGTAGCAAAGCACTATTACGGAGGACATCACAGTGCTATCTGGAGCACCCTAGAACAACAGTCAACAGCTTCCTGATCTGTCCCCTGCCTCCATGGCAAAGGCGCCATGATATCCAGGGAAGCAACGGTGCCTTGATCACAGCCAAGATGTGCAACACCAAAAGAGTGTCTTCTCATAAATGCCTTTGGCTTTCCACAGGCTAGAAAAGACCCCAACCCAGAATCTCCCCTTTACTGATCAGTGAAGTCATGCTACTGCAGCACATCTTACATACAATTAAGTACACCAAAATACACATGGTTAAGTACCACCTTTTTCACAACTATCTGAAAGCAGACTTCAGGGTTTAAAACAATGCCAAATATTCCCTTTATTCTTTAAAAAAATATTTCTAAAGCATACCAACATTTTCTAAGAGTAAGCAGTGCTTTTTAGGCACAGATAATACTTTCATTCCACTGGGAGAACACTTCATAGTAGTTTACCATTTTGAAGTCAAACAAATCAGTTGAGGAAGTTCTTAAGCATGCATAGTAGCCCTGTGAGGTAATCATCAGTCCTTCACAAGGCAACATCAACAGGGGGTGATAACATTTGGTGATCAATCTGAAAGAATGAGTTCACATAATTGCAAGTTTTAACAAGTCTACAGCATTATTAAGGCACCGGGTAAGAGCATAAATAACTATAGTGAAACGCCACGCAACAGCGGTTTGAATGAGCTGGCTTGCAGGCGTCCCTGTTCTTTCATAATGGCTCAGTTCAAGCAGTCCATCTTGTTCAGGATCCGTGTCAGTGCACCCAGTCTTTGGGATTACGCAGAACCTCCAGGATTTCTGCTTCTTTCGAGCTCTCTGGAGGGGTGTGCATGTACTCCCACCTGCAGCGAGAGGGGAAACTCATTCAGACTGCCCATGCGGCTGCCACCTCTTCCGTACCCAGCTGCGTTTGGATTTGAGGTGCCTTTTCTGAGGATGCAAAGCTATATCCACAGTTGATACTCTCCAATCAGGAGACAGATATGGCTACAAATCATTAAGTGCAATAAAACCAAATAACAACTCTGGAAGAGACAGGAGAAATGTTAGCTAAATCTTTTTCCCAACTTCTCGAAAGGCTGGAAGAACAAGCTAAAAAGAAAGAGCAGTTCCCCCTACCAATCCACGGAGGTTTATTTGCAAACCACTTTTAGCAGTCTTCTGTGACACACTATTATCACAAGGAGGATGCGCCATAAAAGAACCCAGAGAAGAGAGAGTGAGGATGTGAGACCTAAAGAAAATTGCCAGCTTCAAATTTTATCATTTGATCCTGATGCAGCACTTTCAGCCACCCAGGACAAGTATTTCCAGAAGCTGGACTGGAAGTACTACATGTCTGTGTTGAATCTTGGTTTTAGAAATAAAGTTGGTGAGAAACCACTTTTTATTGTAAAAGGCAATTAAGAGTCATGACAGAGGACAGAAAGCACAAGGAGTCACAAAGGGACGGGTACAACCTTTTCCCATTTTTTTATTCCGAGAAAGGACCCACTCATGATGGAAACAAGCAAAACCGGATCATCTCAGTAATGAAATCTAAAGGTAGGACCATGCTACACTGGCAGGTGAGGGACGTGTTTGGTGTTGGCAGTGGGATGAAGCTATATGGTGAGAGCAGCACTGCCTTCATGGTTAAGGGGTAGCAGGCAAAGAGGAGTTATCCTAGCAGAGGGAGGTCACTAATGGAGTCTTAGGAAATTCACAACAGGGGCTGTGCTACTGAGCGTATCTGAAAGCAACCTTAAAAGGGGCATAAACAGCAAATGACAGTTTACTGATGTTGCAAGATTAAGCAAGATAGTTTGAAACCTAAAAAGGCAGTTGAAAAGAGTTAATATCAAGCCAAGTAACTGAGCAATAAAATGGTATGTGACATTGACTGTTGATTGATCTAAAGTGATGCACACAGAAAAAAAACTACATAGACGTTGAGAGACTGAGTTAACTTTTATTGCCCAGAAAAGATCTTGGCATCATAACAGTTCTACAAAAATACCAGCTCAATGCTTAGCAGCAGTCAAAACCAGCAAGCACTGTATTAGGATTATGAAAGGAAGACTGAACTAAACTATCATTATGCTACAGAATGGATGAACATACATAGATTATGTTCCTTATCCCCAGTTTAGAAAGGGCATAGAAAACTTAAGCCTAGAAAAAAGTGGGAAATGTGATCAAAGATGTGGACCAGCTAGCTACTACACAGAGACTAAGAGGGGAACTTGTCAGCCTGGAAAGCAGGTAATAAAAAAAGCAGAAGCCTTTAAAATAAGAACTGTCATGGAGAAAACAAACAGGAACCAACTCTGGATACTCACTTAGGAATCTAATGAAGTGCTCAGTAAGTATAAAACAAAGCGGCACTTTTTTGTACAACGCATAGTTAAACTGAGGACCTCCTTGCCACAGGCTTGTCAGGACTGCCAGAAGCTCACATGGTTTCAAAGAGCTACTGATCAAAAACCCATGGAGTCAGGAGGGGAAATCTATCAAGAAGTACTAAGCACAAAAATACCACTTTTATTTTGTTTTGTCAGAAAATATCCAGGCCACACATTACTGGAAACTCGGCAAGTGTAGCAGACCAGAGAGGCTTCTCTGTTTATTTGGCAAGTTCTTGTACCAGGCATGAACTAACCACTGCTAAGAGACTGGACATCATGACAGGCCTTTGATTTAATCCTATAAAAGTATTTTAGTAAGAACAGTGCCTACCTGCAAGCCCAAAGTTACGCCCTTACCTTGCAGTCAGTGGCAGAGACATAAGAATGCTTTCAATCCTTGATCCTGGTGTCAGGAGGCCAAACTTTGTACCTCTGTCGTAAACCAAGTTGAATTCTACATACCTGTGGTGAGTGAAGAGATGCAACAGAAATCCAAGTTTATTATCACAAATGACTTGTACCTTCTTCAACTAGCAGACATCAAACAAAACCAGCTTGTCTTTCTGCTGTTAGGTGCCAGCAGGAACCCTGTTCTGGGGCCAACTCTTCTCCAGCATCCTCTGTGTAAGGGCGCCCTTGCCATTCCACAAAGCATCGGAAGTAATGCCTTTAGCTAACAAACAAGCAGAAAAACTATTCAAGCAGAGTATTCTGCACAGTGCTATACTATGTTACTTATCCTAGGCCTCAACCCTGCTGCTGAGCTTGACATCAAGTTTAGCTTGGTTATGCTACTGCGCTTGTGTAGTGGTCTCAGATATTAAAAAGAGCCTTAAAGGAAATGGAAATGATCACAGGAAAAACTCTACTGTGCAGCCCTCCATGCTGAAAGACATATAAGCAGCAAGGCCAGAACAGGATTTTCTGCTTCTTGCAGAGATCTGGAAAGCAGCAGAAGTCCGCTTCAGTGTGCTGGCTGGAATTTCTAAGTACTGGAATACATGCTTTTCTGCCCTCAGTGTCAGAACAGAAAAGTGACTATTCAGCAGGGGTTATCTTAATAACCAGTACTGAGGTATTAGTACTTAACAGAGGGACAGGAAGGGAGGAGCTCTTATCTGTTTGCAGAAATGGAGAGCTTTGCCTAGCCCAATAACCTGCAGACAGATCCAGGGAAATAAGCAGGCCTCCTCAGCTGGTCCTGGCTGGAGCTTAAAGAAGCTATTCCCCTTACAACCTTAGCAGGTTTGCTAAGGATCTGACAGACTGGATCCTGAAAGCCCAATGTTCCCAGGAGCAGTCCTGCCAAATTAAGCCTGTATCCTTATTTAAGCAACTGCTGCAAGCCAGTGATCTAAACTTGAACGCCCTTCTCTATGCCACTCTCTGTAGATTTCTCTGCACAAGAGGCAGAAACTAGAGCCTTCCCAGTTCTGCACAAGGTACATGTATTCCCGTTTCTCTGTATGCTTACACAATAATAGGACGCAGAGAAAGGAGTGCAACTGTACCTGCCAGTGTACTTAAGCTTTTAAGCTTTTACAGTATTAGCAGTTGTTCACGGCAACAAGCATCCTCCAAAGTCTTCTCAGTTACAGTGACCTTGAACCATGCCAGAAAAACAAAACCCCTCTGTACTGTTGTTCTTTTACAAAGACTTCACTCTGTCCTCATTTCGATGCCAAGATCGGATAGAATAAATATGCATGAAGGAAGTTGAAAGTACTCTTGGGTACTATTATTCCATAATTTTCTGGCTTTAGCTTTGTTACTGGTTAGGAAGCGTGACTCCCTCACTCTTATGTCACTGGGCAGACCTATTACCCATATCACTGGGCTGCAGGAAAAGGCAAGATTCAGGACACCAAGCATACATGCACCCCTTTGTCTGTTATAAAGCAGCAGCTTCTCTTGGTTTTTGAAGGAGCTGGAGAGAAACTGTGGCATTTGTTTGGGCTGCTTTGTGCTGAGAGTGGGGGATATGGATGAGGGTGCGGTACTACCTTCTCTGCACACCCCCCAGCAATCTAGCATTTGATTTCAAAAATAGTTCTGTAAACAAAAATGTTGAAATTGTCTGGCAAACTTTAGAGCACTTATGCAAGCCTAGCCCATAGCACAACAGGACATAAACCCCACTGCCATATAGAACTAGCTCCTTTTTCTCTTGCCAGCACAATCCAGCTCCCATGTATTCTTTTGCTCCTTCAGTACTCACCGTCCTCTCCGAAGCTGCTGCCACTGCTTTTCCTCTGGTGTGAAGGAGTCGTGGCAGTGCCTTTTCACAATGGGAACATAACAAGGCACAACAGCTTTGGCACAGCTCTTTACAAACTGGAATACTTCCTCCTTGGAGGGAGAGTCCATGTCATCGAAAAATATGCCTCCAATCCCTCTTCGCTCACCACGGTGCTTGATATAGAAGTAGTCGTCACACCTAGGAGAGGCAGCAATTATTAAATAAAGAAATGAACAGAACTCCAAATAGCTACGTGGCACAGGATGGCACTGGTAAAATACTGATGAAAAGTCAGCTCCTGCAGTGCCAGGGGTCCCACTGACTTCTGCAAGCCAGGATGGTACACCACCACCATATGGAAAGTGCTCCTGCATTCAATTACAATAAAAGCTCAGGTTAATTGGTCTCTGCAAAGCTATGTATCGCTGCACAGTCACTGAACACGTAACACTCAAACACCATGGCAGATACTTCTATGTGGAGTGATCCAATCCATACCCTCTACCAACAAAGAGAGACATGCAATTTCAAAGCTTCACCCTAGGAGCTCTTTCTAGATTTCATTGCCGGAATTATGTAAAGATCACAAATCACTTGTACAGCTTTCAGATGAACTAAAAATAAACTTGGAAGAGAATCTTCTTATTCTTTACGCCAATCTAGTGAAAGAATTGATTTTCTGCATCAAAACTAAAAGAATCTAAAAACCCAGTAGCAGATAAGAAAGCCACTTTCACTTAAGGAAAAATTAAAAGCAAGGCAGCCTTTTTAATAGCTAAACTTGGAAGACATTCTAGCAGTGGTTCCTCATGGCTCATGTTCAAGTTTATGAAGGAGTAAGTGCAGCTTATCCTACAATAGGGAGGCAATTAATGTCTTTTCTATTGACTGTATGTAGGTGTGCAATTACTGTAAATTAACTGATTCACTGTATCCACACCCTGTAGTGCTTACAGTTGCTTGCTTGGGCAGTCACGCACTGCAAGTCTTCATGTGTGAAAGAAATGGACGAGAAGCAGGAAGCAGAAACCATCAACAGCACGGAAACCCTGACTGTGTTTAAGAGTAGGTTGGATGTGGTGTTGAGGGTGTAGGGGAGAACTTTGTAGAGTAGGGCTGATGGTTGGACTTGATGATCCCAAGGGTCTCTTCCAACCTAAATGGTTCTATGATTCTATGACTAGCTTTCCATGCGTGTATGCATCCACAGTTGCTGCTCTCAGGCAATGGCATGGCCATAGCAGAAGAGACATGCAGATGTAACTCATAACTTAAGTAATTTTTTAATTCAAATGGATGATCAGCTTTTTGGGGTTTTATAGCATCAGGAAGAGTTAAGGAAAAAAGGCTGAGTTAGATAAGCAAAAGAGAACATGGCTGACAAAAGCCTTAAAGCTGGATCAAGAAGACAGCATGGTAAACACAGCAAGAGTTTTTATGTTTGAGAAAGGTGGGAAAAGGGGCAATGCTAATTAGCAAAGCTCAGAGGAGTTTCACACTACTTCAGCAGTGAGAACCGCATGCCCCTATGCAGCTGCTGCTTATAGCCGACACTCATGCCGGGACTGAGAAAACTGCCTTTGCCCATGGGATACAATTGCTCCTCCCCTGGGCTGCTCTCAGATTAAGAATGGGCATCCTTCTCTCCGACCCCCTGCAGCTGGCATTGCTAGCCTACTTAGGCTGCAAGCAACCCGACCACAAAGGCAGACACCCTGATCTACCGGGCAAAAATTCCTCAGAGCAAAAGACTGTAGTCTTAGGTTATGTAAGATGTGCTCCTCTAAGTGACTCACACCCAAGCTACAACACCCACTTTATCTCCTGTCCTCAGACAAGACCTGGTAGCTTACAAAAGGGTAACCCCTCCCTCCTGGATACCACAGCTTGCAGTAGATAAGATTACCAAACACAGAGCAGCAAGCCCCCACTGACCGCTGAAGGATCTCATCACCTGTATCTCTCAGCTCAAGAAGAAGGGCATTCAAAGTCTGCATCTTTAGAGAATATGTTGTACAGCTCCATCAAAATTGTGAAGTTTCTACATTAAGGACAAGATCCTTTACCTACCTGGCCAAAAAAAAAGGTAACAAAGTTCAGACTGAAGGCTGAAAAACTGGAGTTGGACTTGCAGCATTGTAGTGCTGGCGCAAAAGCTCACACTAAAGCCATGCACGTTTACCTACCATGAGTTCACTCAAAGGAGAATTAGTGCAGCAAGTCTACGGGCCAAAAGTCTTGTCCTAGTTTAACACCAGAGGCTAAAAGGAGGTTTTGAGTGGCTTAGTGAGGCCTGTAGCTTGCAAAGTCTTGTAGACTCAGCTTGGTTTTTATTCAGGCTTTGGATTTATGATCCTAGGTGTCAACCCTCTGATTTGAAAAGCTCAGGCCTCTGTAAATAAGAGAGTGCTTTAGCCTACATTTTGCCTCAGCACACATCTGCCAGTTTTCATTAGGGTCTCCTGATATTATCAAAAGGCAGAGCAGAACCTACTGTTCCTAGAATAGACTTAACTGGAGATACCCAGTGGCACCTTCCGCTCCTGCAAAAGGAACCCAAGCGCGTACCATTTCTTGTACTTGGGGTACAGCTTCAGATCGTGCTTGTCACAGGCTTCTTTCAGAGTCTTGTGAAAGTGAACGGCATCCTCTTCATTCAGGTACGTTGGAGTGAGGTCAGTCCCACCACCAAACCACCACTGTTTAGTTCCTATAGGAGAGAGTCAAGCAGCAACGTTTTTCTCTTAAAACTCCTAACTGGAAATATGTTACAGGTGCTTCACCAGGAGCTAACAACTACTTCTACAATACAAAACAAAATCATCCTAAATATCAGTCATGAAAAATCTGAGTTCAGGGCAGCACAACGACCAGCCATTTCAGGAAAACATCAAGCAAATTTCAAAGCATTTGACGGGTATTTTGGAGAGCTGCCCCTGACTATTGGGTATGGATTTCACAAGATGGGCTGACAACCCCTTTTCCAAAAGCCACAAATATTTTCCTGCAGGCCAAAGAAAAGGAATATCATTTTTAGCTCCAGGAAAATAACTGACTAGAAGCGATCCATAGTGCTCTGGCAAAATAACTGAAAGAAAACGGTCTTTCAGCTTCTGACAGCACACAGGCTGCCACAAGGTACGGACGGGCTCTCAGCATGGGACCACCTAGCCTACCGTTCTGCTTCCGACAGCGGCCAGAGGCAGAAGCTGCAGGAAAAAAGGCACTCTGCACAGAGAGAGCCACGTTTCTGACAGTGCGTCCTTCCCAGCTTCTGAGACAACGAGCCGTCCTGACCAGAACGCTTATTAGTCCTTCACAAAGCTCTCTTCTACTAAATTCTAGACGTGCTGCTTTGAACATGCTTTACAGGTATTTATAACCTCCTACACTCTAGTTTCAGGCCGAAGCCCTTGGTGTACGCTCAAGAAGTAGAACGCAAACACCTTTACTGTACCAGGTACATGCATCACACTGATTTTACAAATGGCCAGACGAAGGCCCAGAGGTTTAAGAGATGTGTCGCTGCACAGCAGACTCTTGGCACAGCTGGGAACCAACCCAGACAGGTTCTTAACCTCTCACCCGCGCCCTGCCTGCCCGCCTCCCTTGTGCGGGGTCACAGCCTTCATACCCACTTCAATGGATGACAGCTCTTACCGTCTGCCTCCTCGATTTCAAAGTATCTGTAGTTGAAGTGCATGGTGGGAACATGAGGGTTCTTTGGATGGATAACAGAGCTCACGCCCATGGCGCAAAAAGGCAGCTTTCCTACATAAAAAGATACACAGAAACCCAAACCCTTAGATTCTTCAAATAGCTTAATTTAGAATCATTTAAGGAACATCACAGTTTCCTTAGCTTCCTCTACAAGAAAAATTTCTGATGTTGGGTCACCATAATTATTAATCATGTAATAAATGTGCAATTTAATTCTCATCCATGCACTTCTGTGCACCTAATTAAATGGTTTTTTGGTATGTGTCCTAATATGCAATCATATGTCAGAGCACCCATTACACGAAGGCCACTTAAACCAAAAAGCACTGCTAAGGCTTTCCACCACCAGAGTGGTGGAAAGTCCTCAGAGTTACCCTCTACTATACGAATGTGGGTTGACTCCCCTTTAACTTTCAGGTCTTTTTGGTTCTCTCTCCCTCCACCTCTTTGGTACAGAGCTCCTGCCCCGTTTCACTGCTGAGCTACAGCGTCATTCTTGACAAACCACCTGTGCCGACAGCAGCAAGACAAGAGGGAGAAGCCCTCTGACACCTTGCTTTTTAGGGATATGGAAGTCCACCTGCCAGGTGCACTGGTTAGCAACCACAATACAAATCAAACCTCCCCATGAGCATCGACCAGTCTGGCTTCCCTCACCTGCTCGAAGGCCAGACTGCACTTTCAGAGCGCCCCTACAGCCACGCTGGGGTGAACCCCATCCATGCCCCTACTCCAACCTCCCCGCCGCTGGACACCTTACCGTCTTTGGCCTTCAGAGACTTCCCCCTGCTTCGCATCTGCCGCGCTGCCTCCTCGGACAGGAGCCCGGACACCACGGACACGTTGACACCCGCCTTCTCGAAGACCTCGCCGTCCTGCAGCACGCAGCTGATGCCGCCTCCGCCTGACAACGCCAGGGTCACCCCGCGCCGGAGCCACCACCCGGACCCCGGCGGTGGTCCCAGCCCGGGGTGTCGTCGTCGTCGTCCACCCCGCCAGCCCCCGTACCTTCCTTCCTCTCCCAGGTATCGACCGTGAAGGAGGCGCCGGGATCCAGCGCGGCCAGGGCGCGGCACACCTCCGCCTGCGTCTCCATGATCAGCAGCTCCATGCGGCTCCGCAGCTCCCGCCGCCGCCGCCGCAGCTCCNTAATTAAATGGTTTTTTGGTATGTGTCCTAATATGCAATCATATGTCAGAGCACCCATTACATAAAGGCCACTTAAGCCAAAAAGCACTGCTAAGGCTTTCCACCACCAGAGTGGTGGAAAGTCCTCAGAGTTACCCTCTACTATACGAATGTGGGTTGACTCCCCTTTAACTTTCAGGTCTTTTTGGTTCTCTCTCCCTCCACCTCTTTGGTACAGAGCTCCTGCCCCTGCTGAGCTACAGCGTCATTCTTGACAAACCACCTGTGCCGACAGCAGCAAGACAAGAGGGAGAAGCCCTCTGACACCTTGCTTTTTAGGGATATGGAAGTCCACCTGTCAGGTGCACTGGTTAGCAACCACAATACAAATCAAACCTCCCCATGAGCATCGACCAGTCTGGCTTCCCTCACCTGCTCGAAGGCCAGACTGCACTTTCAGAGCGCCCCTACAGCCACGCTGGGGTGAACCCCATCCATGCCCCTACTCCAACCTCCCCGCCGCTGGACACCTTACCGTCTTTGGCCTTCAGAGACTTCCCCCTGCTTCGCATCTGCCGCGCTGCCTCCTCGGACAGGAGCCCGGACACCACGGACACGTTGACACCCGCCTTCTCGAAGACCTCGCCGTCCTGCAGCACGCAGCTGATGCCGCCTCCGCCTGACAACGCCAGGGTCACCCCGCGCCGGAGCCACCACCCGGACCCCGGCGGTGGTCCCAGCCCGGGGTGTCGTCGTCGTCGTCCACCCCGCCAGCCCCCGTACCTTCCTTCCTCTCCCAGGTATCGACCGTGAAGGAGGCGCCGGGATCCAGCGCGGCCAGGGCGCGGCACACCTCCGCCTGCGTCTCCATGATCAGCAGCTCCATGCGGCTCCGCAGCTCCCGCCGCCGCCGCCGCAGCTCCCGCAACCCGCTCACCGGCGGCGCCATGAACCGCTGCCGCATCTCCTCCTCCTCCTTCTTCTCCTCANCGGGGCGGGAGCCGGGGCGGGGCCGGGCCGCTCCGCGGGGTGTATGAATGTGTGTTTATATACATGTATGTATGTCTGTGCCTTTATAGGAGGGTTCGTCTCGGCGGGGTGCCTGCTGTCCTTGGCGCCTGCAAAGCATCAAATAGTAGCATCAGTTAACCCGGTTTGGTCAGCACAGCCGTTTGAGGCTGCAGAGTCGTGTGAGTAAAGGCTTTTACAGGGCCGGGGTGCCTGGAATGGGAGTAAAAATGTGTTTTCTCGAGCTATCCTACGAACTGAATGGAGTTCCTTACCTGCGTGTGCTATTGATGGTTTTATACTCACAGTAATGTGTTTTAGAGCCTGACAAGTATGTGGGACTGCCAGGTTAGTGCAATGGGAATATTTCCCATGGATTTCAGAGGGCACATGCTTATGCCTTCTTTGTTCTTTCTAAAGTTGAAGCACAGCTTTGTTTTTTTTTTTCTTTTCCCCGATAAAATAAGAATTTTGAGTAATAAGGAGAAATGTCATGTAGGGCCAGATGTTGAAATGTACTGATTATCACCAACTTACAGTTCAGAGTATGATTTTCTTGGTGCTAATGTTGGCACCAGATCCATTTAAATGATTTTCGTTTTTCTCAGATGCCATGACTGGCTGTATCAACAGCAGGACAGTACAACAAACCAACTAGCGCAGTGACAAAAGACTTTAGCAAACAAATAAACCCACACTTTTCCTCAAGCAAGCACATAAGTGACATTGCAGCTGTGAATGATGGTACTGTGCAGAACTGAGCTAGGAAAGTTTTCTTTCAAATCAAAGAGCTGATTTACTAATGTTATTTTTTAATTTATGCATATTATAATTTTCTAATAAAAATGACGATTTATTAAACCTGTCATTGATTGAGGAACAGTAGCAGGGTTAGGCTGAGAAAAAATAACAGCTGCCTCAAAACCCCAGCCCTGCAAGGTTTAGACACTGGTATGGGATTGTTCCTTTGAAACAGTGAGCTTCTGCTATTTCAAGTCTGTTTTGCACCTGTAGTATCCAGGAGGAGATCAGTTTCAAGGGTGACTCTGTGGAAGTCAAGGAGATTGGTCCTTAATATAGGCCAGGGCTTTGTTATCTGGTAGGGTAGTTTGTGTGTGTGTGTGTAAAGCAATAATGTTCACTTGAAGGCTTTGTCCATTTCTGATCTAATTCTGCTCTTTGGCAGCAGAGGATGCTGTGAAGCTGCTGAAGCTCTCTAAGCAAGAAGGGAAGGAGACCTCTGAGCTGGGCTCTCTTCTGCCATCAACTGGAGGACAGGATCCGTGGTGAACCAGGAGACCTGAGCCGCTGGAGACAGGACTGAGAGGAGAGTGTCATTATTTGCAAGAGAGATCTGTGTCTGAGGAAGAAGGACACTACTACCAGGGCTGTGGTAAGTCTGCTTAGTTTGGCTGCACTAAGCAGTGTTTTCCACAGTTCTTTATCCAGGACTGGCTGTGATAGCTCTGTTTCTTCTTGAATTGCATCCTCTGGACTTACCTAAACATCTTCATGACAGCCAGTATATGTGCATTGTGCACTTCCATGCTACTTGCTGTAGCAAAGCTCTGTTCTCTTAGGGGTTTCCTAGATGCTACTATAATAGATAAGATAAATGCTGAGGCCAAAAGACATTTAAACTGCATTCATGCTGTTGACCATTTTTTTCTCTATTAGGCTGAGTGCAAACTTTTTAATATTGTCTGGTAATTTAGCTGGATGAGACCTCTGGAGGTCTCTAGTACAACCTTGGGGCTCATTGTTTCCAGTCTGGATGTGGTTGCACAGGGTCTTTCTTTTTTGTCTGCATTTGGAACACCTATAGAGAGGGCAGTTTGCTATCATGCCCTGGCTTCTGCCCCAGCACTGCACCACCTCCACTGGGAAGAATTTTCTATCTAGTGAGAATTTCCTTTGCTGCAACCACATTGTCAGGTCAGCGTCTCACTCTTGCCTGCTAAATCTTAGAAGCATAACTTCTTTACAGACTGGGATTTCTTGGGCTGGATGCCGGGACGTGGTTAGGCTGCACTATCTGGTAGAGGTGAGAAGGAGTGACAGAGTGTAAAATTGGTACTCCTGCTGTTTCTGTGCTGAATCCTCTCATGTTAACTCCACCTGTGGGCCATTTAAGGTTGAAATGTCAGCCAAACGCCATATACTTCCCCTTTGCCAACAGTGGGGAATTAGCAGACAAGGCATCAAATGTGGCACCTTGTATGGGAGAGTCGGGTTTTTTTTGGTACCCTGTTTATATCTGTACAACCAAATTCTGCCGAATTCCAGTAAAAATACCATTGTGTAGAGTAGCTCAAGCTTTCTTTTAATGTATCTGAACTAGTGTGCTTCACCACATTATTTCAGCTTACCTCTTTCCACAGTACTGAGAATAGCAGCATGTGCTGGTGTGCATGAGATGGTGATAAGAGGCAAGAAAATGGCAGCTTACGTTGTGATCTTCATTTTCAGCACATAGCATTGATATAAAGGGTGGGGGCTTTCAGCTCCTGTGTGTGCTGTTGAATTTCCGTGCTCTTCTGTTTCTTTGGAAATGCAAGAGGAAGAAGGCACTCAGAACTTAGATTAAAGGCAAAAGAAAAGCTTGGAATTAGTTCTTCCATTCGTGTGAACAAGAGTTGAACCTGGAGGAATGTACCTTACCCTTTTTCCTTGGGTTAGGTGAAATTCCAAGGCCTTGACTTCCCTTTGAAACGTCTGTGTCAATTTTTAACGTCTGATGGTTGTAAAGCTACAGTGGTTCCAAGAAGATTGGAAGAACTAGACTTTTATCTACATTTTTAGGTGAGTGAAAAAAAGAATATTCCTAATTTTCTTTCTTGTTGCTTTTTTTTTTTTTAACCTGTATTTTTAAAAGAGCTCCAAAGCTTCTTTGCTGCATGTATTTACGTGCTGTCTACCTTGTTTTTCTTTTCTATGAGAATTTTGCACAAATAGAGTACTAACAAAAAACCAGGAAAGACTTTCAGGTTCCAAGGAAGGGAAGGACAGTCAGGTCTGATTCAGAATGTGGTAGGCACAATGCTTTCACTGAGGCTGTTTGGTGCTTTTGTATTGAGCACTGAATTAATGCTGGCTCTTATCAGAAAATTGGATTAAATTCATGTAGAACAGAAAATTTCCCCATCAGGTTGGCACTTCTATTAATTCTAAAGTTAAAAGCCAATCTCATCCAGTTTACTCTAGCACACAAAGCCTTAATTGTGACTTCAAAGTGATGCTGAGGGCTTGCAAAGTTGAACAAATGCTCTTGTTTAACAAAGGCTCAGAGGTTTTGCATGACAGCATAAGCTGAATCAAGGTAGTATTTCAGTATGTGTCAGAGCGAGAAAGAAAAGCTTTGGGGACTGAGTTGAAATGGTAGGTCATATGAAGGTTGTAAGAGAAAGATGAAAACTTTTCCAACTATGTCTGTCATCTCAGTAATTTCTCTGAATGGCAGGTTCATAGGAATCCCCCCTTTTTTTTTCTTACCTCTTTTTTAGCGTGGGATTGATTCTTCTGGGTGTGTGACAGAGGGAAAGGGTAACTACAGAACAAGAAATTGTTGTGCTGAAATTGCTTCAGGCTACCTCCTGGAAGGCCAGAGTAGTTGAGAAATGTTTTAGGAAAGTCTTTCCTCCTCTAATGCTTGATCGCCTAATTAATAAAAGAGAAGAGAAATGTGAAATGTAGCAATGCCCAAAGAGACACAATCCCCATGGAGAGGTTTGCACTAAACAATCAGGCCCCCAGATGTGCCGCATGAAACTTTCTCCGCAGGTCAGGTACTACAGTCTTCCCTGTGATGAGAGGTCTGCTCTTTGTTTTCTTGCTTTCTCCGCACCCTTCCTTCAGCTCTGCCTTCAGATTTGCTATTACCTAACACCATCTTCATAAAACACCGGGAACTTTCCAAAACTACAGCTATTGCATACGTGGCTTCATCGAGGCTAGAAAGCCAAACCATAACCTCTCTCCCAAGTTCCAAGAAAAGGGAAATAATGAGGAGAAGTGATCAGTTGAAGTGGATTCCCTACTTCTTTTCTTGTTCTGAGATCCAGGTCAAACATACCACTCCCTCCTAGTGCCATAATTATTTTTTTCTTGCAGCCACTGTAGCTGTTTATACAGACTAAATGTAATGTTTGCTGTTATGAAAGTCCATCCAGAAGCCAAAATACACACCCTTCCGTCTTCCCTGGAGTAATCGGTACGTTGTTTATGGTTAAGCTAAAGGACCAGGTGAGGTAGCTCACAAGTCTTAACAGACTTGTGTCTGCAGCTATTTCTGAGTAACAGTCACACACTGTGATAAGGTGGTTGAAACTGCTCTACTGTCTGGGCAGCTCTACAGAGCTCCAGAGTTTTATAGTCTTTAAAATGCTCCTGCGTAACTGCAATACTGAACTTCAAATTTGTGGATCTAAATTCAGGAGCTTATGTTCCCTTAGGTTCAGTAATGCCTGTGAAGAAGCCTTGCTTCCAAGGGTGTCAGAAAGCACTACACGTTTTATCATTGTGTAAAATAAGATCTTTCCCGGTCTCACAAGAAGGAAAGATGCTAAAGCTTTTCTCTGTGGCTGCGGTAACAGCAGCAACCTGGTTTAAAAATGCTGCAGTGCTGTTTTAGTATCTTGCATGTCTGTAACCTTCCCTGGTGTAAGGCATGGTGGCAGGGTGAAAGCTATGTCATTCAGGTTTTGTTCATCTTTATTCAGCTGAACTGTATCATATTCACACCAGTAACTGTGTAATTGTCTTTTGTACAGTTTGCTGCAGTTTTCAAGGCTTTTAAATCAGAATCTCACAATCTGCACTTGCTGATCAGACTTACATAAGGCACACATAAGTGAGCATCATATAGTATTCAGCAGGTTCTTTAAATAGTTGCAGTTAATAAAATAGAAATCTTAGGGAAGTATTAGCTGTATCTTTGCTGCCACACAAGACAGCATTAGTGGGAAGACTAGTAGCGGGGAGGGTTGTGATGTATATGTGGAGAATCAACAGAGAGCTTTAGGATGGGAAAGCAGTTTCCATGGAAAAAAGTGCTATGCTCACCCTCACTGACAAGGAAGACGACCAATGTAAGAACCAAGAGACTGTATGGAAAAGGGGTGTTGTGTTGTGGTCATTTAGAAGCTGGTAGTTTGGGACTCATGATGATTTCTGGCTGTGGCATTTTTGACCTGGCGCTGAGAGGCTGGTTTACCATCTAGTGGAACCGTAGGCTTAATGCACCATCTTAATCTTTCCCTTGCACCATACTGCAGGGGTAAGGTCAGGCAGGACTTTTATGGAAAAGAAGATAAACTGGTTTTCCTGCATCGCCTCCAGAAAATGAAGGATAAGGCCTGCTTATTACCTTAATTACTGTCAAGTAAGAGGTACTCATTCCTTATACTGTTAGTTATAACTACAGTCATGAGTAATACAGTTATAACTAAGTTATAACTGCAGGTTTTGCAATGACTGTTATTCAATGACGACATACAACCATCAGACTTGATTTTCTCCATTGGCTTAAATCTTAGAGTCATGTATGCACAGTGGGTATGGAATGCAGGACAGCGTATGGTAGAATGAAGTCTGTTACCTCAGCATAGAGAGCTCGTTGGATTGGAAGGTTACTCATCAATATTTCCCCCGTTTTCAAAACACAATTCTCAAGCATCTAAAGGCACTTTTTGGTGCAATCTGCACCCCGCATACATGACCCTAAGCATCAGTGAGTGCTGTGTCTTTTAAGTAACATATGTACAAATGGTTCAGACCAAACATCTGCCTGCTCCCCATCTCCAGCAATGGCCCCAAGCTTACCTCTAATGCTTTGCCATTGGTTAGCATGTGAAAGGGTGCTTTCTGGTTTCTGCTTTTCTAAGTACAAGCTTAGGAAACCCATCTGTGCCGTCAGGTGAGGAAGCATATGTACTCCATACATAGAGTAGGGTGGCTGCAGTGGCTCCATGGTGGCTGCTATTGATGGGTCTGCTGGGCTGTGGCCTTCCCCTGCTCAGACCGTGAAGACTGTTAGCCATGGGTCTAACTTCCTGGAAGCAAGTCTTCTTCCAGGAGGAGTGACTATTGCTGAGCAGGTTGGTCAGTGTATGGAGAAGCAAGCCCTTTTCCAGGCTTTTCAACAGTCTAGAAATCCCTCAGCCTGTGATTGTCCACATCCATCCTGTGGTCACAGGGCTGCCATGAGAAAGAGCTGCAGAGGTGCAGCTGCACGAAGAAATGGTGGGAGATCCTCTCAGAGCAGAACTATGAGAAACTCAATAAGAGGATATGATTCCTGTACAAGTGCTTCAAGTACACAAGAAGGATGATTAGGAGTGGACTGGTGGGACTTGCCACATCCCCCAGAGCAGGAGTGGTGCTGAGAAGCATGTTTCAACCCTTGTAACGTGCACAAGAAGAGATTGGTAGTGCTGTATCAAGTACAAACTGAGCTGGCTCATTAAAAGCAAGCCAAACTCAAAAGCAGACACCAGGGAAGCAGAAGAAAGAGGCATGATGCTTCTGCTGTGTACTCTCCCAGCCTATGTGTGGTTTCTCTTTAGGGACTTTCTCAGCCTGGTGGCATTTATCTGGTTAGTGACTACCAATAGGTCTTTCTCCTAAATACTCATTCAGTCTCCCTTGAGAGTTTTCTGCAGCTAGAACATCCTCCAACAAGGAGCTTGTCTAGAACCCAGCTTCTCTCATCTTCATTGCTGGCTCCCCATTCTTGAATATCTGAAGAGACAGGCTTCCTAATGGTGTCTCTTTGCCAGGGTGGAGAATCCTAGCCCACTAGCTCCTTGTATGGTGACCGCTGTCACCATGTGCAAAGTATGTGTCAGGCCGACATTGCTTAGCTGTGAAACGCACATGTTCCTTAAGTGAAACACTGCAGATCTTCATCAACAGGTTAGTGGATTTCTAAGTTAACCTACTGTCTTGATCAATATTTTTCTTCTCTCAAAACTCTGAGAGTGTCTTGTTTGAAACGAAGCACCTTAAAAGGACAGTCAATTAATGCCTTGGCAGCACTCTATTTTTAGTCTTTTCTAAGAAAAATCATCATCTGTTGAATCATAGCTTTCACTTCCTTTGGTGCCTTAGTTTCTTAATCTTTCATCTCACATTGATCTAATCTCTGTGGATGGGGCAATGTCACCAAAGCAGAAATAATCATGCTGGACATGAGGCTGGGGACCACAGAAGGGACTGGGATCAAGTAGAGAAGTGGAAGAGCCCCTGTACGTATGAATGTTGGTGGTGTACTTTGAGGGAGAGAAGATAGCAAGGGCAGAGAACAGAAGCTTCTGGGAGAAGTTTGTGACAGTTTGTTTGGAAACACTGATGTTTTTTAAAAGTGAGTTTTCCCAGATGGGCCAAACTACTCCAGGGAAGCCCTATTGGGTGCAATGTGGCTTACTAGAACTAAAATTGATTTGAGGAGTATCCCAGTGTATTGAAAGCTGCAGAATCAATTTCTTACTAATACTGGTGTCTGCCATGAGCTTCCTCTGTATGGCTCCTTACCAGAGATCTCAAAAATGCTTATAAGGTGTAGGATGTTCTAGGGCAGCTGCACCACCTCAGAATCCAACTTCCTTTTTTGTCTGTTTATATAATTTGGTCTACTTGCCAGAACATGCCTTGTCATGAGGTCTGTGGGATTTCATTGTCTTTTCAGCTTTTAAATGAAACAGAGTGTCCCACATAATACTGGATCTCGGCACTGTATTATCTTCCCCTTCTGGGTACTTCTTCAATTTAATTCTTTTTTCAGTGTAATAAACCCCAGAACCTTGTTCCGATGCCTTCCTTCCCCCATTCTTCAAAACTGCCTTGGAATTCCCAGGCTAGACCATCACATACTCATGACTAGTTTTCCCCAAGGGCCCTGTTTCTTATGGGAACACAAGTCCTTAGGGTTGCTGTACTGAGTCCGCTTTTCACAAGAGAGCTGTTTTCTGCCCTTACTTGTGGAACACTCCTGCAAATTTTCCTCTCCCACAAATTTCAAACTTTTCCTGTCTTCTGGACTTCCTCACTAGCCATTAATGTGAGATACTGGCCGGTCACAGCAGCACTGTGCCTGCTTTCTGGAGAAACAATTTCTCCCTCTACATTCTTTCATAAAAGGTTCTCCTTCTAAATTTCTTCCTAAGTTACCTTGTTTTCAGCTGTCAAAGGAAGATGTCGGAGGATGGCTTTTACTTTTGAAACAAGGGACCATATGAAATACGTGGGACAGAGCCTTGCTGCCTTTATAGGCTGTCTCACCTGTTAACTGGGGAAAGTGGAGGATACAGGCACAATGCACTAGCTGAAAAGTTGTTCCGTTGCCTCACCCTGGCACTGGTGTGACCCTCCTCTATCATTGTGATCCATTTCTCTCTCAGTTTACGTTTAGCTCTAAGAATTGCCTGTGGAAGATGCTACTCTCAAAATGTATCAACTCATTGCTGTTACATTTTAAGGGCAGTTTTGTCCCAGGATTACAGCGATACTGTATACTGGATGACTCTGGGGGCTTCATGAAAGCACGAGCATTTTAGAGAACATACACTTTTTTGGAAGAATAATCTTACAAATGCAGGAAATAGGAAAGGTTCATAAGTTCTTATGATTTTTAAACTGACTGATTTCTTGCTAATTTCAGTTCAATGTTTTGCATATGCTACCTGTAGCTCAGTTATTTTAATTGCACTTTTGTAAAAGACAAATTATTTAAACTGTTCAGCAGTTTTATATGATTTTATAAGTTTTTTATATGATTTTATAAGTTAAGTTTTGCTGTACACTTTCTTGTATATTTTTTTGTCGTTTGCCATAAACTCAGATAGTAAGTTACAGTTTGATATATTTGATTGGTTTTTCAGTGGTGAGCTCTTTGGAGCTTGAAAAATGTCTGAGCTAGCATGTTTTCCAGACCTTCCTGGAAGGGAGGTGAACCCTAACAGCTGTCATTCATTAGCTTGAGCAGTTTCTTTGTTTAAAGTACAAAACCCTGGGCTTATTCTGCAAGAGAGACCTACTAGATCACCGAGGGCTTTGATTATTACTTAGTGAGTTCAGAAACTGTTGATATTTTTTTCTGAAAGTTTTCCCTGTAATTTGTGGGTATAATGACAGCAAAAGATAAAATTTATGTTCTTTGTTTTGTCTCTATATCTCCTCCTGTACTTCTAAATCCAGCCTTTGCCCCACCAGAGGGTGGTGGGACAGAAAGTGGTTCTACTACTGGTGAGCTGATATTCAACATATGGTACCCAAGTGGTAACAGAGGGGAATATTCTGTCACAGCACAAGAAGTCAGAGTGCTTATTGAAATTACCAGGCAGCAGGCTTAAATTAAGCAAAAGCAATTTCTTTTTACACAGCAGAGTAGAAACAAACTATGAGAGTGCTGGGTGAAGGGTATTATGGACACCAGGAGTATATATGAGCTCAAAAAAGGAACTGAAGAAACTCATAGAAAAGCTTTTTAAATACACAGATGCAAAATCAGCCTCTGGCTCATGCTGTCCCTAAACAGCAAATTACCAGATCTCACCAGGGTATATTAGAGAAATTCAATTTTGCCCTGTTTTTTGTACTCTTTTGCAAAGTACCCGTTATTGGCCACTGTCTGAGGAAGGAGCCTGGCTTTTTTTAGATTTGGTCTGATTCACTGTGGCTGTTCCTTGTGCTACTGACCCACTACATCTGTGAGACAGGAGCAGGATTCATGGCCAAGTACACGTTTTCTACTGTGCAAAAAAAAGTAGAAGTCACCTCTGCAGCCATACCAGAACCTGTTCTCACTTTGTTAATATGCAAGGTTAATTAGCATAAACACATCTGCTTGACTTAAACACATTCCCTAGCCTAAAAGGAGGAGTGCACTAGATCCTGGGGTG
>VZTM01014290.1:1354-25962 GCA_013400555.1 Jacana jacana
ACAAATAGATAAAAAACAACAAGAAAAATCACCCTGTTTTTTTAATTTCCTTTGTTTTGAGTTCAATGTGTGTGTGTGTGTGTGTGAGCACTATTTCTTGGTGGAGCTTTAAAATGTTAAAAACCTCTTGATGAAGATTTATTCCAATTGATTATTAGATTGCAGCAAGGTTATTAAACACATTAATTTTAGTTAAGATTTTAAACTGGGAAATAGCAGAGAAACACAAAAGCCAGAGTGACATGTAAATTAATGATAAGATAAGCAAATTAAAAAAACCACACCCTACTTTTGAAGATACAAGGAAATTTACATCAAAGAGGAAAAAAACCCCTATAATCAGAAACTCTAGGCATAGCTGAAATGGGGTTCAGAATTTTTAAAAGATGAAGGAAAAGTTAATGTCTCTTTCCTAACACGCTTTTTGCATCAATGCTTGCAGAACATAATGATCATATATACAGCTCCTCTCTGCACTGCCTGATTACTCACAATCAATTTGTTGATCCTGAAATAAATACCATGTTTGTGATAGATATGAGAAGGTGATCAGTAGTTACATCACTGGAGAATAATTTCACATTAAAGACATCGGTAACATTAGCTTAATGACTAGAAGAACTGGGGATACCATGTTTTCTCTGCAGTCCTACATATCATGCAATCAACTATGTCTGCACTTCATCTAATTGAACTATGGAAAGAATAAGCATCCAATTGATGCTTCTGATATGAAGTGCAGAATATAATAATCTGACATCACACGTAACACATTCACACAGAGATTTTTGAATGAGAGGCTATTTTTCCTCATAATAATACTGCCTTTTTATCCTGTTGTGATCCCATACCATGCACAGAGACAGGTATAGAAATATCTGAAAAGAATGTCAATATTAATTCTTTTGAGAACTGAAATGTTTCTTATTCAAAATATGAGAACTTTCTGAATGTCAGCTATTCACTTACCTCATTGCACCATTAAGCATGCCCCCAAAGAGTTTTCCTCTTTCTTATGTTTTGCTGGAGATTTGGGCATCAGAGGAGACAGCAGTGTCATGGCTGGGCAGCAGGCAAGAATATCAGATGTTGGTCTGCTACAGGCTTCCCTCTTTGACATAATATATGTATGCTTTTAGACTTTTGGAGTACCTCTATTGTGGTCTGGGTTTCAAGATGAGAGTTGTTTAGCGTAAGAAAGCAAAAGAAAAAAACAGAGTGAAGAAAAAGAAAGGGTTCTTTACATAATGGAAGGGGATTATCTTTGCAAGAGCACAGACAGAAATCTGCCTTCTGGAAGGGAGGAATTTAATTGTCAGTGGGGGGTCAATATTTGAGGTGGGTGGAAAACAAATACTTTCCACTCTTCCAGACCTTCCTGTACATCAGAGATGTCAAAGTTCTTGATTCACTAAGCAGCATGACAGTATCTTCAGAAAGATGAGAGCCAGAAGATATATAATATAACAGGGTTAGTAATAATTATCCCCGCAGCTGTTGTGAGGGAAGTGCCAGGGTGTGTGCCTATGGAAATGGAGCACAGGACCACTCAGTGCCTTTGGACTCAGCCCCTGATTTCTACTATGGTCTAGCAGAGAGGTATTTTAATTATTCAGCCACTGCTGGTGAGTAACTGAGCATCAGAGATGCATTTGGGTTGTATGGGAGCTAGAAGCAAGGGGGGAACTACCCAATGGCCTTGGCTATTGTATGCCATGGCCTTTATAGGATTTGGAGGAAGCCTTGTGTTTTGCAGGTATCACTTCTGATTAATGCCTTCCCTTCATAGGCAGCAACATTGTCAGAGCTGGTGCAGTATATGCATGCTGTCTGTTACAAATTCTTGCAAGGGAGTCTCAGGATGTGGGCTCACCCTTGGAGCCAGTTCCTGACCTATCCTTTGCCAGGTACATGTTTCAGCTTTCCTTTCTTGCATTGCTGGATAAGGTACCTTCTGGAGGAATTACCTGTTAGTCTGACCTGGGTAGGCTGCTTGCAAGTTCTTGGAAATGGAAAGTTTACAGTAAGTTTGCTATCATTATGGGGTGGCAGTATCTCCTCTTCTATAGTGAATATGACATCTCATACTAACAAGAGCAGGAATGAATGTGATAGGATTTCATCTGCCAGCCTGGTATGGATGCAGCTGGTGTACAAGTAGTGTGAAAAATAGACCAAACTGAGAAAGAATATTTCACTGAAAGAGGGAGCCTGATTTACTTGCATGGGCTATTGCCTTTTTCATCAGGTAAAAACAAGAATGTCCAAATGAATTAATTCATTACTTCTGCTTTGCTACAACGGACACACTAACTTCTCAGAGATGAAGAACTGTTATAATCAGAAAATAGAGAAGAAACAGCAGGAAATACTGGGACACATTATTATAAGCAACATTATAGAATAAGAAAAAACTAGTTTAACCCTTTTACAACAAAATTCTGAATTGTGTGCATCACTGTAAGTGTGTGAATAGTCTTGTTGACATCAGTGAAGTCCGTCTGCTCTGTTTCACTACACTTGTTGGATAGGATCCCAAAAGAACAGCATGCAGCGAAGTGTGGTTCATGATATTTTGGAAGGAAGATAACAGTGCCTCTAGACCTTTCAATAATTAGCATTAACAATGAATTTCTTTTTCTATAGGAAAGATTGTTCCTAATCCAGCAACCGGTTAAAAACGTCATTATTTGGCTGTCACCTTTCTACTAGGTCTTTTTCCTTCTGATTGACAACTGAGATAACAGACAAGGAGACCATCCACCTGACATACAGTTTTCCTTGCCTTTACAATGATCTGTGTCAACTTCTATTCGTGACAGGCAGATTGGGTTAAAGCAGCCTTTGCTTCTCAAATTCAGCTACAGAATAGGTATGTTTCTATTTCCTTGACCTGCATTATTTTAGAGAACGCTTGTGAGACTTCGGAGAAAACGAAAACTCAGCTTACCTCCCAGACTATAAAGGACACACAAGCAGAATTCATACAGGAGAGAAACTGCTGAGAAGCAGCAGGCTGAGAAGCAAACAAACAAACAAAAACCTTAAGTCAAAGAAGCGGCAGCCTGAGCAGGGAACTAAGAGAGGAGGTTTTGCTTGCTTGCTTGAAGTAGTCAAGTCTTAGAGCAGTTCTCACTCTCTCAATTAAATTGCAGTCACCTCGTTATTTCACTAAGAAGAGAGGAGGCAGTTGCTTTGAAAGATGGAGAGAAGCAGAATTTGAATCAGGAAAGAGGCAATGTGCTCATTCTGGGGTCACTTGCATGGTGGGCAGAAAACAAAGAAAAACTTCCACGGGGGATTTACAGTTTTTTGACAAGGATGATTCAATACTGTTGCTTCTGAAATCTTAATGGATATGGGAGAAAATGTCATTGGAAGGGGTTGTTAAAGAGGTTGCAGTCTTACGGTATCCTAATTACACTTTGTCAAAATTTACTCTTTAGTGGAGCCGGTCAAGTACATTCCTTTTCTGTTGGGAAGGACTGCCTGGACCCCACAATGTAAAATAATGCTTGCTAGAGCCAAGGGACCACAGACATAACTAAAGCAATCCTTTTGCTTTAGTGTGTACTCTGCTGTGCCCTAGCCTCTACTGCTTTGAGTCCTAGGATGAGTACATTTCTCATGGGGAGCTGCTAACAGCAAACGTCTAATATAAATTGACCTAGAGTTTCATAATGTTCCTTACATTTAATCTGCCTCAGATTTAAGGACCAAGAGTGAGGTTTGACTTTGCTCTCCTGCATGGGGTTTTGATTCATGGCCCAAATTGATTCTGACTAAGATCCCCTATAGTGGAAAACATACACATATATATATATATATATAGTGCATAACACCTGTGGAGTCAGTGAGAGAAAACTGAGGGCCGTTTTTCCATCTAAAATCTATATGTCTTTCTAGAGAATACTGTGTTTTCCTGATGGGATAAAGACTTACGTAGATTTTTTTTTTATTCAGTACCTGCTCTACTGAGTATATAATTTTTTTATTTACTGACAGAGCAGATGACAGAAGTTTTTGCAGTAATGACTGTATACCAGGTATGAAAAGAATTCCCAAGGAATAAGATCTATGAATTTTCATAGAGGCCTAAAGAAGTCATTCTTCTAAGTCTAAAAGTTCATTTACAGAACTTGGATTTAAATACGGTGACTAACCACCTAAAGGGCTCCATGGAAGCATCTCAGGTATGGCAGGTTATGGTAAAAGTGAAAATTATTATCTAAGAGCCTCAATTAAGTTTCAAGAGAGCAAGCTAACTGGACTGCACCTCTTAATTAGTCACAGGCAATTTTCAAGAACAGGTTTCTAATTTTCATGAAATTTATGTTCAGAAGATTTGAAGTGGATGCTTAAACCTATCTTGCCCACTTTATCAGACTGCCCAAATAACTAGGCTATAATGCATGCTGTGGGGAAGCTCTCCTCAACTCTACTCTTGCATATGTTTCACTTTACCTCAGTAATTAAACAGTCATTGGACAAGAAAGAGGTTAGGGAAGTCAAGCATGAAAGAAGAAAGGCAGGTTACTGCTCCAGTGGTTATTTAATTAGTTAAAAAAAGTTGGACAGTTTCAGAGGACACAACTGAGGAGATCTAATAAGCTTGTTTACTCAGATAGTCTGTTGGAAAGACAGAAAACTTGTGTTATAGTTTCTTGTTTCTACTAAGGAGGCAAAGGACAGATGGTGGGTCCTGTGCAAATGAACAACCTAACCACTGATTTCTATGGAGACTTAACTTGTGAGAAAGGGATTTCACTAGGTTTGTGAAATCAAACCTACTTAGAGAGTTGTTTGGGAAGTGAAAGATATGTCAAATGCAGTTGCCAATAAATACATGCTGCATTTTCTTGGTAAGCTAAGATGAGATCCCCATGTGGATGAAAATGGAGTCTATCAGCAGCATTAAACTTCAAATGCTAATTTCTAAATCATATCGAAATTCAACACAGGCTTTGTTTGGCATGCGTTGATAAAATGCCTTGGGAAGACTGTATAGGAGTAATCTGATGAGGATTGTATTAAAAAGGGGAAATAAAGGACATCTTTTTGCTCTTTATAGCACATAATACTGTTTTTTATGAATTTAAATCTATCTAATGTCTTTTTCCTCTAAGGGATTCATCACCTGTTCAATCATTTACACTCTGGTTAACAGTGTTGTGGTACCATCTAAGTGCTATAAAAATTGCTCTAGTTTAGTAAAGTCTCTCACACTTTGATTTATCCTTGCAAGTCTCTTCTCACAGATATTTTTCCAGCCTATCAAGAAGGCATGCAGAGTGTTTTCCAGAGTTGTTTCCAAGCACTAAATCACCAGCACTGGATATTCTGAGGGAATGGCTAAAAATCTGTCACATTTTAGACTGTGGGATCTGTGTGTTCATGAAAGTGAATGTCATACAGGAGTGAGAAATTATATTTTCTGCTGATGCAAAGATGAGGCATGGGACCATGAGGAAATAGGACTGTCATTACTGTAGGGTTAGTAACCTCATGAAAGCTTAGTGATATTTTATCCACTGCAAGAGACAAAGTAGTTTAAAGTAGGAGGTGACCCAGTGCTGCAGAAATGTTGTACATACCCATCAGCCAGAACATTGTATTTCTTAAGCAATCAGTAGTTTTATTATGAGAATTTTTCTCATTTATCTGGTCTCAAATATCTACCAGACTCAGGATGGTGCTGGAAAGCAAATGACCAAAGCGAGGACAGAAGAAAGCAGCGATGAAGGGCTTTATGAGTTTTTGAGTTTATAACACCTTCTAGTTAATTGATTCTGATGTAATTTGGAAGTGAAAAAAATTTATTACTGAACATTTAGTTGCTTTTGGAGACATGTATTGAGCATTTTTTCATCTATTTTCTAGCTATTAGAAAAGAGATGCCCCTTTTTCAAAACCATCACTGCAGCTTGCACCATCTGCAGAAGTACCGAAGCATCAGTATTGGATTCTCAGTCTTGGACATGAGGCTTTTACAAGACTGGAAAAGCAACATTTTAAAAGCCTTAGGGCATCTATTCTGATGAAATGACCAGTCTCATTCTCTGCTTTATCTAGGAACTGTTGTAAAAAAAAATAATAAAAAATCAAATGCATCTTTAAAAAACTGTGTAAACCACATGAGGGTTATATGCATTGAAATGATCATGAAGATTCAAGGAGTGATTCAAGATTCAGCTATTTTCTTTTCAATTCAGCTTTCCATTTCCTAATGTGCTTGCTTAAGGATAATATTTCTTTTTCTTTTAATGAGGCCACTGGGGATGAAAGGTGGTTGACACAGGGGAGTACATTCTGTGACAGAGTAAATTCCTCATATATAATGCAGAGGGTGTGTCCTTGAGGTAAGGACCAAACCGTGTAGTGATGAATAAGCATACTTACAGTGTGTGGCTGAAATTAGATAATTTCATTGATACTTCTACCAGCCATCCCACAGCATTAGATAAGTAGGAAGGAGTTTTTTGACTGAAGTAAATCTAGGCCACGAATTTTCCTTCCAGAAGGTTTGCATCTCCACTTCCACCACCGTGCTTTAATACATAAATATGTAGAGCCTGTGAGATCGGTGTTGGATATGTCTGATCCCATTGCATCCCGCTGTTTGACAGCACAAACCTATGCCCTCTGCCCTCAGCTGCATCCAGCCACACTGAACTGATGACAGCTCCTTGGGCAGTGCATGGGCTCTGCGGGGCATCGGGGGAGACAGCCCAGACAACCAGAGCCTGAGCGAATGACTGGAACGAAGCAATGGCCAGGCACTGAGAAAACTGTATCACAATTCACTGATCTGTTTGCATTTCCAGAAAGGCTGCTAAACATTTTAATGGTCATCTCCCCCTGCCATTGCTTCTGTCTGCTGATTCATTCAGGCCTCTCTACGCTTGACTTGGAAATCCATCTGCTTTCTAAATTCATTGTTTTTCCCTGCTTCAGTGGTCACCCAGATGACTTATCTCCTATGTTTGTTGTTCTTCCTGAAATGCCCACTTGTTTCCTTTTTCCTCGTGTTTCACATTTTTCAGGTTCAGATATGTGTTGCTCTCAGTCTTTCTTAAAATAACAGAAATGCCTATTGATTCATTGTCACTTTCAAGATCATTATTATTGTTGTTGGATGTCAGCTAATTTTGTCCAATTTTGATAAGAAATAAAAACAATACTCTTGCTTTTTCAGTCCCCTTTGTTTTGTCTGAAGGAAAAAAGCTATATCTGGTATTTATTATTTCTCTATATAGCAGAAGCAACTGCTAGGTATTTTGTTTTTCTTCTCTCCTTTTTTCCTGATGGAAACTTAGCAAAGTCAGCATCTGTGAACTGCATTTTAGCCTTTGAAGGGCCTTCAGGACCAGGCACCCTAAGGGAAAAAAATAAAATCCTGCCGTTTAGGCCTATTATAAAATTCCGAAATTCTGTCATATCCACATGATGCTCCCTTCCTGACTCCAGAGAAAGGGAGCAGTTGATTATTGCTCCTAGCTAATAGGAATAAGCTAGATTTTAAAAGGACTTCAAGGCCCATGTTTATCCTTCATAATTTTAGGAAGCTGACCATGATAGCTGTGTCAGAAATTAAGTCCAGCTGGACTCCTTTTGCAGTCCTTGGGATGAGGGGTGTCAGCCTGGGGGATCCTGGCCAATGCTGGGCTGAACATCTCATCAGTTCTCAGCCCTCCACAGACCCAGCCACACAATGATAAAATCAGAGGTACCGCAAGGTGGGATGGGGTGCTTAAGAGAAACAATGGTACGTTAAAGAGCTAAGGATCTCTGCTATACTGTGGAGGAGTTATGTTTAAACATGGTCTTGATTTGATTTTGAGCTGTTCCTTGAGATGTTTTCTGTATTCCAGCAAGAGTTTTAATTACAGATTTTACAGAATCTCTCCTTTGTCAAGCCTGTGCCACCACTTACAGGTTTTTTTAGCCAGATATTCAACAGAGCAGTGCCCAGATCTCTTGATTGGCAATGAAGACCTTCCTCTGAACCTGAGAATACCAAAGTCTAGTACCCTACAATCCTGAAAATGCACTGGTGGGTTAGCCTGCTGAAAGCCTTTCAGGTGGGGGAAAACCAAAATTTTCTGTCTAAATGAGGATAAAGGCCCCTAAAAATCTTCTTCCAAATCTGAACTTCATTTTGATTTTACTTTTGTATTGTCAAACAAAGAAAGGATATTTTCCATACAGCACCATGATTAATTTGTGAGTTTTCTCTCCTGATGTTTTTTGTTCAAGTACTCAGTCTTTGGCTATATCATGAAAAAAAAAAAAAAAAAAAAAGGAAGGATGAAGCTGCTACTGAGAAGAGGGGAGGACACAAGGGATTTATTTTCAGGCACTATGAGAAATTAATACTGGGAAAGCTGTGAAACATACCCAATTAACTGGCCTGTAAGAAATGTAAGAAATTCTGTTCTCTTGCCTTTTAAAGGAGAAGCAATTGCAGCTGTAGCAAGAGATCTATTTCCTCTAAATGCAGGTGTGGCTTTTAAATTCTCCTCCCATAATTCATCCCTTCGCCTAAGCTTCTGGGTAACATTACTAGGGAATATGTTGTGTATCCTGTGAGGTGAAAAAAGAAAAATATTTCTTATTTCTTCTAAATTCTGTTTACAGAAAAAAAGTTAAATAGATTGTTATCCCAGCTTTATACTTGCCTATCTGTCCAAGGAAAAAAATATAAAATATTTGAGTGAAATAGCAATGTGAATGAGCTCCGTTTCATGCAAGGTAACGTTATATAGATTTGGAAAAGTCAGGGTTGAAGTACAGTGTAGAAAAGTAAAGAAGCTCAATAGTAGGGAAAAAGGTGGTTGTTGGTGTAAAAATGACTTGTTACATGGTAAAACTTCACATTTTCAAAAAATCTTATCCTATGAAACATTATCAAGAAGTCTTGAAGTTTAAGGGAAAGGAGAAGGAATAGATCCTAGAAGTGCTAAAAATAATTTTTAAGGAACTGTAAGAGTAGAAAATAAATTGTATCCTTCCAAAGAGAATAATTTTGGAATGTCTTCCTAAAGAGATTTTAAAATGAAATCTACATTCATAGACTTCTAGCTATTATCCTGTAAATGTAAAGAGGAGCCTCAAACGAGCTCCTATTGCATCTTTAACTCCCCAAAGCTTTTGTGCCTTGTTAATTACCTTGGCATGTTTGTATGCATTTGGAATACAGCACTTAATGAGCAGATCATAAGAGCAGCTGCCTTTTATTTAAGGCATGTGGTCGCAGATCAGATCTTAATTATGTTCCTGTATGAAAGAACAAACTAAAAACAAGGTTATGCTTAACTAGCTTCTATGGGGGAAGAAAGTAGGTGGAGAGGGAGAGGAATTCTGCAACCTTTTTAAAATGGAATTTCAGGTGACGTTTTTAACTCTTTCTGTTACTGTTTTCAAAACATACATGTCTTCCTAAGGCCTCTCTGTAGTCAGGTGAGAATATATGTTTTTTCCTTTCTAAATATAGAATGTAGTTCATGCTAGGCTTGAATTGGCAGACGTAATTCCTGTCTGCTGTGAAAGATCTGTGTCTTCTTTTTATTACATTTCTTAAGTGAAAGTTCAATTTTAATCAGTTTATAGGAGCTTGATAAAATATATAGAAGTGCTTTTTATATAAGCAGCATATGTTGGATCGTTATAATCAGCCTGTTTGTCAGCAACAGTTAAGATTATACTAGCTGCTGAAATACGTACTGATTGTTCATCACCACCAACTAATTAATGACTTAGGAAAAAGTGTTCGCGTTGATTATTTGTTTTTTAATAAATTGTGTGGTTTTTCAGTAACTTTTTAAGGAAATAAAGACTTGAGAGGGTTGGATCAACAAAGGAAAGAAAAACGGATGCATGAAAATTAGTTGGCAGATGATTATTCACCACCTCCAGGGAATCGGTGATCTATATCAGTCTTTGACTCTCAAATACAGAATAACAATTAAATATAACTAAATAGAATCAAACTAACTAAAAATGATTGAAATGCTTACCTTCACAGACCCTAATGTTCCTCAGGCATTTTGCAGTTGTCATTCAAGTGACAGACAATGTGGCTTTAACAGAGGATTTAATTCTCAGTGCTGTATTACTGCAGATAGATTTTTTTCACTTCTATTAGGTTTGTGCCGTCTGTTGAGATGATATGTTTTTAGGACAAAAGTTCCTAGTGGTAGCTACAGGCAGCACCCACATACAGGGAATATACTGAGGCTAGAATGCAAAGGTGCAGAAGGTCCTGTGGCAACTGCTAGTTTAGAAAGATGTTTCCTCCCTCCACTTATAAATGCACCTTTCTTTATTCTCTGTGTTTCTGGGAGCCAGATTGCAGCTGTTGTCTTTAAACTGGGACACCCTTGCCAAATTTCATCAGCTGAGGATCTGGATGCTTTTCTATCGGTGCTTTTGTCCAGAGAAGGCACCTTTATGATCTCTCTGCGAGGTGGGAGGTATTGCTAGAACCAGGTCTTGGTGGTGCAACATCAAATTCTCAAAATGTCAGATTTATCTGTGCATGTGATGGTGTAATTTGGCTTCCTGCTGTGAAAATGAGAGGATTAATTTCCATAATACAGAAATTAAAAGTGCAGTTGATATTTCTTCATTTCTCAGCATAAATTAGCAGCTGTGGGTGACAGCAGCCAGTTTAGCCTCCTTTTCGTCTTCCCTCCAAATAACCATTGATGAAAACAGTTGCCCCAATTAAATAATACTGGATGCCAAACCAATGTAATCTTCTCCTACTCCATTTCCCTCCTTGATTGTCTGGCTTTGAGGATTCAAGTGTTTTTTACAATTCAAGGCTCTAACTACCCTTCCCTGGGGGGGCGTCAGGGGCAGTTCCAGGCTGTAAGTACGTGATACACACACAGGACAGTGAACCCAAAGTACTGAAGCAGATCTGAATGGTCCACCCTGGATATTCTGCTGTGGAGTTGAAATTTCCTTGTTGAGGAAAAAGGCAAAGAATTGGGGTCAGTCATATTTTAAGCCACTTGGGAAAAGTATTGTGAAAACTGTCAGTTAGAGCCTTTGGAATTCTTCTGGTGGGCTTACAGGTGAAAATATGATGAACTTGGATGAAAACTTAACAAATACATGGAGCCACTGTGGGCTGTGAGGTGAAATCATTTAGTTATCACGCACCATCTTAGAATCAGAGCTGGAAACTCTTGAGCCAGTCCACTGATGGGTCTTTTGGAAATGCCTGAAATTTTGTGAAAAGCTTTGTACCCAGGGATGCACAAAGAATATATAGCTTAGTTTGGAAATTCAAACAGAGCAGGAGAGCTGTAGAAAGAAGGAAGATTTTCTTTCTCACTTTTGTCCCTTCAGCCAGATCTGCTGTGGAATTCCACTCAAGTGAGAAAGTCTGAAGGTTTTTTGCTGAATTTAGTTGTAGTAACTGGCACATGTGTTTACTCAGGCAAAAAAAACCCCAAACTACAAGATCAGGGCTACATTTTTTAAATAGTCAAAGGTACATAAAGGGATCATAGGTGCTTGTATGTAACAATTCCTCAAGAATATGGACAATCAGTAATATGTTTTTAGAACATGAGAGTGTGTTTGGGCATTAATCTAAACACGCTGGGATGACTTTGGGTTTCTCCACTGAACTAAAGATATTTATTTTTTTCCCAGCAGTTTCATAAAGTGCAAGAAAGGTCTGAATTTGGCTCTGTATCTCTTAAGTATTCCGCGAAGTATCATAGGCTCTACTTTATGTCTGTCTATAAGTAACCAAAAGAAGGGTCCACTCAAAAGAAGGGTGGAAATAAAAATGCTAATATGTTAGTGTCACCTATCCTAGTAGCGAAGCTACCAAGGATTCAATCCTGTTTGATAAAATAATAACGAATACATGAGATCAAAGAAAATGCCCTTGTGTTCTGATTTCTTCCTTGGCTAAGCATATCTATCATAATGTATGAATAAAAAGGGATAATGCAATTTCAAGCTTGACTATCACAGAATGATATGGCTATGGCATTGGAAGGGGTCTCTGTAGATCATCTAGTACAAACTCCCTGCCAAAGCATGTCTTCCTAGAGTAGGTTGCACAGGACCTTGTCCAGGCAGGTTTTGAATGTCTCCAGAGATGGAGACTCTACTGCTTCTCTGGGCAGCCTGTTCCAGTGCTCTGCCACTCTCAAAGTGAAAAAGTTGCTCCTCCAGGATGCCATTTGCCTTCTTGGCCAAAATGGTACATTGCTGGCTCACGGTATTCTTGTTGTCCAGCAGGACTCCTAGGTCTTTTTTTCCATATTTTACCAGTAGGAGCTGAGACATTAAGCTACCCTTTAACAGTATTTTTCAAAGGCTGCTTGCAATTTACTCTAAAGCCACCATTGATGGTCACTGAAAAGCTACAAAACTATGTTGACTCACTGAAGTGTGGGAGCAAAATAGGGCAGGAGGACAAATGTAAAAACAGTAGTATCAATGTGCTTCATGTGTGTAGGTTTTTCTCTTTCTAACAATATAATGTGGCTATCTCCATCCTGGAATACTAAGTTCTTCCATATGAGTACTTTTCCACTGAATGCTTTCTATGGGTTGTTATATCTGATATTACTGCAGGACATAATGAATTTGGTTATTCCAACTGACTCTTAAAAATAAGCAAACATTTGAAATAATTCGTTAATTACAGAAAATGTCCTGTTTTCATGCTTGATATAATGACAATGCATGCAATTTCCATCTTTTTATGAATTCATTCTGGACTTGTTGCAAGAAATAAAACCAAATGTACTTGCATCTGCCTTAGTATACGTCTGTGATATTTCTACAATAATGTCTCCAGGAGATACAACCTTGAAAAAGTGTCTCTATGCTCAGGACTGCTAATACTGAATTCTTTACCATATGGTGATTTTTGATGGATAGAATTTGTGTAACAATTCAGAAATTCTTTCATGAATGAAAGGGAAGCATTTACTGCTATTCAGTGGGGTCATATTATTCATTGGTCAGTATCTGGGCAACTGACAATTTCTTGGTGAATATATCTTGACTTTGAGAAGTTAAGTGCTCCAAACAGTCAAGCTGAAGTTGTGATATCTGGTGGTAATAACTTTTTTTTTTTTTTTTTTTAAATCTATTTGTTTTAAATGCATGGATCATCTGCAGAAGAACTATCTTAAACCAACAAATAGCTGTGTAGTCTAAACTGTCAGATCAGTCTTCATATGCTGTTGGTGGAGAGAAGGAAGCAGAGTCAGTCCATCCTAAGATACGTCTTTGACATGAATTGGTCTCTAGAGGCTCCTATTTCTTTTCATTGATTGTGAAGCATTAAACTGCTACACTTTCTTTAGACAGCTAAACTTAACTGAGACAAATCCACTGGTAAAGGAACAGAAATATGAACAAGGGGCTTTGATAGGGTAAAAAATGAACCTTGCTATTCAGAAATAAAGCGAATTGGTTACAAAGGACCCATTGCAGGAAAATAGTACATCATACTAAGGCAAGTAGAGCTTCTGAATATGGAGTTATTGAACCCAAAATGGCCTGTACCCCAAAGTTAGCTCATAAGCAATTTACTGAGTAACTATATGTGTGTATACCCACAGCTGTGCCCGTTGAGAGTCATGCAGAGTGATTACTGTGTGCATTGTCACTCTGTGTTAGTGTCTGATCATGGCTTTGTGCAGCAACAGGGAAATGCTGCATGTAGCTTGGAAACAGTATAAACACATTAGCGAATGAGCCTGGGCAGTGCTGCCATATAAATATTAATGATTCAGTGTCTCTGCATAGCTCTGTATTGAAAACTGCTCTTGTGTCTACTCTTCTGACTTCTGAGTGATTTGGGATGAAGCATGCTCTTTCTTTTCCTTACTGATCCAAGCGTGGTGTTAAGGAAAAGAAAAAAATTCTGAAAGAATTGCTTCAACTAGCTTTATTTTCCTTTGGCTTCTTCACAGCCGTGTACACATTGTTCTAAGAGGCACATATCTGCTACACTGTCATCTGCTTCAGAGGCAATAGTGACTTGTGACACCATTAATGACACTGTAGGAAAACCCAAGTTACTTATTCAATCCAGACCTTTGTGCCCTGCTTCGCCTATAGATAAATTAAAAAAAAAAAAAAGAAAGGAAAAAAAAAAGGCAGCATGTTAGCTACTTTGTTTAAGCTAGTAGCTAGTTGCTCAGCTAGAACTGCTGGAAATAGACTTTGTTCATGTTCTAAAATTGTGATGCAGACAAATACAAGGTCTCTTCTACATCTGTTTGTATTGATATGGTCAGACAATCCTTGTTATAAAAAATATACAGTTTAAGTAAATAAAGAAAACAGAAATAGCTTTACCATCTGAGGATCAGGACTTGCACCTACAATGTGAGACTCACTCATGGCAAGAGCAGGGCAGCCAAGGGATCAGAGCCAGCCCGCATGGCTTTATGAAAGGGAGGTCCTGCTTAACCAACATGATCTCTTTCTATGACTGACCCACCATCTGGATGGGGGGAAGGCTGTGGGCGTTGTCTACCTGGACTTTGGTAAGGTCTTTGACACCGTCCCCTACAGCATTCTCCTGGAGAAGCTTGTGAATCCATGGCATAGACAAGTGTACTCTTCATTGGGTAAAAAAAACTAGCTGCATGGCTGTTCCCAGAGAGTTGTGACTAATGGGGTCTTGTTGATGGCCAGTAATCAGTGGTGTCCCTCAGGGCTCAGTTTTGGGGCCAGTCTTATTTAATATCTTTATTGATGACCTGGATGAGGGGATTGAATACACCCTCAGTAAGTTTGCAGATGACACCAAACTAGGTGGGCATGTTGATCTGCTTGAGGGTAAGAAGGCTCAACAGAGGAACTTGGACAGGTTGGGTCGATGGGCCAAGGCCAATGGTTCAATAAAGCCAAGAGCTGGGTCCTGTACTTGGGCCACAATAAGCCCATACAGTGCTATAAGCCTGGGGGAGAGCGGCTGGAAAGCTGCTCAGCAGAAACGAATCTAGGGATGCTGGTGAACCTGGTATGTCCAGGTTGCCAAGAAAGCCAACAGCATCCTGGCCTGTATCAGGAATAGTGTGGCCATCGGGAGTAAGGAAGCAATTGCGCCTTTGTACTCGGCACTAGTGAGGCCTCACCTCAAGTGCTGTGTTCAGTTCTGGGCCCCTCACTACAAGAAGGACATTGAAGTGCTGGAGCATGTCCAGAGGACACCCCAAGCTGGTGAGGGGTCTAGAGAACAAATCCTATAGGGAGAGGCTGAGGATACTGGGTATGTTTAGTCTGGAAAAGAGGAGGCTGAGGGGACACCTCATTTCCCTCTACAACTACCTGAAAGGAGGTTGTAGAGAAGTGGATGTTGGTCTCTTTTGCCAAGTGAATAATGACAGGACCAGAGGAAATTGTCTGAAGTTGTGACGGGGTAGATTCAGATTAGATTTTAGGAACAATTTACTGAAACAACACTGAAACAGCCTACCCAGGGAGATGGTTCCATCACCATCTCTGGAGGTATTTAAGAAAAATGTAGATGTGGCACTTCAGGGTATGCTCTTAGTGGCTGAGATGTAGGGATTTTTGTCTGTGTATCATTGTATTCAATGATCTCAGAGGTCCTTTCCAACCATCAGGATTCCGTAGAGATTGCATGGACCTCCTTAGTGATTCAATAAGTAGCTTAACTGACCCTTGCCCTCCACCTCCCCCAACAAATACACTACATTAGATGTATTTCTGGAGATCCTACAGCAATGATGAGTTTTTGTTGAGTTGTTGGGGGTTTTGTTATTTCATTGTTTGTTTTTGGTGTTTTGTTTTGTTTTGTTTTGTTTTTTAAAGGGGTTTTCTAGAGAAGTTCGTCACCTTGTGATTCAGCTCAGCTACCTATGCAGATTCAATCAACCACTATAGAGTAGAAACCTGAATTTGCTGAAGTAGAATATCTCTTCCTCCTCTTTATGTATATTTGTTTCTCCCTGCCTGTATAGCTAGCTTTACACTTCCCTAGCCGGTTAGTGTTCAAGCTCTCCATATTTATGCTAAGCTCTTGCTTGTGCCTGTATAACATTCAGATGCCCCAGAGTATCCGTCTGCTGCCCTGTCATAAATAAGCAGTGACCTGGCACAGCTCTTATTTTTGAGATTGTTTTGCAGAGTGTTGCTCTGTTTTCCAAAGGGCTGTGTGGACTTTCAAACTGACTTTGCTCTATGACTTGTCCCTCCACTTGACACAATAGGAATAAACAACCTTCTGAGCCCTCTGAGGCAGTACACCTTATTCCAGGGTGAGGTTTTTTGACTTCATGAAGGTAAATCTAGAGCATTCTAATGTAACTGGATTTTTCCACTCACACAGCCATGGAGTTGGGCAAAACCTCCTTCTGTAACTTTATTAATTATGACTGCAGACACATAAGAAGTCCTCCTTCTTTCTTTCCCAATGCACAATTCTACAAGTCTATGGGTCCAGTTGGGATCCACCCTAGGGTACTGAGGGAGCTGGCGGAAGTGCTCACTGAACCACTTTCCATCATTTACCAACAGTCCTGGGAGACTGGGAAGGTCCCACCTGACTGGTGTCTAGCAAATGTGACACCCATCCATAAGAAGGGTCAAAAGGATGATCCATGGAACTACAGGCCTGTCAGTCTAACCTCGGTGCCTGGGAAAGTCACGGAGCAGATTATCCTGAGTGCCATTATGCAATGCATGAAGGATGCCCAGGTGATCAAGCCCAGACAGTATGGGTTTGTGAGAGGCAGGGCCTACCTGATCTCCTTCTATGACAAATTGACCCACTTGGTGGATGAGGGAAAGGCTGCGGATGTTGTTTACCTGGACTTTAGTAAGGTCTTTGATACAGTCTCACCCAGTACCCTCCTAGAGAAACTGGCTGCCCATGTCTTGGATGGGAGTACTCTCCTCTGGGTAAAAAAATGGCTGAAGGGCTGGCTAAACCCAGTTGTCAGCTGATCATGAGTGGTGTCTCCCAGGGTTTGGTATTTGGGCCAGTTGTCTTTAATATCTTTAGCAATGATCTGGACAAGGGGATTGAGCGCACCCTTAGTAGGTTTACAGAAGACACCAAGTTGGGCGGGAGTGTTGATTGGCTTGAGGGTAGAAAGGTTTTGCAGAGGAATCTGCATGAACCAGATCAATGGACTGAGGTCAATGGAATGGGCTTCAATAAGGCCAAGTGCTGGGTCCTGTACTTGGGCCACAACAAGCCCATGCAGTGCTACAGACTTGGAAAAGAGTGGCTTGAGAGCTGCCTGGCAGAAAAGGACATGGGGGTGTTGGTTGACTGTTGGCTGAACATGAGCCAGCAGTGTAGTGTGCTCAGGTGGCCAAGAATGCCAAGGCATGTTGGCCCGTATCAGGAACAGTGTGATGAGTAGGACTCTGGAGGTGATCATTCCCCTCTACTTGGCACTGGTGAGACCTCATCTTGAGCACTGTGTCCAGTTTTGGGCCCTGTACCACAAAAAAGACATTGAGGTGCTGGAGCAGGTCCAGAGAGGGGTAATGAAGCTGATGAGGGGTCTGGAGAATAAATTTTATGAGGAAAGGCTGAGGGAGCTGGGGTTGTTCAGCCTGGAGAAGAGGAGGCTGTGGGGAGACCTTCTTGCCCTCTACAGCTACCTGAAAGGAGGTTATAGAAAGAGGCATTGGTCTCTTCTCCCCAGTCACAGGCAACAGGATAAGAGAAAATTATTGCCTCATATTTTGCCAGGGGAGGTTCAGACTGTATATTAGGAAAAAATTTTACACTGAAAGGGTTATTAAGCATTGGAATGGGCTGCCCAGGGAAGTGGCTGAGGTACCATCTCTAGAGTTATTTAAAAGGTGGGTAGACAGTGCTTAGAGATGTGGTGTAGTGATGGTTAGGTTCGTGGTTTGACTAGATGATCCTAAAGGTCCCTTCCAACCTAGAAAATTCTATGATTCTAATTCTGTAATATTTGCAGTAAATGAAATCTTTTTTTTTTTTTTAGAAAAAAAAAGCAGTCAGTAGGAATAGATTTCTTCCTTTTTAAATGGGTGGCCCTGGTAGGTGTGCTGACCTTACACACCAGAAAGATAGCATAGAAAAGGTGAATGAGACTCCAGTCACCAGGCAAAAACAGGTGTTGTTTAGCTCACATCTCACTAGGAATAGACTATTTATCCAGTGATCTTTTACTGTGATGATTTACATTTTCTGTTCTATGCCAGTGCTCTCTGAAGTATGATCTAATTAGTAAAAGGTATTTGAGATTTTTTTTCTTTTAATGTCAGATGATTTTCCTCCTCAAAAAAGCTTTCTACTGATGTTTTTTGCAAATCAGTAAGAGTTTTGATAACACTTTACGATTTTTTTTTCTTTCCCATAAAAATAAGGGGGAAAAAAATTGTCCGAACCAGAGGAAATATTTTGAAAATCTTGTTTTAATTCAAGTGGTCCTTAACTTTATTGTATTCATTTTGTGACATGCTCATAGTTGAGATTTTTTCATATGTATATCAAGGCTGCTTATAATTGCTGATAAGAGTATGACAGTAATGCTTATCAACAGGCTAAGAAACTAGCAGAACCTGTAGGAAATAGTCTCAAATATACATAGATAGTTGTGCATGCACAAACAGTTTTTGGCTGGTTCTGATAAAAGCTAGAAACTTTGTCAATATACTGTAGAGGATTAGATCTGTCTTTTTCAAATTATCTGCCTTAGAGGATCCATGCAGGTTTTGGAAAACTTTTATATTAAGGATATGGTGTGAGAGGGAAGAAAACCTAGCTCACCACCTCTCATTTCAGTCTGAAAGGCATGAGAGATGTTATTGTTACAGCTATAGGATAACAATACCCTCCCTTTCAATCCACAATAGTCTGTGGTTCTAGTATCAAAAATCAATTTCATCTGGAGAACCAGCTTGGACAGTCTTTGGAATTGATGCTTTAAAGCTGGGGAGTTTTGGTCTATTTGCTTCTCAGCTTTGCATTTTGAATGTCAGCTGCACTGCTATTCTCCATTTCTGAACAATGAAAAATGTGTTATGAAGGAGGTGATGATGCTTTTTTTATTCTGCCTATGAATATGATGATTTAAATTTAGAAGTTATTTTAATAAGTGTTCAACAATTTCCTGTGGGATGTACATAGTTCCTACTATGATACCAAACCCTTGATATCTATTCTGAGAACAAGATGGGTCTACTTTCCAATTAATACATATTTTAAGTTTGAAACGCATTCTACAGGTCAAGCCAAAGAAAGGCTAATAACAAAGAGTAGGGCTTATTATATGCAAAACTATGCTTCTTATGTTATGGATTAGGCTTTTACTTTGCATAACATCTATGCTCTCTGTTTCTTATAAAACAGTTTTAAGCCTGACAATATCATGTTGAGAATCACCAGGTGGAGTTATTGCACACATTTTAGAGATTATTTTTCTGTCTACATAAGCACTGCTAAAGACATAGTTACATTAGTTTTCATTTTGTGAAATAATTTCTGACTGTAGGGTGTATCGTAAATCATGAAGGATGTTATTTTCCATTCTTACACTCCCTATCTAGATAGAGTCTTTTCTGTTAGCCCCTGGGAAGTAAGCAGTTGCATTTGGTCCTAGTGTCTCAAGACAACTGTCTGCGTGTTTGCAGTCTTCTGCGGTTTAGGATTGTTTATACAGTGTAAGTAAACACATTGCACAATATATAAACTTGAACTATGCATCAGACAAGTTTGTAATGGTGAGGAAATATGCAGGTAAAGGATGAGATGTCTTACTGATGGTTAAGTTTGGGTCATTACTGTTGAGTGTGGATTCAAAATCAACAGGGATCACAGAAAGAGGGAAGCTGCCTGCTGGATGATACTGCAGGTCGAGAGGTGAGAAATTTCACACAAGGTTGTTGAAGAGGAAGGAGAATAAGGGTAAGTGGAAGTGAGATACGAAGGCAAATGCTGTAGGGAACGTCTTCAGGATAGTGTAGAAGGGGATAAGGAAATAAAAGAAAAAGATGGGAAGGATTGATGATGTAATGCAGATGAGAAACATGCTGAGGGCATTGAGTTACAAGGCAGCCAGGCAGGTACAAAATAAATTTAGAAAATGCTGCAGGGAGAGTTCTGACCTGGCTGAGCCTCACTCTGGCTGCCAGCAACAGTGGCACAGGATGGGTGGGAATGACAGGTGTCTGTCACCCTCAGAGTCTCTGCTTGGGGGGGATACAGGAGCTGTATCTATTGCAATCTAATGAAGGCATATTGATTAATTGGAAATCTGTATGCAGTTATAGCTATTCTGTCTGAATGGCAGTTAGGTGATGTGAACGCCTCCTTTAACTGTTAAAATATTCTTTAGATTGTGATCACATGAGTTTCTTTTGCTCTTTGGAGTCAATCCACTGAGATCTCTGACTCATGCAGTGGTCTTTCAGAGTCAAGTTGGTATTTAAATGACAATTTCTCCCCCAAAAATCTAGATTAACTACCCATTAAGTGAAGGCACTCAACATCACACTCTAAACTAGTGGAATATCTACAAATACTTAAATAGTAACTGAAGAACTAAGGAATAATTAATAGGTATTCACTGATTCCTTACTGTGGTTTTGTGGGGAAATTATGATGTATGTCCACCTTGCAAATAAAAGAATAACAAATTAACAAAGAAGTCAAATCAAGGAAAAGTTCAAACTCTAAGTAAGTTTCAAGGATGAGTTTAGTGTAGAATATTCTTTCTCCTTCACTTCAAATCACTACGGATGATAAGGTGCCTAGGGATTAGAATAGATTTAGCTGAGAGGTACTGTGCTGTATGCCACACAAGAGATCACTCTTGAGGATCTCGTTGATCCTCTCTTTCAGTTTATAAACCCATTAAATGCCTTATGGAACAAATAAATCTGCCTTTTCTATAAAAGAAAACCTCTGTTTGGAAAGGGTGGTTCCAAAAAAAGTATTGTCCTATATTAAGATACTGAACTATAACTGAATAAAAATCATGCAGACTTCTCAGAGATACATGGAAGTGCAAATCCCATTTAATGTGCAGTTGTTTAGTCCACAGATAGTTGACGTTTATGCTGTCACTTGATAATAGGTAGGGAAACACTGCATCTAAGAGTCATGTGTGCTTTGCTCTACATCAGATAGAATCTTATCAAAATAAAATAAGAAGTGTTCATTTTTCCAACAGCATTATGCTTTAGGGACATTCTGGATGTTTACGTTCTTGAAGTACAAGATCATTGCTGAACTTTAAACCGCAGGACATAAGAGAGGGAAGTAATTCCATATGGCAGTCTTACACTGTTGGGTTCACGGACACAGAAAAGAGGAGGAAGTACCATAAGAAACACTTGAGGACTTGATGCTCTTTGTGCTTTTCTCAGGCAAGGTTTTATAATCCTCCTGTTGCTAAACTGATACTGCAAAAGATTACCTGTTGTGAAGCAGGAGAAAGAAATACTGGTACTGGCTTCTGTCACTTACCTTTCTAGGAATTAAGGTTACTGAAATGATGATTAAGGGCAGGGGGAGAAGAAGGGAGCAGAGTACCCAAAAAGACTAAGTAGAAAAAATGACAACTCTTTGTCTAGGAGGATTCTCTGTGAAACCAAGGAAGGCTCTAATCAAATAAGTGATCATAGTCCCTTTTGCAACATGAGTATCTGTATGCAATTATATGTGCAAGCTGGCAAATCTTTTTTAAGAACATGTGTCATGGGGTCTGAATCGTCACTAATGATCTTTCACGTTACTGGTATGAACACAAGCAATGTTAATATCCCTGCCTGTTTACCTTCCAATAGATGCACATGTTCTTGTACCAACTTGTCACAGAAAGATGTGGAAAACAGAAGAAAAAATATCTGTTAATTCCACTGAAGGCTTCACTGTGCTGCTATAATTTTGCTAGAAAATTCTTTGATTCCTCACTGGGATGTAGAAGTGGCTTTCGTCTCCCTGCATTTTATTAGAAGTTTTTGTTATAATTAGTTTTTCACTTCTGAGGGAGAAAAAGTAAATGAAATAGAAAAATAAAAGAAAAATAACCATCAGATTAGTTAATCTACATGCCTATATTCTAATTTCAGAAATTCCCTTATTGTGAGGATGCTAAACAGTAGGGGCATGTGTGACACATTTGCATTTCTTGAGCGCTCTTCAGACAAGTCTTTCCAAAGATTTAATATTTTAAAAATGTGATTGTCTTTATTGGCATTAGTTATCTCTACTGCATTCAACGATGTCAGTTAACTTGCCGTTGTTTGTTAGTTATTATGTGTCCATTCCATGCAATGTCCATAGGGGTGGATATTGTTAGGTACTGTCAGATTAGTTCAGATCAATGGTCTCTAGCATTTATGTTCTGGATCCAACAGTTATGGGCATAATAATTTTTAGAGGGTATAAGATTTATCATTATGAATATTTCTCTTATGAACTTATGAAAGATTCCACTCAGCCCTCAGGTGAATAAAGACCGGCATTAGCTGAGGTGTTTCAGATTTTTTTTCTCTCTCCTAAGATGTTTTCCTTTCTACCATTAGTAATTACAACATTTTATCTCTGTGAATGTGCAGTCACTCTAGGAACCTCTCCAACCTCTTCTGTGCACTGGCAGTGAGGTTTACAGTCTTGTGAAAATTTTAAATTGCATATCAAGCACCACGATCATGTCTATCTTCCTATTATGAGAAAAGTAGAATAGAATTTAAAATCTAAGTTTGCAGTGACCGATTATTCTTTCATGTTTTTTAATTACACCTTCTCTTATCTGTCTTTCTTCTAGAATAAATTTCCCCAACACTTAAATCTCTGTTCTCATTATAGGTGCTTCCAAGCCTGCCATTTTCTTGTCAAAATGCTTTCTAATGCTGCAATGTCACTTGAGAATGGAGAGAATAGAACAGCACAGATGTAATAGATGAAGTGATACAATTTATTTAGTCAATAATTCCTTATTCTTCATTGCATCAAACATACAACCTGATACTGTACTTTACTCATGTTAGTTTGTGTTAACTTCAGGGCTTCATGGAAAAGACAAGGACAAAGTACTGAAACACCAGAAAAGAAACACCATTGACAGAATTTCAGTTTTTAAAAGGATCGCATGTAGGGATCATCTGCAATAAGAAAAGTTAGACTGAGGCAACATAATCAGCAACTTCTGGCAGTGTACTCTTAGGAGGCATGGGAAATGTCATTATCAGGTCTGTTCTTGTGGGCCTTTCTACTTTTGAAGAATGGCAAATTAGGCAGATTTTGGTTCCTTATTTGGGATTACGATTTCAATTGATACAGGGCATGCGTAACAATTGCCTCTAACTTGACTCTCTAGTTAGTTTGGGGCTCTGCAATTGNTTAGGCCAACTAAATGTTATTGTTTTGTTTTACTGGGAGAAACATGAGGTAACTGACTTCCTTCCACAACCTTTCAAAACCCTTTGTTTTCAGCTGAGCTCAAATTCCATATTTAGCGTTATGAGAAGTACAGTGGTGTTGTCTGAGACCACTGACCCAATGGCTAGTTCTAGGGGTCTGTCACAAACCAAGGTAAGCCTGTTGCCAGTAGGATTAAATTAGCAACGTGATAGTCTGCACAGATGTTGTAAATTAAAAACTGTTGAAAACCAATTCAGTCTAGTCAACAACTATGGCAAGCTCCACACCTAGCTTTTGTGATGTGAAAGTAATCTTCACACAGAAACTACTTCTGGTTTCTCTGAATGGTTTGAAGAGGTTTTCTTTTGTTGTCTTGTTGTAATTGTAGACTGAAGCAACCTTGGAAAACTATAGGGGGAATATTAAAATATAATTAAGATGCCTTTATTTGTGTACTGTGCTCTCATGTGCTAAATAGGTAGGTAGCCTCTGCTGGAAGAAAGAAAATAGAAATAATCAGTAGATGATTAAACTCAAGGCCAAAATGAGTAATCAGTGAATATGGGCTGCCATTTCACATGCATTAGCATGTTATTAGTGAGCAGAGAATTTCAGCCTGAATTTTGAATTGTGTGGAAGGGAGTCATCTGCTTGCTTTTCAGAGGGTGGATGGCATAGCAAAAAAGGGAATAAGCCTGGAAACTATTTCAACATTTCCTACATTAGGAGAAAAAACTTTTTGTTCTTCAGAGGAGGAAAGGTTGAGATCTTAACAAAATGTTAATGACCCCAAACTGACATAATCTTAGAGTAAAAATTGCATAAGAAAAGTGAGCAGCTTGTGGCAGTCAGAAGTAGATATATCAGCAATGTTTAAGAGCAGTAAGATTGTTTTTGGAATCAAAATACAATAGATGAAATATATACATTCCTCTTAAGAGGGAAAAGCATGCATCTGGCTGCTTAAAGCCCAGATACAAGGAAGTGTTGACATTCCCTGTGTAGAGTGGAAAGCAAAGCAGCTATAGGACTCGGCAGAGTGTAGAGCTCCTCTACAGCCCTTTCTGTAATCTGTGTCTTCCCTCTCCACTTTCCCTGCAAAAATAATCATCTTGGAACAGCAAATAGAAAGCAGCAGCTAAGAAACAGTGGGACATGGTGTAGGGAACTTGTGCTCTTAAAAATCACTTTCTCTGAATGAGAACTGTGGCTTAGAACAGTAAACCATACCCTT